>CAWUFW010008560.1:525000-874711 GCA_963921515.1 Calotriton arnoldi
GGGGAGCCTACGGGCCCTCCGACCTGGGGCCCGCAGACACCTTGATAAGCAGGCGAAGTGGGGAAGGTCTGCATGGGACCGATGGACCCCCGTCCCGGGCCCTTGTAGGAGCGGCAGGCCAGAGGATGGGGCCCAGGGTAGGAGCGCCCAACGCGGGGCCCGGTGGGGCCCCTGGACCCAGCCGGGGCTCCCAGGCCCGGATGTAGGGGAAGCCTCCCCCGGCTGCAGGCCCGATGATGGAGCCTGGGGTGGGGAGGGCACCCTCCGCAGGGCCCTCAGGGGCCCCGTTTGGAGCTCCTGAACCCAGCCAAGCAGGGGGTGGCTCCCTGGGCACAACGAAACCCCGTCTCGGGCCTTTGGCAAAGCGTCAGGCCGGGGGACAGGGCCCAGGGCTGGAGCACCCAACCCAGGGACCGGTGGGGGCCCCTGGACCCCATCAGAGCTCCTGGGCCCAGAGGCGCAGGGGAAGCCTTGCCGGGCCCACGGGACCTCATCCCAGGCACCCTGCTACACGGCAGGCCCAAGGACAGAGCCCGGGGTAGGGAGGCTGCCCTCCCCGGGGCCCTCAGGGACCCTGGCCGGAGCTCCTGAACCCAGCCAGGCAGGGGGAGGTTCCCCGGGCATGATGGAACCCTGTCTCGGGCCTTTGGCAGAGCGGCAGGCCGGGGGACGGGGCCCAGGCCTGCAGGGTCCTGTCCCGGGCACCCTGCCATGCGGCAGGCCCAAGGATGGAGCCCGGTGTGGGGAGTCTGCCCTCCCCAGTGCCCTCAGGGGCCCCGGCTGGAGCTCCTGAAGCCAGCCAAGCAGGGGGAGGCTCCCCGGGCATGATGGAACCCCGTCTCGGGCCTTTGGCAGAGCAGCAGGCTGGGGGACTGGGCCCAGACCCGCAGGGTCCCGTCCTGGGCACCCTGCCATGCGGCAGGAGCAAAGATGGAGCCCGGTGTGGGGAGTCTGCCCTCCCCAGTGCCCTCAGGGGCCCCAGCCGGAGCTCCTGAACCCAGCCAAGCAGGGGGAGGCTCCCCGGGCATGACGGAACCCCATCTCAGGCCTTTGGCAGAGGGGCAGGCCAGGGGCAGGGCCCAGGGCTGAAGCAGCCAACCTGGGGCCCAGTGGGGCCCCTGGACCCAGCCGGGGCACCCAGGCCCAGAGGTGCAGGGGAAGCCTCCCCGGGCTTGCAGGACCCCGTCCTGCAGGTCTGAGGACGGAGCCTGGGGTGGGGAGGGCACCCTCTGCAGGGCCCTCAGGGGCCCCGTTTGGAGCTCCTGAACCCAGCAGAGCAGGGGGTGGCTTCCCGGGCACGACAGAACCCTGTCTCAGGCCTCTGGTGGAGCAGAAGGCCGGGGGACGGGGCCCAGGGCTGGAGCATCCGACCCAGGGCCCGGCGGGGCCCCTGGACCCAGCCAGGGCTCCCATGCCCCGAGGTACAGGGGAAGCCTCCCTGGTCCCAGTCCCTCAGATGGCTGCAGGACGTGGGCCCCTGCACCCCGGGGCCCACCGGAGCCCAGGCCCCGGGCCCTGCTTGTGTGGAGGACAGTCTTCTGTTGTCTGTTTCGGGGGGCGCCATTTAGCAGTCAATTCATGGACCGGGAGTGACCCAAATCTGAATTGGCTGTAAAGCGCCCTGTCTCTTGGTGTCTGGATTGTATCCAAATATGGTTCAAGGCTTCTACGTTGTTTGTGCTGGAAACATTCTTCTGTTAGCCTTCCCATGTTTGGATTACTAAGATCCCGGGCATCGATCCAGTCCCAATAAATACGTTTAAGATCAGCCTTGCTCGGGGGAATTTGATTTTCCCAGCAATCCTTAAGGCCGAGAGTTGTCATTCAATAGATATCCACTTAACCGCATGGTTAACATCTAGACTCATAACTTCTGTCAGTGCTTCGGCATAGTTCGTAAGTTCAGTGGTCCGCCTAAGGCGAGCCCAAAAGAGCAGCGGGCGTAGTTTAACAATATCGCTGAATGAGCGTCTGCCCATATCATACATCAAGGGAGTTAATGGGACATTCCGGGGTAGCATAACCAGATCCCTCAAGAACTTGTGCTCTGACCGGCAGATCTCATCAACATTGTCAAATCCCCATAGCTCGGCTCCATAAAGTGCCGAGCTAACTGCCTTTGTGTCATAAACCGTAAGGGCCGGGGCAACTGGTCTGCTTTGTGAAGAGCGATGTTCCTTGCTTAGTGCCCCGACCGTACGTTTGTGGCTCAAGAGCATTTTATCAAGATGGGACCTCCATTGCATTTTTTCTGAAAGACGGATACCAAGATAATCAAACATGCTGACTCTCTCCAGATGTGTCCCATCTAGGGCAAGATTATTTCTGAAGGATTTGTGGGGGTTAAATGTCATAAACTTGGTCTTAGAAGTGTTTATGACCAGCCCTGGGAGTTACAAAAAGATTGAAATCTGTTCAATAATTTCTGAAGCCCCACTGGGGTCTTGGAGATCAGCATTGTGTCATCCGCAAACAGGAGAGTAGGTACCTTATCGCCCGCCAGGGCCGGGGCATCCGCTGGATCTTCTTGCAAGAAACTAACCACCCCGTTCACGTATAAGGAGAACAGGGTGGGTGCCATCACACAGCCCTGGCGTACTCTCCTGTTTACTGGAATCCTTTCCGTCAACTGGCCTTGGGACCCCCTTCTCACCTGTGCATAATTGCTAGTGGTACTACGCCAGCTCCGCCCAGGCTTAGTCTGCTGCTGATATCAGAAGAAAGCTTATGAGCTCATTACTTGGTTAATAGCAAATGCATTAGTGTGTTTGAGGAGGTGCCTAAAAAATGCAGTCATGACTGGAGTGCAGGGGCTACCCAGATCATGCAGATGGAGAGGCAATCTCTGGGTGTATCAATGCAGATCCCACAGAGAGCCCAGTAATTGCGAATTCATACGATATTTCCTATGTATGTGCACTAATAATTTAAAGTGTGTGAGTGCAGATTCACAGATAATAATTCAAAATCTGTGTGCACAAATTTCCAGGTGATGTCAAAGATCTGAATGCAGATTTCTGAATAATCACAGAAATGGAGAGATATTAAATCATAATCACTGGTATGCCTCTGCTGAAAAGGCGATGCCATGCGAAGAAGTAAGATGATGTATTTTTTGGAGTTCAAATTCACATTGATAAGCTGAGGGTGCAAAATTATCAGTGATTACATCAGTTGCATGCTTTCCAAATGCCTCAATCTGTAGTTCCAACATTTCACTATTGAAAGCATGTTCAGGGGCAAATGTGTAGAGCAAGGGATGTCCCTGACTCATGTGATTGGGCTGAAGCACCAATAGGTGAGGTGAGGACACTAACTCTGGTGTGTAGGGCTGCTACTTTATGCCTTTAAAGTTAATACAAAAATGTAAGTTCAGTCATTCAGTTTGTGTGTGCGTGTGTGTGAGATGGAGCAATGTCTTCTGCTTCAACTGTATCGGCAGTGTGTCGTGAACAGAAAATTTCTGATCTGAAAACAAAACGGGTCTATTCTCAGTTCTCCAAAGCACGTTTCTGAAGATTTGGGGGATTTTTTGATTTGGCACACATGATAATTATGTATGAGGCAGAGGCCAGTGATAACTGATTAAGACTCATAGCTGTACTTTGTGGTCTGAACTGGCAAACAAAGTAACTGCTGTTATCTCACTGAACTAGGAAATAATGGTAGTGGTGGCAGCAGAAAATAGTACTAGTGGGTGCAGGACTCTTTCCCTCATACCTACATGGAGAAAGTGACCTACTGGTCACTCCAGTGAAATGGACTGGAGTAACAAAGGAATCAATTTTGCATCCCATGTAGGTATGAGGAAAAAAGTCCTGCACCCACTAGTACTATTTTCTGCTGCCACCACAAAATGGAGGCTGGGGGTAGCCTGCCAGACATGGGCTGGAGAGTGGAGGTAGTCCATAAAATATTCCAGAAGCCTTTTGAAATGCACCAGCCTCCTGTAAGATCAAAGAGGGAGTCAGATGCACTGTTGAAATGTAAGGATGACCCCTGCTTTGTGTAGAAATCAATTTTGTGTATCATCCAGGTTAGGGAAGCTGCGCTCCTATTGTGTTTTTCATTTTGCAAGCCCCTGTTAGGGAACACAAGCACCAGCCTCCTACCTGCAGCATTTACAGAACAATGACAAGTGGCTAGATAGCTAAGTGTGAGGTGAAACTAACTCCACTGAAATCAGACAACCGACAGCAAGTCATGCTGGGGCAATACAAATGCCTATCGTACAAATGTACTATAAACATGGGATGACTTCCCTAAATCACTGTTCCAGGAATTGTTTACTGATCGGTGGCACATGGAATACAGCATTGGACTAAAGAACATTTCTGAGTTCTATGGCTAGTGCATTTAGGCAGCCTATTCCTTGCTCAGGTCGGGAACATGGACTGGGGATCTGCTCTAATCTTGCTAACAATACCCTTCGGAGGCAGCGTGAAGATAGGGACCCTCACTGAGGGAATAAGGTACTTGAGATGTCCCCAGAATGACACATTCCATCTAGAAGAACATCCTCCAGTCTTGCTGCATGGACAAAGAAAGAGCAGTACAAACTTATACCCTTTCATATTACATCACTTATCCTATGTGAAATCATTTGAAAGATCACTGTGCATAGTAGAGTGGTGAGTTATAGTTCATGTTCTATAGCTAGTGAGTTGACAAATCTGTACCCAGAGGTGCGTGACCTATAGCAATTTGAAGGTGGAGCGTAAATTATAAATTTAAAATATAATCATAACTTTAGAATTTCTAATGTTTGTGTAGTTTAAGTCTGTTTTTTACAGAAATCATAAATAAAGTTATAGGGGCCGATTCACAGAACTAATCTGAGATAAAATCCTAAACTTACTACTTTTGGTATTCACAGAAGGCATTTAGTAGTAGTAAAGTTAGGACTCCTAACTTTACTACTACTAAACTGAGACAAAATTCTAACTTTACGACTTTCGGTATTCACAAAAGGCATTTAGTAGTAGTAAAGTTAGGAATCCTAACTTTACTACTAATAAATGCCTTTTGTCCACCGACTCCAGAGCACCTGGAATGCAGCAATAAGACCTACCATTGATCCTCACAATGCACCCACATCATACCACATTTCAGAGAGCTCCACTGGCTCTCCATATATGAACAGTGCCAATTCAAACTCTTTGCACAACATTGGACCAACATACCTTAACAACTGCCTTCGCTTTCTCCAACCCACAGGACGCCTGGGCTCAGACTCACTCTCATTCTCATTCACACATGCCCCTGTATCTGCAAAAGCAGAAGGGGAGGTCTAAAATCCTCCTACATTGCACTCAAAACCTGGAATGACCTCCTTCTACACACCAGGGCCTCCTCCTTGTTTCTTGAATTCTGCAAGAAGCTGTAGACATGGCTTTTCAGTTAACTCTCTGTGGCTGACTTCCTACGCCATCGGTGCCACGCCTATATGCCTGATCCAGTGCCGGGGTACCCCACCGGGTGATAAGCTGTGCTGTGCAAATCTATTTAACATAACAGAGGCGTGGAGTGTCATAGAGTGGAGTGGAATGTTGCAGCATGGAGTGGGGTGTAGTAGAATGAAGGGAGATGTCATAGAGTGGAGTGACGTGTCATAGAGTGGAGTTGCGTGTCATACAGTGGAGTGGAGTGGTGTGGCGTGTCATGTAGAAGAGTGTTATAAATGGGGTCTCTAGTTGGCAGAGGTATGCACCCTGTCCAAGTAAGGACAGCCACTTCAGTCAGGGTCGGCTAGTTACACACTTAGAGATAACCTGTGCTCATCCCCCGGTAGCTTGGCACAGAACAGTCAGTCTTATCCAAAGAGGCAATGTGTGAAGTATTTGTGAACAAAAAACACACACAGTAACACAATGAATACACCACAAAAAGACTCCACATGAGGGTAGGGAAATAGACAACAATGTTATGAGTAAATCAAGACCAAAATGAAAAAAATCCAATAAGTATAACCGGAGGTATGAATTTTGAAACATTATTTTAAAATAAAGTGCTTAGAGTAATAAAGCGCCAACCAGGGACATCTGGACACGCTAGACCGGGGTAAATCCAAACTTCAGGCCGCCCGCGATGAAATGCAGGCCAGCTACAGGACTCACGAGGGCCCGCAGAAAAAGTACCTTGGATGAAGGAAGCGCCGTCGTCGAAAACCTGATGCAAGGGAGCAGAGGAGATGATGCGTCTTTGTCGATCCCGCGAATGGTGGTGATGCATCAGTTCCAATCTACGCAGTCAGTGAGACTTTGTCAATGAACCTCTTTGCAATGAACACAATGTGTCGTTGTTGAGCCACGAAGTCCGTCGAAGCGACGTGGTCGAGCAGCAACTATGCCAGCGTTGAAGGAAATGATTAGGTTCCGATCGGTGCAAAGTAGTCAATGCGTGGATTCTGCTGGATCAACACAGAAAAGTCACTTCCAAGAGCCCAGGACTGGGTTGGCACCACTTGGCAAGGCAGGAATCATAGATGGCAGACTCCATGTGCTGTTGCAGGGTTAAAGGAAGTCTTTGATGGCCGTGAGACTTCAGAACAGGGGGGAATCCAACAAGCCCTTGGAGTCCCTCTGGGTTCAAGTGAGGTAGATCTAGTCCTTTCCTCAGCAGGGCAGGGGGCAGCAACTAGCAGGCATTAGGCAGCACAGCAGAGCAGAAAAACAGTTCTTCCAGTGCAACAGTCCACCAGATTGGCAGTTTTTGTAGCAGCACAGCAGTCCTTTTTCCTGGCAGAGTTCTTCATAGGTCCAGTAGTGTACTGTCGTGGTGGAGTCAGAGACCTAGTACTTATACCCAGTTGTGCCTTTGAGTTGGGGTGACTTCAAAGAAGGGTCTTTGAAGTGCACAAAGGCATTTTCTTCCCATCTCTGGCTCCAGACCATCAGTAGGGGCTAATCAGCCCTTTGTGATAGAACAGGACACTACCTATTAAGTTGCAAATGTCAGCTACTCTGTCCTTTTCTGCCCAGGAAGAGCCATCAGAATGCAGATGAGTGCTCAGACACACCTAACCTTCCTGTATTTGTGGCTGACTAGAGGGAATGCACAAAGTTAAGTTGTCACCCACCCCAGACACGTATTAGAGACAGGCTGCAGGCACACAAACCAGTAAGAGCAGAGAAATGCACACTTTCTAAAAATGGCAATTCTAAAATAGTAATGGTAAATCCAACTTTACTAGTATGGAGGATTTATCATTACCATTACAATGATATAAAACATGACACAGCTACTTCTTTCTAATCAGGAATTGCAGCATAAAATGTATTAAGAAATTCCCAATGTTAACTTATGAGAAGAGTTGGCCTCACAGTAGTGAAAAGCGAATTGGGTGTTTGTCACTACCAGGACATGCCAAATTTAAAAGTTCATGTCCTACCTTTCTTTTACTCCGCACCCTGTCCAATGGGCTACCTAGGGCCTACCTTAGGGTTGACTTATTTGAAATAAAATGGGAGTTTAAGGCTTGGCCAATGGTTTTAAATGGTGTGTTTAAGTGGCAGTAAACTGCACACACAGGCCCTGCAGTGTCAGGACTGAGAAAGGTTTGGAAGGTTACTTGTGTGGGTGGCATAATTAATGCTGCAGGCCCACTAGTGCAAAAAGGAAAATTGAAGGACGGAATGCTGAACAATGTCAAACACTCACCCCCAGTCAGAGATCTTGGACTAAATCCATCATTCCTGTGCACGTTGTATCACTGGAAGCAAGCTATATCTGGCTGATGAGTCCATAACTAGGGCAAAACTGGTCCTAGATTGCTTGTGTTCCAGTTCAGGGAAGGCCTGGCTTGGCAGTTTGTGCTGGACTGTTCCCATTGCAGCAGGGTCAAAACTGATTTGCATGTAGCTGGGTCCAACATGAGGTGGCATGGTGTTCAAAATAATCATGGACTTGGATGTTGCCCTGAGTAATTACCAGTGGCTGAGATTATTCTAAGCATTTCATCTATCACCTTTTGCATACTTTAATATGTCACCCTAAGTGAGACGGTGTGCCTAGACGTGGGTCCCGTGCACACTGTGTCATTGAAACCAAGCTATATCCGGCTGGTGAGCCCATTAAAAGGGAAAAAAACAGTCCTGGATAGCTTATGGTCTGTTTCAGTGAGTGTCTGGCTTGGCAGTTTGGTCTGGACTGTTCCCTTTGGAGCAGGGTCAAGACTGATTTGAATATAGCTGGGTCCAAACCGAGGTGACATGGTGTACAAAATAACGATGGACTGAAATGCGGCCCGAGTAATTACCAGTGTCTGAGATTAAATCAAGCATTCCATCAATCAACTTTTATATACTTTAGCAGACCCACTAGTAGCTTTTATTTTACAGGCCCTGGATTTAGATATACCAGTTTAAAAGGACTTTATAAGTAAACAAAATATGCTAATTATGTATACACCAATGTTACCATGTTTAGGGGAGAATAACGTGCACTTTATCCCTGCTCAAAAGTGGTAAAGTGCTCAGAGTCTTAAGGCCACCGAAAGAATCAGCAAAAAGAGGAGGTAAGCAGGCAAAACGTTTGGGGGAAGATTGCCATAAGGATGACAGTCTAACACATGCCCCCCAGCTGAAAGTAGGTAGATCTACTCAACCTCTAGGGAGTCCTCATCACTAAGGTGGAAAGCCCATCACCACTGGCGTGGTCTATCCCTGGTCTATGTTCCTCCCTGAAGTCCATACCCTGTAGAGAATTGGACCACCTCAACAGTTTTGGATTCCTACCCCTCATTTGCATAAGCCACCCGAGGGGCCTGTGGTCAGTCTGAATCCCGAAGTGAGTACCAAACAGGTATGATCTCAACTTCTTCAGTGCTCAGACCACAACAGAAGCTTCTCTTTCTGTAACACTCCACCTTTGTACCCTGGGGAGTTATCTCCTGGAGCTGAAGGCTACAGGTTGGTCTAGGCCCTCTTCTTTAAGCTGTGATAGTACTGCCCCTATGCCATGTTCTGAGGCATCTGGTTGAATGATAAACTCCACGGAGAATTCAGGGGCCCTGAGCACAGGGGCTGTGCACATGATCTGCTTCAGGTAGTCAAATGCCTTTTGTCATGCCTCTGTCCAAATGACATTTCTGGGCTGCTTCTTAGAAATCAGCTCTTAAAGGGGACAACAATGGTGCCATATCCCTTGACAAACCTCCTATAGTACCCAGTGAGGCCCAATAATGCTCTGACCTCTGTCTTGGAATTTGGGGGGCTCCTAGGCCATGATAGTCACTATTTTGGCCTGGAGGGACTGCAGTTTACCCCTGCCCACTAGGTATTTCAGGTACACCACAGACCTCTACTATAGACAGCTATGTCATCCAGATAGGCAGCACTGAAGGCCTCCATAACAGAATGACCTGGTTAACCAACCTCTGGAAGGTGGCAGGGGCATTTTTGAGTCCAAAGGGCATCACCCTAAACTGGTAGTGACCCTCTGTAGTGGAGAAGGCTGACCTCTCAGTTACTCCTTCTGTTAGGGTGATCTCCCAGTACTCTGATGTAAAACCAAAGGTACTTAAGTACTGGCCAGCCCCTTACCTGTCAATAAGCTCATCAGCCCAGGGGATGGGATTAGCATCTGTCTTCGTGACTGAATTTAGTCCTCTATAATCCACACAGAACCTGAATTCAGGTGTGGTGCTCAGGGGGCAGCTTTTGGTACCAGAACCACAGGGCTGGATCAGGGGCTACGGGAGGGTTCTATCACCGCCATCTCCAACATTATGGAAACTTCCTCCTTAATGCTGGCCCTCATATTATCAGACAACCTGTAAGATTTATTCTTGACAGGAAGGTTGTCTCCTGTAAACTCTCACCTGTTGTTTCCGTAGGAACGATATGCAAGTTCAGAAGAAAAGGTACCATCTTCCCTTCCCCACCAAGGCTGCCCAACAATGTCAGACCAAAACTGGTGTAATGGGGAAGAGGGGAAACAGGGGAAGAAAAAATTAATAATGTCCCACGGCATACTCAGTGAATCAGGTAAGGTTCAAAGCAGTTGTATGTGTTCCCTGTCTGTAAAGAGCAGAGACGAATGTTTAATATATGTATTAGTTTTATTCCAGTAACGTGCAATTCTATGTAAGTGTATCTGTTATGTAAAGGCCTTCGCTACCTGCTTAACTCCTCTCTTCCACTTTAACTCAATCACAGCCCACACAGGAACATTAGTGCAATCTATATGAAAAGAGAATAGAGACAGATATTGTACTCCCACTTTGGTAGAACAGCTATGAAATGATACATAGAGGTAACAACAAACACTCAACTACTATTAAAAGTAGCAGTGAGTTAAGTATAGCCCAAAAGTTCATATATTCATAGGCAACTGCCAATGGAGTAATTTACAATATGAACAGTTGCATTTAAGAATAGAAAAAACAAGAAAATATGCAACAATACGCAGGCTATATATATGTCTCCTTAACGTCAGGAAACATTAATGTGATGTTTCTATTTCACGGCTTTACACAGTGTGCACAGAGAGAACAAAGAATCTGCAGGACCGTAGGGATAACAATCAGATAACTACTGTATACATCTCATTAGCATGCCAGCGCAATGCCCGTTACCGCATTTAGATGTCTTTTTGATACTTTAAAGGATTTCCCTTTTTTTGTCACAGGAGTTTTCTAGACGGAAACACCGAAGCCCCGACATGGAAAATGAAAGCAGGAGCTGGGGAGCACCACCACACCAAACTGACGAAGGAAAGCCGACTGCAGCTTGAGCCCGAAGCAACATGGAAGGAGCAGAGGTGAGTGAACCAGACGCGGAAGAGTAGCTCGCAAACACAACAACGTGAAGCGCTCTTCAGCAGTCCCAGTGCTGTTTTGTGGAAGAGGTGTAGTGCAGCGGCCAGGGTTCCTGACTCTGGACCACGGGGTTCATGGTTTCGATCCCCAGTGCCAGCAGCAGGTTAGCCCAGCACCATGTGACTCTGGGCAATAGCTCGCTTAATCTTCCCGAGGGCCCCCAGTGCCCGGACACCTCTCCGGAGGTAGCTGTGCGCTTTACAAATGCTGGTATTTCATTTATTTCATCCCCACACCTCTCCGCTCTCGCTGCAGCCTGAAGCTGGGGCAGAGCATTCATGACATCTCCTGTGTCCACATCATGGGTACACAGGTGGATAGTCCCAGGAATGTGGAAAAATAGAGAGGAGTACTGGCCCTACACTTGGTGGCAGTCCCTCTGTTGTTCAGGAGTCAGGCTGGGGGAGAGGATTACTCTCTCCACAGATCCATCTTTCTCCTTGGAGTCTAAGAGGTCAGGGAGAGGTTCACTCTCCTCTTCCTCTACTCCATCTGTCCCCAACAGCATTGTGAACTCAGATCTCTCAAAGTGGGGGTTGAGTCAATTGACATGGAGCACCCTGTGGGGGTTCCTAGAGATCTTAAGGTCCACCAGGTAGGTGGCCTCACCGTTCTTTTAAATCACCTCATAGGGTCCGGTGCAATGGTTCTGGAGGGCCCTGGGCGCCACAGGTTCCATAACCCACACTTTCTGCCTAGGTTGCATATTCACAGTGATAGCATTTTGGTCATACTATTGTTTCATTACATCCTGACTGGCTTCTAAGTGGTCTGAAGGTTCCTTCCACAACTTAGCCATTTGGCTTCTGAAGGCCAGCATGTAGCTCACTACATCCTGGGGAATCTTCCTGGGAGTTTGCTCCCATCCTCCCTTGACCAAACTTAGGGGTCCTCTGACAGGGTGCCCATACAGAAGCTCAAAGGGGCTGAAGCCCACTCCCTTCTGTGGTAACTCCCTGTAGGCAAACAATAAGCATGGCAAGAGGATATCCCACTTACACCTTAGAGCTTGAGGCAGACCTCTAATCATGCCATTCAGGGTCTTGTTGAATCTCTCAACAAGTCCATTTGTTTGTGAAAGTTGATGGAGCAGGGTAAATGAAAAATGTTTAACCTCCTAATAATTTTCGTAAAATAATTAATAAACATGTTCGTTTAAGTAAATAACCAACAATGTATGTTACATGTAAAGGGTTAAAGGTAACACGCTATTTTTGTGTGCAAATTAATCAACTTATAATTGTTGACGTGTCTAACATAACGTAATATTTGCGTACTAATAAAATAATAAACGCATGATTTGTGCTTTGAAAATAAAACGTGTGGTGGCAAAATAAAGCGATGGTAAGTAAGGGACGGCTTTATATGTTGCTTTTTGCTAGGTAATACCTAATTGGGGTACGTAGAAAGACGGGAGGGAAACGAAAGGGTTTATATTCTTTATTTTAACAATATTTTGTTTATCTTTGAAAATAGTGCGCTTAGGCCTGTTGAGCAGCGATATAAAATGGCCGCCATTTGCTAGAGTACGCATGAGCAAGAGACCGTGTGGTAGAGGAGAAAGGCTGTGGAAAAGGATGACCACGTGTTCGTGCTGAGAGCATAAGACGGAAGTATGGTCAAGGCTATTGTGACCTTTCTGAGCAGATGTGTGCCAAGATGATCAGCAAGAAGCGTGAGAAGTCAAACTGAATAAATGGACGGAACTGTTGAATCTAAAAAGTATCAGAAAAAGATACAAATTGGACTGATCGAAACGGATGAGCAATGTCATGAACTGTGAGAAACGATGCAAGCATGGACATTCCACAAGGAACTGGTTAAGACAAGGAAGTTTGATTAAAATGTATATGGGCCTGAGTGAACCAATGAGAGAGAATCACGCCATGAAGATGCAACATTTTTATTCAGTAAGCTAGAATTAGGGTATAAGAAGACCTACTCTTGGTGGGAGGGGTTGGATGCTGGAGAGTTAGATGCTGGAGAGAGTGGATGCTGCAGATGGGTAAAGTTGCGGTTGCTGATGCTGACGAGCTGATGCTGCTGCTCTATTTTATATTTCTAGTTGAGTATAAGATGCTGCTTTTGGAGAACCTTTTTACTCCTGATAGATTTTTCATTTAGAGTTATTAGATTTTCCAGGACAGATAGATTGATCTCTTGTAGTTCTTGCTGTGACAACCTTATTTTTCCGTCTAATAGGTATGCATTGCAATTTCAATTTATTCTTATAATGATGATAAATGTAATGATCTGAATAATAAGCTTAAAACTTATTTCTTGCTTCAAAATTTATATAAACTTTATTAATCTTTAAACAAATGACTCAGTGATTCTTTAGCTCAATAATTAAGGTAGAATGTTAAAGAGTTTATTGTGATTGAGCTGGTCTTAATCACCATCAACTGATTCCTACTAGTTGGTCCATCGACCAATGAGCGGAATACCTTAAAGCAAATGAGAAACATTATGTCATGTTAAAAGAGGTATCCCGTCTCCTTCCAGCGAATCGTTTTCTCCTAGGTTAAGGACGGAGGTAATCCAGGGAATAAATGAGTAAGTGAATGTATATGCGGTGTTATGGGCCCCACCGTCATATGGATATAGTTTATGTGTCGGAGGAATAGTTGCACCTGGATGACCGAAGCATATAGGAGAATAATTTTTATTGTTAGCGCTGGATCAGATTTCTTGGTAGCAGAGTTATGGTTACTATAGATTAGTTTGGTGATTATTGATTATTGATTAGTGATTATTGATTATTGATAAGTTCATGTCTAACACTTTATGTTGAGTCGAGTTATGTTATATGTAAGTTTTCACGCTTCCGGGAAGTAGGAAGTGGAACACATGTGGCAAGAGAAGTCACATGGAATGGTGCATTGTCTGAGTTCATATTGGTGATAACACAGGTTGTGTTATAATAGGGACATTTTCCGTATAAAAGGTGTGTAAGTGAAATAGTGATCGGTTTTCTTGTGAAACTCTGGCCTTAATTCTCAGGAGCAGTATAGTCTCCACATGTGTCTTATCCCCAGAGAAACAGGTTTATTGCTTGCTTGAAAGAAGGGTAAGGTAGAGGGAAGTGCTACTTTATCGGTGAAACTGAAAATTCTGTGGTAGGGTAGAGGTAAGCACTGCCTACTGGAAAATACAGAGTTCTTGTGTAAATGGTCAAAGCTATCTCTTTGGTTTAGCGAATCAGACAATGGAAATGTGTTTTAAATGTTGTAACTAACGAAGAATTGTTGAAAAAGAAATTGCCGATAAATTTTGTAAAGGAGGGGTCAAGAGCAGAAGTGACGTAGACAAAAGCCGCGCTGGGATTGGACAGTGCGCTAGTCATACGGAAACAGGAGCAGAACTGACGTAGACAAAAGCCGCGCTGGGATTGGACAGTGCGCTAGTCATACGGAAACAGGAGCAGAACTGACGTAGACAAAAGCCGCGCTGGGATTGGACAATACGCTGTAGACAGAAATCGCTCTGATTGGAGCTTTGATGTGAGTCGCGCTAGGATTGGTCGAATAGCCTAGTGACGTGGAAGTTTGTGATTGGAGTGTTGGTGTGAGTCGCGCTAGTATTGGTTGGAATAACGCATAGAGAACAGTGTTGAATTGCGGATCGTTTGAGGAGAAAAAGCGATGGTGAATCATGTCGTATTATGAGTATGGTAGAGAGAAAACGTCATGGATGTCGAAAGTTAAGAATTTCTTTAAGAAAGACAAAAAGGTAGTGACTAGAGAGGGACAAATAATTCCTCCGCCGAAATCACCAGCTTCGCATATGATGTTGAAATATGGATATCATACATGCATATGGTTAGAAAATTGGACAAAATATACCAAGAATGATGGAGCTTTGGCTTTCCCTGAGAATGGTTAATTTAATGTAGCTGTACTACGGAACATGAGAGAAAAGATGGCAATGTTAGAACCTAGACCTAGACCGACACAGTTTGAAGCTTTAACTGAATGGGAAGTAGAGATGTATGAACGAGAGAGATTCAGAGGATTAAAGAATCATGAGTTTGTGACTGGAAGGTTATGGGGAGTAAATCATGAGGACAGAATAAAGCGTTGGAGATGTGCTAATATGACAGGAGGTTTGTTTCCAGCTTTTACAGTTGAGGAAGAAGCAAAGAGAAAGTGTACAGAGAAAAAGAAACATGTAGTTATAGAAAAGTATGTGTATGGTGGTAGTGAAATGGATGACGAATTGCTGGAAGATATTTTAAACAGAAACCCACCTTCATACCAACAGACTTCTGCGGTGGTGACACCTAATGCACCGCCAATGGAAACTGGGAGGAATAAAAATCCCCAACGAAGAGATGAGACAAATAGGTCACAAGATCAATTAAAAACTTCACAAAATGAAGAGATAGAAAGTGACAATGCAACTGAATTAGCAAAAACCACAAGAGAATTGACTGAGAAAATAAGAGCATTGACAAAGAATATGGAAGCTGTAACTGTACCAGTAACTATAGGTCCAGTAATGCCAATTTTTGAGAATCAGAAAATTGATGAACGGTCTTTAGTGATTCCCATGAATTCACAGTTGCAAAGAAAAAGAGAAGGGATGGAACTGAATAATGAAGGTGCACACCATTTGGTTAGTACCTATAGACCAAGCCCACCTGCTAATGTGACGATAAATGAGAATGAGATTAGGAAAATACCTATGGTAACGGAGTCTGCATCAGGGACACCAGAAAGAAGTAACAATTGGATAGAATTAAATAGTACGCCTGTAGGTGCGACTCCAGATGAGTTAAATGAATGGATGAAAACGCTAAAAACAAAAGAAACAGAAGTAAAACCATTAGATGTAATTAGGTTAAAAATAGACATGGAAGAATTGATTTTAGGAACGATTGGTACAGAAAAATTAAAAAATTATCAGGATGATATTATGTTTTTGTGCAAAAGTCTTACATGGAGAGCTAGAAATTTACATGACAAATTGGAAGAGACAGCAAGTGAACTAGGAGTAGAATTTGCAAAAGTGAGAACGTTGCAGAAACCATACAGAGTAGATTTTTGTGAAAAAGATATAGAGAATCTGAATACATCAGGAAGATTGACCCAAATAAAAGAGTTAATTGTTTTACTGAGAAAATGGGGTGATGTGGATAGATGGAGAAATAGATGGACGAAAAAGAACGAGAAAACAACAGATAAAGCATCTTTGGCTTTTGCAGTAACAGATAAGGAACCAGTTGTAAGAGAGTACCCGATGAGAGAAACTCCAGGTGGTAGTTATGTGCATGTCCCATGGACTAGACAGGATATACTGTCATTTACAAATGACTTCCCAAAGTTGAGAGAAAAGCCAGTAGAATGGTACAGACAAGTGGAAAGATTTGTTAAGGTTTCAAAAGTGTTGTGGATAGACTTAGATGGATTGTTTGATATAGTAGTGCCAGCTGATTTGTGGACAGAATGTAAGATTACTATTGATTGGCCAACTGTAGAATATCCAAGGGATGCTAAAACAGGAGCGCCAGGACCAGAAGTGATGAGGAAGTATGACCAAGTAATTACCTTTTGAAGAATAAGATTCCAACTAAAGAAACAGATTGGGTAAAAATAGACAGAACAACGCAGGAAAGTAAAGAATCAGTGCATGTTTATTACGAAAGGCTGTTGTTGGTTTTCAAACAGTATAGTGGTTATGAGACGCCAAATGAGAAGGATATGAGTCATTTTGTATATAGATTTGTATATGGGTTGAAACCAGAGATAAGTGAGATGATTAAACAGCATATGATTTGTTGGCAGAATAACACAGTCGACGAAGTTTTGAGATATGCTAAGTATTGCAGTGATGATATTGAGAGTAGACAGCGTAAATTGAAAGAAAAAGCCATGTGGGCACAGGTGAAAGTTGCAGAGAAGCAAGAAGCTCAATTGAGTAATACCAGTAATGAAGTAGGACAGGTTAGATCTCGACCTAATATAGGTAAAGGAAAAGGACAAATGAGCATAGATGAGGCAAAGAGAAAGTGGCCATGCCACAACTGCGGAAAGCTAGGGCATTGGAGAAACGAGTGTAAATTTCCTCCAAAACTTAATGTGGAAAATCAATCATTAAATTCACAGGTGCAGAGTGAGGTAGTTACTCAACAAAGTCAGGTGCCACAACCACCACTTCCCAAGAGTGTTAACCAACAGAAATACAGTGCAGAAACAGGATTCTACGGAGGAGAACAGGTAACACAGTTGCCGCGTGCAGCTGCAATTTCTCAATATTGGTTACGACAGGATGAGGATGAAACGGATGAAAGTTTCTGACGGTGCCTAGGAGAGGGGGAAGAGTGCGTGCTTGGCGCAACTCTAGAGGCAGATCAGTCTGGTCCATTTGTGGATGGAGAAGTGAATGGTGCAAATGTAACATTCCTTGTGGACACTGGAGCTACCCGTTCTACTGTTAGGTCAGTGGAAATTCCAAACCTTCCTCTCTCAGGTGAACATATCCAAGTAGTTGGAGTTTCGAATCAACAAATTAAGACGCCTCTTACTAAATTAGTGGAGGTAAGAATTGGTCCATTTAGTGAAATGCACTGATTTGTGGTATGCGATTGTAGTCCCGTGAACCTATTAGGACGCGATTTATTGTGCAAGATGAATTGCACTATCTATTGTACTCCAGATGGAATTGCATTTCAGACCCCAGATGAAGATGTGCTGTATAAAATGACAATGGTAAATTTAGAACCAGAAGTAAATGATTTGTTTCCTGTATTTGATGCAGAGAAAATCCCAATTGAATTGAAAAAGACAGTGAAAGAAGAAGTGTGGGACTTTACAGGAGAAGATATAGGATTAATGAAAGAAGTAGATCCCGTTAAAATAACAGTAAAAGAGGGAACAAGTTACCCAAATACGCCCCAGTATAAATTGACACCAGAAATAATTAAAGGAATAACGCCAGTAATAAACAAAATGGTTGAACAAGGGATTCTAAAAGAAATCATGAGCAGTCCATGTAATTCGCCAATAATGGGACTGAAAAAGCCAAACGGAACATATAGAATTGTACAGGATTTGAGGAAGGTAAACAAAATTGTAGTGCCTTGTAGCCCAATAGTACCGAACCCTGCTGTGATTCTATACCAGATTCCACGTGAAGCAGAATGGTACACAGTAATTGATTTATGTCATGCATTTTTCTCTATTCCATTGCATCCAGATAGCCAGCTATTATTTGCGTTTATGTTTGGAGAGCGTATTTTGGCATGATGCCGAATTCCTCAAGGGTACACAGAAAGCCCCTCAATCTTTAATCAGATTCTAAAGAAATCCTTGGAAGATTTAAAAATGCCAGAAAAGTCAGTGATGGTTCAGTATATTGATGACCTACTGGTGGCATCAAAAACGAAGGAAGCATGTGTCAATGATACAATTGCTTTGCTGAATCATTTAGCAAAAAGAGGACATAAAGTGTCCCCATCAAAATTGCAGTTTTGTCAACAAGAAGTTCAGTATTTAGGGCATAAAATTGAGAAAGGAGTGCGAAAGGTAACGACTGAAAGAATAAAAATGATTCAAGGAATGAGAGCTCCAATGACGCAAAGAGAGGTAAGAATGTTTCTGGGAATGGTTGGATATTGTCGATAATGGATAAGCGGTTTTTCGCTGATTGCTAAACCGTTGCAAAAACTGACAAAGAAGGATGTTAAAGATCCTTTTGAAATGAATGATGAAGAAATGAAAGCATTCAGAGAGCTGAAAAAGAAATTATGTGAGGCTCCAGCGTTAGGAATGCCTGACTATGAGAAAGATTTTGAGTTGTATTGCAGTGAAAGAGATGGATGTGCATTTTCAGTTTTGGTACAGAGACATGGAACTATGAAAAGACCCATTGCATATTTTTCAGCTGTTTTAGACCCTGTTGCGAAAGCGTTGCCTGGATGTTTGAAAGCAGTTGCTGCTACATGTGTGAGTTTGGAACAGAGTGAAGGCATAGTGATGGGATATCCACTGAGAGTATATGTTTCCCATTCTGTGGAAATTCTCTTGACAAGAACGAAAATCCAATACATGACACATAGTCGGCTGACTAGGTATGAAAAAGTAATTTTGAGTGCAGATAATGTGACCATTGACAGATGTATGAATGTGAATCCTTCGACATCTTTACCAGATGAAGAAAGTGTAATTGAAATGGATGAAGTAGATCACGATTGTCTGAATGTGCTTGAATATTGTACAAAACCGAGATCAGACATACGAGATGAGCCCTTAAAGGAATCAGATTATATTCTGTTTGTGGATGGCTCATGTTTGAGAATGAATGATGGAGTTCTAAGTGCAGCATATGCAGTTTGCACAGTAGCAACTGTAATGGAAGCATCTTGTCTGAAAGGGATACGGTCTGCCCAAGTCGCAGAACTAGTAGCTCTGATTCAAGCATGCAAGTTGGGAAGAAATGTACGGGTTACGATTGTGACAGATAGCCAGTATGGCTTTGGGGTGGTGCATGATTTCGGTCAGATTTGGTCACAAAGAGGTTTCTTGACGTCTGCAGGAACACCAATTAGAAATGGAGATTTTGTGAAAAAGTTGCTTGAGGCGATACAGCTGCCTAAACAGATTGCTGTTGTGAAGTGCAATGCACATAAAAATGGGGAAGACTACATAACTGTCGGTAATAAATATGCTGACGAGATTGCACAGTACTGTGCAAAGAATGTGGTTTCTTTAAACAAAAGTCGAGAAAGAGAGCATATTTCTTGTCCTTTGCTTTTTACTAACCCTGTTGAGACATGGGATGAGGTGAGACAGTTACAGGAAGCCGCAGATGATGAGGAAAAAGATACATGGATAAAAGCAGGATGTAGAAAACATGAAGAAAATGATGTTTGGGTTTACAGAGATGAAAGACCAGTTATGCCTGATAGTATGATTTCTGACATGGCACGGATGTACCATGGACAAGCCCATATTGGGAGAGATTCAATGATCAGACTTTTTAGACAAACATGGTATAATCCAAAATTCAGAGCCATAGCTGAGAGTCTTTGTCAAAGATGTCTTATTTGTCAACAGTTAAATCCAGGAAGGAAGACAGTAGTGAGTCTAGGAACAATAGGACGAGAAGGAGGTCCGTTCACTAGAATGCAAATGGATTTTATTGAAATGCCCCCTTGCAACAGACTAAGGTATGTCCTAGTGGTCGTCTGTTTGTTTTCCCGTTGGGTGGAAGCATACCCAACCAGAAGGAATGATGGAATAACGGTAGCAAAACTTATGCTGCGAGAATTCATTCCAGGTATGGTTTTCCAGTCACGATTGAAACAGATAGAGGAACACATTTCCAAAATGAATTAGTTAAACTGATTTGTGAAGCACTTAGTATTAAACAGAAACTGCATTGTGCATACAGACCAGAGGCTTCTGGAATAGTAGAGCAAGTGAATGGAACAATTAAGAACAGGTTAGGAAAAATGTGTCAAGCTACAGGACTCAAATGGCCAGATGCCTTGCCATTAGTTTTAATGACAATCAGAAGTATTCCGGAAAGGAAAACTGGACTCAGTCCCCATGAGATAATTATGGGACGAGCAATGAGACAAGCACAAGTAGCTGTCAACAAACTACTGACTATAACTGATGATCTAGTGCTGGATTATTGCAAAGGATTGGCTGATGTGGTGCGTTCTGTGTTTCATCAGGTTGGACCGGATGCGACCACTCTTGAAAGAAAACCAGCTCACGACTTGAATCCAGGAGATTGGGTCCGCATAAAAGTCCACAGGAGAAGAAACTGTTTGGTTCCTCGCTGGGACGAACCACGACAGGTTCTTGTGCTTGTCTCATTGCGGACCCAATCTCCTGGATTCAAGTCGTGAGCTGGTTTTCTTTCAAGAGTGGTCGCATCCGGTCCAACCTGATGAAACACAGAACGCACCACATCAGCCAATCCTTTGCAATAATCCAGCACTAGATCATCAGTTATAGTCAGTAGTTTGTTGACAGGTACTTGTGCTTGTCTCATTGCTCGTCCCATAATTATCTCATGGGGACTGAGTCCAGTTTTCCTTTCCGGAATACTTCTGATTGTCATTAAAACTAATGGCAAGGCATCTGGCCATTTGAGTCCTGTAGCTTGACACATTTTTCCTAACCTGTTCTTAATTGTTCCATTCACTTGCTCTACTATTCCAGAAGCCTCTGGTCTGTATGCACAATGCAGTTTCTGTTTAATACTAAGTGCTTCACAAATCAGTTTAACTAATTCATTTTGGAAATGTGTTCCTCTATCTGTTTCAATCGTGACTGGAAAACCATACCTCGGAATGAATTCTCGCAGCATAAGTTTTGCTACCGTTATTCCATCATTCCTTCTGGTTGTCAAGTGTGCAGGAGTGAAACACTGGGTGCATGCCAGTCACACCATCAGAGTTCCAGTACCTGAAGATCGACATGTGAGTCGACATCTGGAAGTATTGGATAACAGTTCAGCATCAGAAGCAGAAGAAGAAACAAACAGGGTGCCAGAACCTGAAGATCGACCTGTAAGTCGACATCTGGAAGACCCAACTACAAATGCAACGACAGAAGAAGTAGAGGAAACAGCTGAAATTCCAGAACTTGAAGATCGACCTGTAAGTCGACATCTGGAAATATCAGATACCAGTTCAGAATCTGATACAGATTATTCGGATTGTGAAGAAATTCTGAAAAGAAATTGGAAATTTGAAAGCATAAGAGAAGAAACTGAGCCAGAAGATAGTAACAGTGAGCAACCAAGTACAAGTTGTGGTAAAAATCCTTCGGAGATAATATTAATAGATGAAGAAGGGAGAGTTTCAAACAGAAAGCTAGAAAAATAGGAAGATCCCCGAGGAGCAATAGGGACAGATAGTCAAACAAAAGAACAGGGAAATTTAGAAGCAGATAGAGAGACTGACACAAATTCGGAAGAACCACGAGGAGGGACAGAAATAGGTGAACGAAGGAAGATAAGAAAAGAACCACAAGTAGAGGAAGAAAATTAAATTATAAGTTTCAAAATAAGAGGCAATAACGAAAGAACTGAAACAGAGTCTGAAGAAAGTGGAGAAGAAAGAAACCAAAAACTAGAGTCAAGAAAAAGGAATTGGAAAACAGAAAGAGAGGAAAAAGGAAGTGAGGCAAAAAGGCCAAGAAAAGGAGACAATTGACCCAACGAAGTAAGACAATTAAGATACAGAATCATAAGGTTAGATGGAAAAAGTGCTGAACAAGTGAATGAAATAACAAGTCAGAAAGAGCAAGAAAAACAAGGTGGAAAACACTTGCAGAAAACGAAAAGAGTAAAGAAGGTAAATCCGAAGTATAGATTGCCTGAATGGTTGTATCTTGCTTTGACTGATATCAAAGAAGAAAAGAACACTCACGAGAACCCAGAACAAAGAAACCTAATGGGTGAAGGTGAGGTGCAACAAACTTGAAGAAATTTAGACAAATTTCTACCGGACTTGACAAAACATTGGATCTGACAAATTTCTACCGGATTTGACAAAGAAAGAATTCTGAAAAGAATTAAAAGAAAGTACCAAGTAAAGACAAAAACATTGGAATGCAGAGTGGCAAATAAGTCATTTCTGAGGTGTAATGACACAGTTTTCTGGAAAATAAATAAATAAGGTTATAAAACAAAATGGAGGATACTAGAGATAGAAAATGTAAATGTGAGTTTTTAAGTAGATGGTGTAAGATGTGCTGCTTTTGTACAGGATTATTAATGACAGTATGGGTGGTTTTAGCAATCACTATTCCAATTAGTTTAGCTGTAGTAGAAACTTCTAATAACACAGAGAAAGAAAAAGGAGCTAACACTCAAGAACGAGTTATATTAAAAAGTAGTGCAGAATTACACAAGGACAAATCAATAACAGATTTTTCTAAGAATGTTTTTACTAAATTATTATATGAGTATGTAGAAACAATGGATGTAAGAGATTGCTATGTTTGTATGCAATTGCCTGCATCTGTAGCAGAGGGTGTGACTTATCATCACCTCCCTTTGACGTATGGAATAACATGTAGTGTCTTAGCAAGTTTATTTTATAAAACAGGTAGATTAGAATATTATTACACTGACATAGATAAGATTTTTGCGAAAGTTTCTGTAGTTCTCGAGCTAAACAAAATAAAAGAGGGAAAAACGTCTGGTGAATATTTTTTAGAAGATAAGATTTTAACATTAGATAATATAATTAAATACAACCTTACCTGTGAGTTAAAGAAGGAAGAAAAAGTATTTTTAGAGATGGTTGAAGAGAGAAGAGTGAAAATTCAAAGAAAAGTGATAGAAGAGACAAAAACACCTCTTTGGGCGTTTGAGGAAGACAATCATGACAACAAAAAGACAAATGCAGCTATGACTCTGGATTGGCCCCAACAGGGAAGGTTGTGCATTAGAAGAAATAAGACAAGATATGACAATTATTTTGTGGGTTCCAGTATATGCCATGACAATTATCAAATTTTAGGCGGATGGGGATTCAAAGGGGGAAAAGATCCAATATTTCCAGGGATCTATTATGTTTGCGGTAATAGGGCGTATTATAGGTTACCGGACCATTGGTATGGGTCATGTTATTTAGGCCTGGTCTTTCCAAAGATTTTTCATATGGACAGAAAAGAAAAAGGAACACACAGAATGATAAATACCTTTACACGTGGAAAAAGGGAAAGTTTTTCAGAAATAGTAGGTGATATTTTTGGAGCATTGATACCAGCAGTGGGAATATCTTTGAATGCATTTAGAATTCGGAAATTATCCACAGTGGTAGATCGTTTATCTACAGATTCTGCTGGAGGGTTCTTGATGGTAAATACCGAGATGGTTGCCATGAGAGCTATGGTGATGCAAAATCGTCTTGCCCTTGACATTCTTTTGGCAAAAGAGGGTGGAGTCTGTGGAATGCTGAAAGTCCAACATTGTTGCACTTACATTCCAGATAAAAGTGAAAATATACAAAAGTATATAACAAATATTACAAGTTTGCACAAAGAACTTGTTCCACTGGAGGTTGAAAGTGCATTGGGAAAACTTGGTAAAGGGTTTTCTTCAGTAATAAATTGGTTAACAAGAATGAGTGGATTAATAATAGGGAAAGTTATAATAATAGCAACCATGATAATAATAATAATTTTAGTGCTGAAGCTTGTAATTACATGTATAAAGAGAAGAAGAAGACAGAATAAAATAGAAAAAGAAAACATGATAAACAAGGAGAGAGAGAGAGAAATGGGTGAAATAGAGTTAGAAGAAATAAAAGAGAACATGTACAAGAAAAACGAAGAGACAAGTTGAAAGGGATACAGTTGTGTAAACTAACAAAAGTAAACGGATAAAAGATATATGCTGTCTGAGAAAATTGTATAACTTGGGTTTTGTGGTGATATTAAAAATCACCAAAGGGGGGAGTTGATGGAGCAGGGTAAATGAAAAATGTTTAACCTCCTAATAATTTTCGTAAAATAATTAATAAACATGTTCGTTTAAGTAAATAACCAACAATGTATGTTACATGTAAAGGGTTAAAGGTAACACGCTATTTTTGTGTGCAAATTAATCAACTTATAATTGTTGACGTGTCTAACATAACGTAATATTTGCGTACTAATAAAATAATAAACGCATGATTTGTGCTTTGAAAATAAAACGTGTGGTGGCAAAATAAAGCGATGGTAAGTAAGGGACGGCTTTATATGTTGCTTTTTGCTAGGTAATACCTAATTGGGGTACGTAGAAAGACGGGAGGGAAACGAAAGGGTTTATATTCTTTATTTTAACAATATTTTGTTTATCTTTGAAAATAGTGCGCTTAGGCCTGTTGAGCAGCGATATAAAATGGCCACCATTTGCTAGAGTACGCATGAGCAAGAGACCGTGTGGTAGAGGAGAAAGGCTGTGGAAAAGGATGACCACGTGTTCGTGCTGAGAGCATAAGACGGAAGTATGGTCAAGGCTATTGTGACCTTTCTGAGCAGATGTGTGCCAAGATGATCAGCAAGAAGCGTGAGAAGTCAAACTGAATAAATGGACGGAACTGTTGAATCTAAAAAGTATCAGAAAAAGATACAAATTGGACTGATCGAAACGGATGAGCAATGTCATGAACTGTGGGAAACGATGCAAGCATGGACATTCCACAAGGAACTGGTTAAGACAAGGAAGTTTGATTAAAATGTATATGGGCCTGAGTGAACCAATGAGAGAGAATCACGCCATGAAGATGCAACATTTTTATTCAGTAAGCTAGAATTAGGGTATAAGAAGACCTACTCTTGGTGGGAGGGGTTGGATGCTGGAGAGTTAGATGCTGGAGAGAGTGGATGCTGCAGATGGGTGAAGTTACGGTTGCGGATGCTGACGAGCTGTTGCTGCTGCTGCTATTTTATATTTCTAGTTGAGTATAAGATGCTGCTTTTGGAGAACCTTTTTACTCCTGATAGATTTTTCATTTAGAGTTATTAGATTTTCCAGGACAGATAGATTGATCTCTTGGAGTTCTTGCTGTGACAACCTTATTTTTCCGTCTAATAGGTATGCATTGCAATTTCAATTTATTCTTATAATGATGATAAATGTAATGATCTGAATAATAAGCTTAAAACTTATTTCTTGCTTCAAAACTTTATATAAACTTTATTATTCTTTAAACAAATGACTCAGTGATTCTTTAGCTCAATAATTAAGGTAGAATGTTAAAGAGTTTATTGTGATTGAGCTGGTCTTAATCACCATCAACTGATTCCTACTAGTTGGTCCATCGACCAATGAGCGGAATACCTTAAAGCAAATGAGAAACATTATGTCATGTTAAAAGAGGTATCCCGTCTCCTTCCAGCGAATCGTTTTCTCCTAGGTTAAGGACGGAGGTAATCCAGGGAATAAATGAGTAAGTGAATGTATATGCGGTGTTATGGGCCCCACCGTCATATGGATATAGTTTATGTGTCGGAGGAATAGTTGCACCTGGATGACCGAAGCATATAGGAGAAGAATTTTTATTGTTAGCGCTGGATCAATGGTAAGGGGTGAAAAATGTGTAGGTTACCCCAGACTCCTTCCACATTGATTGCATGTGAGCAGACATGAAGTTGCTGCCACTCTCAGACACCACGTCCTTAGGGAAACCCACGTGGGTAAAAATCCCTGTTAGGGTCTTTGCCACTGCAGGTTCAGTCGTGGTCCTCTAAGGGATTTCCTCTGGGTACCTAATGGCATGGTCCACTGGAACCAGGATGAACCTATTGCCTGAAGTAGTCTGGGGATCCATAGACCCAACAATGTTGAAGCCCACCCTCTTAAAGGGTGTGCCAATGACAGGCAAGGGATTAAGGATTGGGGAGAGGATGTGGCCTTACGGCTAGAGCGGTCAACCTCGAAGCTGGTGAACCGGGTTCGAGTCTCAGCAGGGATGCTCAACATCCTGTGATTATGAGCAAATCACTTAATCTCCCCGTGCCCAACAAAAATGAATGTGTCCTTGTGTAACGCAACTGGTGCTCATGTAAAGCGCTCTGATACCTTAGGGTCAAGTTCGCACTATATAAAACTAAGAAAAGAAAAAAAAATTAAGGAAGCTTTCAGTCTCTGCTCTGTCTTCCCACTGGCCCGGCAGGTCACACAAGTCCTACAGAGTGCATCTGAGGAAGTCTTGATCCAAGTTCAATATAATTGGGGGACAAGTTTCGCAAATGTCTTGTCTTGGCCCAAGTGTACTGTCAGGGGAATTTCAAGAGCACGCTCAAGTTGGAAGGGTCTGTAGCATTGGGGGACCACCAGGGCCCTTTTTGTCCCATGCACAGGTGCCTTAGGCTCACTGTAAATGAGGTTGTCCTCCGAGTAAATGTGATGACTTCCAGAGGCATCACCTGCTTGTGGGGCTTTGGCCTGTTGCCTCAAGCCCTCCAGGGTTCATCACTTCCTCTGTGACCTGCAAAACACCTCCCTGGCAATTCCTCCTTCGACATGCCATCTGAAACTGGTCCCAGGATGCTTGTTTCCGGTCCAGGGAGGACCTGGCTTGGCAGTTTGGGCTGGACTGTTCCCATGAGGCACAGGGTCAAGACTGATTTGCATATAGCTGGGTCTGAACTGGGGTGGAGAAGTGAGCTAAAGAATGATGATGGACTCAACCCAGATCTGTGACTGAGGGTGAGTGTCTGAAAAGTTTCAGCACTCCGTCCACCATCTCCTTATGTTTGCTTTATCCAGCAAGCTCTGGCAAGTCACCAAGGGAAGCAATGCCCTCCTCAATGGGCTCCTGGTTGGCCACCGCACTGGGAAGAGATTCAGGGGCTGGTTTCCCACACCCTCTTCCTTTACCCTTCTTAGCAGCTGGCTGGGTCATTTTTTTATGCTCCAGCCTTTTTTGACTCCCATCCTGGGCAGCAATGGACCTTGTGGTTGCACCGATCCAATCAGGTAACCCCAACATATTCACATGAGCTTTGAGGTCCACTTTTGAGGTCCACTTTGTTCCATGTAGTGTGCTCAAGGCCATTACCAAGCAAACAGTGCACAGGCATGGCAGGGCTCACTGCAACGTTCAGAAGCCCTGAACCCCCCCCACTCAAATGTAACAAGGACCATTGAGTAGTGACCCTCTCTGTTGTGAGCCACCACAAACTGGTGGAATGAATTGGGAATCAACAGCTCTGGGGACACTAGCTGACTCCTTACCATAGTCATGCTGGCACCTGTATCCCCCAGAGCCTCAGCACCTTGCCCATTTATTGTGCCCCATTGCCTATACTTTGTATCATTTGAGGGCACATGGATCTTAGGAACCATCTCACTGCTACCCAGGGAGTCTATGGTAACCCCACTAAACTCCTCCCACCATTAACTGGGACAAACTTCCTCCCTTAGCACTACACTCATCACCCCTGAATACTTTGCTCCAGTGGGAGGTTGTGCTCATTTTGGACACTTGGGATCCCATTTTGTAGTGTCCATACTAAAAGCACTCATAGCACTTTGGAATTTTAGGCTGCTGATTTTTTTTAGGGTAGTTTTTCTTCTGATGACCAGATTGGGAATGAGAACCAGACCCTTTCCCCTGTGAGTTGTTTTGGGCACCTGAAGACAACTCCTTATTTTTATCTCTCCCTTCCTTTCTTCTGTTGTGGACCCTGACCAACCCTTTTGGGAGTCCCCCCAGATACCTTTGTGGACACTCTGGTGATGACCCAGATGTCCACCTACCTATCAAGCTTACTGGGGTCAGAAAGTTATCAGCCAGGTGTTGGCATAGCTTTGGAAACATATGTCAAGCATGTGCTCCTTTAAAATTAAGTTGTACAGCCCTGAATAATCTTCAACCTTGCTCCCTCTCTACCAGTCTGTCAGTGCCTTGCTAGTATAGTCTAAGAAATCCACCCATGTCTGTGATGAGATCTTGTGGCTCACCCTGAACCATTGACTATATTTTTCAGGGGTCAGCCCAAACTTACTGACCAAGATGGCCATCATTGCAGTGTAGCATGTCTGGTCCCACACCTCTAGTGTGAGAAGTGTGTACCTCCCCACTGTGAGAATGTACCTCCATAAACTACCATCCTAGGGCTCCTCTGGGACCTTGTGCACTGTAAGAAACACTTCATAGCCTGCAAACCACTTGTCTATGTCATCCCCTACCATATAACTGGCACCAAATCTTTGGGTACCCGGACTCCTGACTCACCAGTGGACACTGCAGGTATGCTGCCACCATTACTGCTGGACCCCACTCCCAGGGCTCTTATGTCCAGCCCTCTGAGGCTTACCTCATGGGACAGTTTCATCTCCTCAAGAGCTAACCTCCTCTCAGCCAGAGCCTGCTCTTTCTCCAGCTTAGCAAGTATCAACTTCAGTTTTCTTTCCTCCCTTCTGTCTGCCAGCTCCTTTGGGGACAGGGTCCATGATGAGGAGGGTTTCCTGCTCGGCAAACCACTACTGCTTCCAGCAAGTTGCTGGCCTCCTCCACTGGCAGTGTCAAATCCACAAAGAGATCTCAGGGTCAGCTCCTCATCCTCCTCTTCAATTTCCTGCTTCTCCTCTTCTGGGACCTCAGTCCCTGCATTCTGAGCATCTGCAAAGACTCTCAAAGCTTTCTGCCGCTCCTCCTTCTGGGCAAAGCCTCTCATAGATAAATTAAACCCCTTGCAAAAATCCTTACGCTGGGCCACAGATTAGGATTCTAAATCGGCCAGCTCAAAATTAATGACTTCAGGTGCAGATGTAGGTGCTGGTTCTCACCAGAGAGACATGGCTTTTGCAAAAAACTCAAAAAAGTCAATATAGGGAGAATTGAAAAAGCATTGAATTGGTCTTTAGTATAGAGTAGTAGTAAATACTGAATTACTATATGGTATTGCTCAAACACAGGTCCCATTCTCACCGCTGATCACCAATGTTAGAAATGGGGTCTCTGGTTGGCAGAGGAATGTACACTGTCCAAGTCGGGACCACAACTCTAGTCAGGGTAAGCTAGTTACACACTTAGAGATAACCTGTGCTCATCCTATAGCAGCTTGGCACAGATCAGTCAGACGTATCTAAAGAGGTGATGTGTAAAGTATTTGCACAACACACACAAACACAGTAAAATAATGAATACACTGCAAAAAGACTCCACACGAGGTTAGAAAAATAGACAATAATTCTATGAGGAGACCAAGACAAAAATGAAAAATCCAATAAGTAGAACCAAAGTTATGAATTGTTAAAGATTATTTAAAAATACAGTGCTTAGAGTCATAAAGTGCCAACAAGGACATCTGTTTGCACTAGACAGGGGCAAATCCAAAGTTCATGCCAGCCGAGATGGAGTGCAGGCTGGCTACCAGACTCATGGAGGTACTGTAGAAACGTTCCTTGGATGGAGAAAACATTGATGTCAAAGACCTCTTACGAGGAGCATAGGAGGCGATGCGTCGTCGTTGATCCCATG
Source organism: Calotriton arnoldi (assembly GCA_963921515.1). NCBI lineage: Eukaryota > Metazoa > Chordata > Amphibia > Caudata > Salamandridae > Calotriton > Calotriton arnoldi. The sequence continues at coordinate 554,766 of CAWUFW010008560.1, forward strand.
GATGGAGGCCATGGGTCAGTTCAAATTCGCACAGTCAGCAAAACTTCATCATTGGACCCCTTTGGGATGAAGGTGATGCGTTGTCGTCGAGCCACGCAGTCCATCATCATCGAGTCATGCAGTCTGTCGAAGCGATGTCGTTGAGCAGCAACTGCTTCAGCGTCGAAGGAGATGCGTCAGTTCTGATTGGCGTAAAGTCGTTGATGCATGGATTCTGCTGGATCTGCACAGAAAAGTGAGTTCCATGGGCCCAGGACTGGGTTGGCACCACTTTGCCACCTTTGTGCACTTCAAAGACCATTGAAGTCACCCCCATTTCGAAGGCACAACTGGGTGCAAGTACTGGGTCTCTGACCCACCAAGACATTACACTACTGGACCTGTGAAGGACTCTGTCAGGAAGAATGACTGTTGTGCTGCTACAAGGACTGCCACTCTTCTGGACTGTTGCTCTGTAAGAACTGCTTTTCTGCTCTGCTGTGCTGCCTGTTGCCTGCTACTTGCTGCTCACTGCCCTGCTGAGGAAAGGAGTGGACCCATCTCCCTTGAACCCAGAGTGACTTCAAGGGCTTGCTGGCTTGCCCCCTGTTCTCAAGCCTCAGGGCCATAAAATACTTCCTTCAACCCTGCAACAGCACATGGACTCTGCCATCTGTGTGTCCTGCCTTACCAAACGGTGCCAACCAAGTCCTGGGCCCTTGGAAGTAACATTTCTGTGATGAATTGGTGTGTATACACCAATGTTACCATGTTTAGGAGAGAAGCACATGCACTTTATCACTGGTCAGCAATGGTAAAGTGCTCAGAGTCCTCACGCTGACCTAGAGAATCAGCAAAAAGAGGCAGTAAGCAGGAAAAACATCTGAGGAAACACCACCCTAAGGATGACAGGTCTAGCACAGAGTATTGGTTAAACAGATATAGCAGGAAAATGGCTGAATGGATTTAGATTAAATTTGCCAGAAATATAGATTATGGAGTATAAAGTATCATTTGGGAGTAGATTTAAATTGTTTTAAACTTATAAGGCCGATTTCCAAAGGTAAACCTAAACTTTTGTGTAAGTTTACAGATTTTTTCTAATCACAAAGGTATTTTAGGAGTGGTATCCTTACGACTGCAGAGCCTCCGCACATAAAAACAGTCCTATCTTTTTGTGTGCGGAGACTCAGCAGCTGTAAAGATGCTACTAGTAAAATACCTTTGTGAATAGCAACACTCATAACCTTACACAAAAGTGTAAGTTTAATATTGTGAATTAAACCCATAAGGCACAAACATTTAGCGAGATATTGGGCCAAGTGTAGGGCTGTACATGGCGATGACAAAAAGTACATAATTGGCATATGACTGCCCTTAAAAAAGTAAAAAGCATCCATATTGTTTAGACAACACTTTGGCTGTGTTCTGCCTTTTTAGTGTAAATATTGTGTCCTTCTGTTTTATAAGTGTTTAGGAAGGGATAGGTCAGTTTATATTAGTGTGCAAAGGAAAGTAAAAGTTGCTTATTACTTTTAAATTAAAAAAAGTTTACAGAATACTGTTGTAGTACCATATTCTTTAGGCCTCACTCAGGGGTCGATTCCGATTCGGGCCGGAAATTTCTCCGACCGAGCCGGACCCGGAGAGATTTCCGACCGAATCGGACCCGTGCAGTCCGACCGAACGAGTACGATGCGTCCGTATGTTATCGGACTCGAGTCGGTCGGACTCCCATTGAAGTCAATGGGAGCCGGTCGTACAACGCGTACGCGGGCTCCCATTGACTCAATGGGTGCGAAGTCGGACAAGGGCGCCCCTACAGCGGGTACGCGGCGAAGCGATTCGCGCCGTACACGCACAGGTAGGGGGACCCATGGGTCCCCCTGTGTGCGACTCGCGCGGCTACGCGTACAGGGGAGTCCGACACGGACCCCCAAAGTACGGCTCCGACAGCTCTTACGAGCCGGACGGCGCGGCTCGGTCGGACTGCTCGCGGCGCGCATCGTACTTACCCGGCCGGGAAACGTCTCCATTGCGCGGTGCGAGTCGAGTCCGAGCGAGTCGGTCGGAGCGGTTCGAGCCGGGAGCGAGTCGGTCGGAGCGGTCGGGATGCCCGGACGAGTCGGTCGGCGATTTCGCATCGTACTCGCTCGGCCGGACCCGCGTACGGTTCGGTCGGGAAACAGGGCTCCGAATCGGATCCGGTAAAGCCGAATCCGATTCGGAGCCCTACCGGCCGATATCGGAATCGGCCCCTTAGTCTGTGTTCTAGGTTTTAATGGTAACTCTAGTATGCTACATTGTTTTAATTTCTACACATTTTTATTTCATTTATTTAGGTACATTGTTCTCCAATATATTTCCTCTGAAAACCCAGAACACAGACTAAGGGTGATCTATAGTTTAGACCATGCTTAGTGTGTGTTCTGAGTTGTAAGGGGAAATATAGTGCAGTACAGCAGTTTTTAGATTTTGTACATATTTAATTTAAAAAAAATGTTTTAAATAAACTGTACTTCACTATATTTCCCTTAAATATAAAGTAGTTTTTGTAATTTTTATATCATTTTTTACAAATATTTCTAAGTAGTGTAGTACTTTTATAAAATATTTTTTTGAAATTAAATATGTAAAAATTGAAAATTCACTGTGGTACATTACATTTGTGAAATATAGTGTAGTACAGTGTTTTTTTTTAGTTTTTTATATATTTATCTTTTCATTTTTTTAATACCATGGTACTTCCTAGGTGGTACTGTGGTATTCCGTTAACTTTCTAAAAAATATACATAATTTTCCCTCCCTATTACCACTTTAATAAAGTGGAAATAGGTAGGGAAAAATATAAAACATACTACTTATCTATATCTAAGGCCCTATCTGAGAAAACAGCCAAAGTGTGTTAAAAACAACATGGCTGCATTTTACTTTTGTACAGGCAGCCGTTGGCCAATAATATAATGTCTTGTCATTGGCAAAAACCGTGGTATAACGAAAAATGACTGCAGTATATTGTTGTTGAATATATCACTACATTTTGATGTCTTATAACTTAACTACTAAACTAATTCAAATAAACTACCAAAAAGATCATTTACACACCATAATGTACATACCTGCAAAATGTCATTAAAATCCAACAGGGTTTTTGGCCACTACAGTCGAGTACACAGACTATGGAAAATTGCAGTGGATTGCAGGCTGACTGGGGTGTGAGCCCTGGTCAAGTAACAGCCACAATCCCTTTCAGGGTGAACCACAAAAAGTCACCAAATTAACCTGTGCTTAACCTTGGGTAGCTTGGCACATAAAAGCAGCCAGCTTTGATGTAGAGGCAATGTGTAAAGTATTTAATCAGCATGCAAACAGTAATAAAGTGAGAACACAAAACAAGAAAAATCCCAAACTAATTTAGAATTGGGGAGTCCTTGCTGGTTGCTGTAGCAGTTGGGGGCAGACCACACGACCCAGGAGGCATCGCGGCAGCAGCCGCACACCGACAACGTCACCATTACGCCAGAACCCGGAGGCACAGAATAAATTGACTGGTGGGCTGCCGTAGCACGGGAGTCCTTGCTGGTTGCCGTAGCTGTTGGGGGCAGACCACATGCCCCAGGAGGCATCACGGCAGTGGGCGTGCACTGACACCGTCATGTCAGCGCCCGGAGGTGCAGAATAAATTGATGGGTGGACGCCCGCAGCAAGGGACGTGCACAGAACATGGCCAGGCGGGTGCTTGGGCACAGCCTGGGCAAAGGGCGGGCCCATCCGCGCCCATCAGAGCCTGGGCTGGGCCACTCCCCTAACGTTTGCTTCATGGACTAGGTGGTATTGTTTTATGCTTCACCCATTTGGGGCCACTAGCACCAGTCAAAGTGCAATAGCCATAGCATTTGAAAAAACAGTATAGTGGCAGTTTGACAAGGTTTTTATCTGTGACAGCCCTTTTCCGCTAGTCAATGGCAAAAAGGAAGGCGGCGGAGGACTGGGGTGGGCCAGGTACAGAGAAAGCCAAGAAACTAGTCAAACAAACAGGGAGTAACTGCGGCTTGCATTGCATAGATAGCCTTTTGGTTGAATGCGAGGGCATTTTAGATACAGATGCAGAAGGGGCAGAGGCTGGCTCTAGTAACTCCAACAGCCACCATCGAAAGGCTTGCTAAGAATCTAATAGCCTTAGAGTTTAGAGCATGTCCCCCGGCACCTTCGGCTATACAATTTAGATGCAGCCCACCACTCGTAGATTAGTCCCAAGTGGCTAATAGCCACAGGAAGTGATTGGCATTTGAGTCACCCATGAGGGAGATCGATTGACTTGCAGGGCACAGTGTCCAGATTACTGGCCATTTACCCAGCGCCAGCCAAGAAACATTGCTAGAATATCACATGCCACCACAGGCCATTCCAAACTCCTTAGAGCTATTAAGAGTGGATAGTTTCCCTCTGGGTTTAAGGAATAAGGAGGCACTCCTGGTCTGACCAGTACCACCTTAGAGATGTTAACATCAAATAATTCTGATAGAGGTTGTAGTCCCGAAAGCAACATCTCAGAGTTCAATATGATGCAAAGCCCCAAGATTCAAATACAAGAGGAAGCAACATCACACATCTCAATGATCTCATGGAATGTAGCAGGTATTAGGAACAAGATTTTGCCCCCACATTGAAATGAGTTCATTGAGAAGTTTGATGCATGCTTATTTCAAGAGACTTGGAGCATTGCTCCAGTTTATATGGCAGGCTATGCTGTTTTATTTGTGCCAGAAATCCAAAATAAAATGGGGCGCCCTGCGGGAGGTTTACTTATATGGGCTAAGCTTGGTCTTTGTTGAATTATATCACAATTACCTTTGAATAATCAAGATGTTATGGGAATCCGCCTTAAGGTGCGCATGGCCAATACTATTGACATTTATAATGTAAATGAGAGAGGTACTAGAGGGGGTAGACCCTCAGTGATTATTACAAAATTTGAGGAGCTTTCCCTAATAATAGCAGTGGATTTTAACGTAACATTCGAACCGCTTGATGGGGAATAGATGGATGAAGCGCAAGAGGATGAAAAGCAGTGGATGGTCCCTTTAGTGGACCTGAAACCGGTAAGAAGGTGGACCCAAATAGTACTCCAAGTCAAAGCTATGACTATGGAGTTTGGTCTTAGGGTAGCTAATGGTAGGACCAAATCGAACAAGTTGGGTGCAAACACCTTTAATAGATCGGGAGGACAAAGCAGCATTGATCACCTCCTGTTGGACCTGAGGCTTTGGCATAAGGTAAATTATATATGGTGGTAGGAGAAACAACTGATAGTGATCAAACCCCCCTTTGTTTAACAATGCTATCACCGTGGGGTGCAGCACCAGTACAACCAAAGATCCAGTGGCTGGAAACTAAAGAGATCTGACCTACTAATGATCTGCGCCGCCTTAAGTGGCACAAATTAGCCATTGACCAGGACAAACTCAAGAGTATACAGAGTGAGTTGTTGGTCTCCATAGCTGAAGTTGCAGATTTGGAGGCAACCAAGGAAGGGAGGTTGGAAGTAACGAGCACTCATTGCCATTTCTTTGATCAATTAGGTTCCTACTTTACAGTTGCTAAGCATACCAAGAACTCATGGGCCTCCAAAAAGAGCACACAGTCATGGTATAATAAGGGCTGAAGGCACTCCAGATCCCTATTAATACAAGCAGTTAAATCAGGGGATTTAGAGGGCACAAGGAAGGTCAGTAATGCTTATAAATCAGAACTGAGGAAAGGCAAGATGGACTGGATGAAGTTAGGTGGCAGTCCCTTAAGGATGCATGCCACGCCAGGGATAGCAAAACGTTTTGGTCATTGGTGGTTGGAGTAACCAGGCAGGTCCTGCAGAATTTGAAAACCATATTCCTTCCCCTGTTTGGCATGCTCACTTCTCTAACCTGTATACTGACCGAGAAGTTTCAAAGTCTTTGGCTGTACAACCTAGAAGGTACCCCCAAACCAAAGGGGTCCTTTTTACTTTGAAGGACATATCGATCGCAATTAGCTCTATAGTTCCGTCCAAAGCACTGGTCCCTGATGGCATACCCGATGACCTCTTTCTTTGGGACCCCCCAGGTTGGACGCAATACATGTATGTGCTATTTAATACTATAGCTGAAGGTGCCCCTATCCCACGCTCATGGAGAGGAGCTGACATTGTGCCATTGTGTAAAAAAGGTGACAAGTCCTCCCCCTGCCAATTAGCCTGATTGATTCAGTACAGAAGTCTTTAGTGGGGTGCTTTTGCACAAATTACAGGCATGGGCCAATGTCAACGAAATTCTGTCCCCATATCAAGCAGGCTTCAGGGTGAGAACAAGGCCCGTAGATCAGGTGTTCTGTTTCTTTCTCCTCTCCTGGAAAACCGTGACAAATGGGAATTTGTACGTTGCCTTTATAGACCTTAAGATGGCATTTGACCTTTTTACAAGGCAGCATTTGTGGCAAACCCTTAGGGACTTAGATATGCCAGAGGAAAATTTAATCCTGCTGATTCATCTGCACGAATAAAATGTTGCCTGGGTTCGTTGGGTCCTTCAAGGTCAGCTTACCGACCTAATCCCTGTTAATAAGGGTGTGTGTCAAGGTTGCATCCTGGCCCAACACTTTTCTCCTTATTCATCAATAATGTTTTTCAATTTCTTACTGAGGAACTGACATGCACCTTTTCAAGAATTCTGTGAGGCTAAAGGCGTAATAATAAATATAACTAAAACCAGGTTCATGGCCCTGAACCCTCATAAATCTTCCCGGGGTTGTCCCAGTTGGGAGGTACACAGCTTCAGAGAGTTAGCAACTTTGATTATTTGGGTCTAAAGTTATCAGACAATTTGTCATGGAAATCTCATATCTCTAAGATGGTCCTGAAGCATATGCAGTTGACTGGGATCCTGGGGAGAGGACCCCGCTTATCTCACACTAAGCCGATTGGGCCAGCCTTGCAAGTATATGATGCCAAAGTGGTGAGCTCTGTGATGTATGGGACAGAATTATGGGGCCTGGAACATGTAGAGGAGCTTAGTAGCCTAGATTTTAAATTCTTTAAAAGCCTAGGAATGTTACCTCAGAGTACTCCTCTTCTTCCTCTCATGTTAGACATGGGCAGACACTCCCTTGTCTCCAAAGCAAGATTGAACCTTTTGTTGTTCTGGCAAAGGATCAAGTTGACTCCTGAATTATTGCCATATGCACGTGCTTTGGAGGATTTAAAACGCAGGGACACAGCTAATAAAATCAGCTGGCTGAGAAGTATTATGAACATGCTTATAGTCATTGGGATGGGGGATATCTGGGATGTTAACGACCCCACCTTGCTTCCCCGTAAATGTGAAGTAAAGACGTCTACTTGGAGTAGGTAATTCAGAGGGAACTGAGTAGGAGGGTTTGGGGGAAGCTTACCCTAGATTTTATGACCCACAAACTGGATCGCTATCTGGAGTGTTATTTAGATTTCAAGGAATGCCCCAAGGACAGAAAATTATATATCCGGTTTAGGTTTGGCACCTTGCTCCTGTCTGAGTTTACTAGCAAATGGAACAATAGCACTGAGGTCACATGTAGCTGCCCTGGTTGTAAAAACCAACAAGAAACCTTAGCCCACGTAATGTTTGCATTCCCACTGTATGTGTTGCTTAGGCAAAATTGGCTCACTCCGATTTGCAAGCAGTTAGGAACTGACAACTACAGAATTGTATTGAGGATTTTAAAGTCCGACGCCAGGCCATTGTTTGCGTGTGCGATGGCAAAGTTCTTGGGCCAAATGTGGGGCATTAGAGGCAAGGCGCATAGGGTGAATGATAATTGATTCCATAAAATAATTTTTATATGTTAAAGGATCACAAGCATCGAAGGGAGGTGGTTTATACGATTGTATTTGATGTATTTTGTATTCTGATGTATTTTACCGTGGTTTTATCACCATTATTCTGCAAATAACACTTCTGATTACTATAATGTAATTTTGTTGGGTGGTATTGGAGAGTGGTAGCTATCAAGGGCAAAACCCAACATATTTATTGTAAATATTTTATTGTACGATTGAGTATTTTATTTATGGTTATTATTCTAATAATGCTGTTGCACACTTTCAATCGATCTTTTAATAGGTTGGTGTATAATATATGCATTTTATTGATTTACCTAATGCCAAGGCGGCACACTGCAACAGTACCATTCTTAAATAATGTTGTTATATATCTTTTACTGATTTTACTAGTCCTGTGATCAATATATGCACTTTATTGTATCATTTAAATGCTGCAATCATCATATTGTAAGAAAACCTTTATGACAAGATGTCGAAATAAAGTATTAAAATGCAAATTTAGAAAAATAGAGTAAATTTTGATAAATTTTTTGACACCAAAACAACAAAAGTCCAATCAATAGAGTCAGAGTTATGAATTTTAAAAAGTTTTTAGTGAAAACTAGTACCTAAAAGATCAACATGCCAACTGCGCAAGATCGGGTCAAAGTAAAAAAAATGTGGCTGACCGCGATGCAGTGTGGTTTGAATACAAGAAGTGGATTGGGCCCAATCAGCGTACCTTCAGACTTAGAAGAAATTCTGAGAAAAAGTGTCTTAGAAGGTGAAGTTCAGTGGGGCAAGGCTGCAGGAGTTGTCAGAGGAGGGAGCATCATTATCGGATAGCCTTGGGTCTAAGTTGGAGTGAAGTCTCAGAAATGGAAGCCAAACATCTCCAGTGGGACAAAGCAGATGGTTGAAGCTGAAGACTGTTCCTTGAGGCTGGATACCTCTTTGGTGAAGGACCGATGAAAAGAATTTGCTGATGCAGAGAAGAATGTAGCGGGAGAAGCTGCAAAGTCAATCCGACCAGCGATGCACCTCACGCAAATAGGCGAGCAGGTTGGTCCTGGTCTCCTCCTGGTTCTCAGAGCATTTTGGCCAAAATATTTTAAGTCTAGTTTTGAGACTTGGCCATCTTGCGCCTGGATACCTTATCAGGTGATTAGCCATGCTTTACTTATCCTGATGGATTGATTGATGATCTTGGCACCTTTAGCACCACAACCATGGGTCAAGGACTGGTGGGAAACCTCTTGGGAGGTTCAGGACTCACTCAGGCTGGGTCCAGGTGCGGGTTTACGATGGTGGGAGCCATTTGTGGCCCCGTGGCTCTGAACAGGAGGCCAGCAAACTAGCCCTTGTGGTCACTCTGGTAGTCCTGTGTTCAGGTGAAGATGTAGGGCTCAACAGCAGGGCTGGCCTCTGAAGATTCAATGGCAGCAAAGCAGTCCTTCCAGATACAACAGAGCAGTCTTTCAGAGTGCAGAGCCTGTCATAGCAGCAGCCAGTGCCCTGAAGGTCCTTCCACAGGTCCAGGAGTAAACTGAAGAGTGGGTTTGAAGGTCTTATTTTTATACCCTGGTGCCCTTCCTCTGAAGGTGGGAGAAGTATATAGAAAGGTTCTTTGAAGTTCCTGGAATGTCCTTCCTCCCTAGCTCCAAGCTCACTGCAGTGACAATGTGGAGATGTTAGGTCCTTTGTGAGAAGGTAGAGTACACCCAACTCTGCCACCCCCATCCTGTCAGGAGATGGCCCATTGAGGCACACCTAATTCCACAATTGTGTGAATGTCTTGGAGGAATTCACAAACTCTGTCAGTTACACCCAGTCATGTGGCCCAAGACAGGCTGCAGGCACAAAAGGGCTAAGGGCAGGAAAAATCCAACTTTCTAAAAGTGGCATTTTTGAATTTGTAATGAAAAATCAGACTTTACCATTAAGGAGGATTTAGCTTTACAAATTCATTGATACCAAGCATAACATAGCTACCTGCTCCCAATTGGAAATGACAGCTTATTAAAAGTACTAAGGAATCCCGAATGTTATCTTGTGGGACGGGTAGGCCTCAAAGTAGTGAAAAACGAATTTAGGAGTTTTTCACTACCAGGACATGTAAAATTAAAAGGTTCATATTGAACCTTTCAATTACAAGGTACCCTGCCACATGGGCTACCAAGGGCCTATCTTAGGGGTTACTTATATATATAATAAAAGGGAAGTTTAAGGCTTGTAAAGGGGGTTATGTTGCTAGGTTGAATGGACAGTTTAAAACTGCATTCAGGCTGCAATGGCAGGACTGGGATATGTTTTAAGGTGCCACTTAATTGGATGGCTCAATAAGTGCGGCAGGCCCACTGGTAGCATTTAATTTACAGGCCCTGGGCTTATGATGTACCACTCTACAAAGGAATTATGAGTAAATTAAATATGGCAATTGGGTATGAGCCAATGTAACCATATTTAGGAGAGTGAGCACAAGCACGTTACCACTGGTTAGCAGTGGTAAATTGCACAGAGTCCCAAGGCCAACAAAAACGAATTCAGCAAAAAAAGTGGAGGGTAAAGGCAAAATATTTGGAGGAGACCTGCAGAGAGGGCCAGGTACAACACTTTCCAAAAAAAAGTTCATCCATGTCAGCTCCATCCTGAAAAGTTATGCGTCAAGCAGGGACAAGAAAAATGGTGGGGTTCGAAACTGCAATTTCCCCATATAATTTTAATAGAGGTTTTTGAACAGCACTACACTCAAAAATGGTTGAACGCAACTACACCAGATTTGACAGAAAGCTAGATCTTTACCCAGAAAGTGTGCTTTTTGTGGGAATTGGAGGCCTATTCTGTTTGCCTGCACTGTGGCCAAAGACACTCTTGCTATGCCACTGTTTTATTTTGCTTTTTCTATTTTTTGCAATAAATACATTTCTTCTGTTTAGAAAACATTTTTCAAATAGTTGAAGTTCAAACGTTCCTAATATGTTTCTCTGTTTTATCTGTCCATACACCGCGTGAGTATGCACAGTGTATTGTGTCATGGAAACAAGATGCCTTTGCAGTGTATGCTCATTCTCGTATTGTGAGCAGCTGTCCCCTAATGAACACAACGATACACATGCAGATGTCAAATCTTCAAAATTGCATTGCATTAAAATGATTGCCCAGCCATATATTTTGGTTGCCACGTTAGCTAGTGGGCGAAGATTGCCTTTGACAAATATATCGAGACATCACGTTTAAACTTATTAAACGTGACAAGCCGTTGAAAGATCCATCAAACGGAAAGTGTTAGTCACAAGTCAATGTTCTGGGCTGAAGTGATTGTTATTATGGTTCCTGGCGGAAGCCTGAATAGATGTTTTAATAAAATGGACTTAACATTAAGTAGCAGCTTTCAACATCCATTCAGAATGTCACATTTACATTTGCAAACCATTGTTTTTCGAGCTCAGGACACAGTCCCAGGAGGCAATGCTCAAAGAACATTGCACTTAAAGGAACAAATTGTATAACTTAGCAAAGTCTGCAGATTACAAAAAGAACATTTATTGATATATTTAGCTTCTGCTAACGCTGGTATAAGCCCTTTTGTGATGCATGGAAAACACATTGGACATTTTTGGTACATTTAATAGCATTGATAGAATGTGATGAAAAAGGCACCAGATAAATTGCAATTTACCTAAAAAAGATCTCTCTGTACTTTTGCTTATCTAAAAAAAAGAAGAAAAAAAAGCAAGTAGGGAAACACACAAAGACCATGGTCGGTTTCTATGTATTAAAAACTCTTTGACATGCAAGTATTTTCATTGGAATTGGAAGAGTTTTATATTAAACAGTGCAAATAAAGATTATCCCAGACATGAGGTGATACAGGTATGAATAGATGCTATGATTTTAGCACGATTTATCTAGTTTGAACGCACAATATATTTGCAATACAGCATTTTATATCGATGTGCTTCTAAACAGTATCCAATTAAAAACTTTGTGTATGCATTTTCCTCTTATCTGATTATCAGGTAATGTGTATGAGCCTCTTGAAAATACCATAGTGTGAACAGTTACGGTTTTCAAAGGGCGTTATAAGCAATCTTCATCCCGCAGAGGGTACCTTAAATGTTAATAAAAATGTATTGAATTCTCAAAAATTTGCTATTAGCTTTGCAATGCACGTAGAATTAGATGATCGCCATCCATATTTCAGAAGGCATGTTAATGTCAATCAAAGCCATATCTGATTGTTTTGAAACGTTTACTGGGCTCTCAAATTATAATTTAACAAGCAATAGTAATTTGGATTATGCACTGCATCAACCGAATGCACCGAAATTTAGACTGGGGAAACTGCTTTCTTAGTGACCTAAAACTAGCTTAATCAAAGGCCTGGGAACAGTTGACTGATGCTTACTTCTGTACATGATCGTCAACAAGTATATTAGGGGAAAATGTGTGAAGCCATTTACCTTTTATGTAGTTGACAGTTCTAAAGGGGGTGAACTTGCTCTAACTGTGAAGCATTTTGGAAAGAAATTGATACTGTGACTTCCACGTTATATGATGTATTACATCTCTATCCTGAATGTCCTTACTAAGAATGTGTTTTTTTTTTTTATTATAAATTTTCTTAATTGAGTTTTTGCAATGTACAGAGATGCAGTAAAATAGCCATTGAGATACATGGTTTCAAAGCTCTCAAAATTGTGCATCAGTAACAACCAAATTAACCCAAACGGCAAAACATGGTACAGAGTGTTTCCTTAATATCAATGGTGATCGTCTCAGCAAAACATCTTGGGGCAGATTTACAAGGAACTGATGCATCTGCATAGATGCGTCAGTTTCCTTGCGAAAGCGTCAAATGTCCCTGCGCCACCATGGATGCGCTGTATTTACAATACAGTGCTCCATGGCGCAAAGATTAACAGATGCGTCAGAAATTCTGACGCATCTGTTGGCCCAAAAGTCACGCATTGCTGGAGTTGTGTCGCAAGCACGACGCAACTCCAGCAATGTATTTTGAGGCCTATACTTACTGGGGCATATTTACGTTCCCTGGCGCATCCCTGCATATCAGCAGGGATGCGCCAGGGAAAATGCGTCACGCAAGTTTACCCTTGCGCCACGTCCGATGCGCCGCATTTACAATGCAGCGCATCGTGGCGCAAGGATAAGCAGATGCGTGACGCATCTGCCGGCGGAAGGTTGGCGCAGTGCTGAAGTTGTGTCGCAAGCGCGATGCAACTCCAGCACTGTTCCAACCTTCCCTATCCCTAACATGGTGCGTCAATCCTTACGCCTGCTTGAAGCAGGCGTAAGGATTTGACGCACCAGCGTCGGAAAAGTGACTGCGTGAAATCTTCTAGATTTCACTGCGTCAATTTTCCGAGGCGTTCCTGCGCCGGAACGCCCCCCCCTTCGCCGGTACGCCCACATGAAACCTGACGCAGGTTTCATGTGGCGCAGGGGTTTACTACGTGACGCATCTCCCTAGATGTAAATATAGCGCAACGCGGCGAATGGTTTGCGTCGCCGCTGCGTCACATGCGTGACGCAACGGCGGTGCAAAAGTGGCGCAAGGGGCTTGTAAATATGCCCCACTGTACTGCGTCACTCCTTACGCCTGCTTCAAGCAGGCATAAGGTTTTGACGCAGTGGCGTCCTAAAAGTGATGCAGTGAAATCCTGTAGATTTCACTGCGTCACTTATACGAGCCATTCCTGCGTGGGAACGCCCACCCTGCATACATTATACCTGACGCAGGTATAATGTCACGCAGGGCTTTACAACGTGACGCATCTCCCTAGATGCGTCACGTTGTAAATAGGCTGCATTGTTTGCGCCGCCATTGCGTCAAAAAAAGTGACGCAATGGTGGCGCAAGAAGGCGCAAGGGGCTTGTAAATCTGCCCCCTTGTTCAAACAGTTAGCCTTATTACCCTCCCTGTGTTTGATACATTGTCATATGCATTAAACGCCTATTGCGATAAGATAACATGAGAAAGGGTGACTGAAAGCACCTCCAGGTCAAGAAACGTCTGTTTCGTGTTAGTCTCTTCATGGACTTAAGATGGACACTTTTACGACATGCATGCATCTCTCTCACTGCTCCCCATCACTGACGCCTCTGCTTCTGTGTGTGCGCGTCAGTGACAGCTCTCCCTGTGGCACTCCTTGAAGCTCCAGGAGGAGCAGAACACCACCGCACTACGAGCAGCTTTTACAGTGGATTGTTAAAGCAGTGATAGCACGGACATTCGTCAGGACCAACAGGAATATCCAGCGGCACCGCAGGGTGACAGGTGGAGTGCTTTGGAGCGTCAGACCGCCACGTCAGACCGCCAGACCAACAGCGCTAAATGCCAGCTAGAGTGCGGGAGGACGGCCGTGTTGATTTCCCGACCCCCGGCCCCCTGCCCCGGCCGCCGTCTGCACCCAGGCACCTGAGGCCCACCTGAGGTCTCCGCGGAATTTTGCCCGAGGAGCCGCACAGCAGACTCGCGGACTCGCGGACTTCTTGACAGTTGTCCGCCGCCTGTTGCCTGCCGCATCGCGCTTCCCCCGTGGCTTCTGTTGGCCCCTGGGGGGGGGCTTCCTGAGGCCGGGCGCAGTGGGCCCGCTGAGTGGTGTACGAGCGGCGCTGGGAGAGATCCAGTCCGGGGATTGCAGTCTGCTGCAGGTGGGAGCGTGGGCATGGGCTCGCGAGTCGAGCGGTGGAGGAGTGAAGGAGTGAAGGAGTGAAGGAGTGGAGGAGCAGAGCCGGGTGATTAACGATGAGGAGCGGAGCGGAACCTGAACCCGAGCGGAACCAGAGTGATCAGAGAGAGTAGAGCAGAATTAACAAAGCAGGTGTGTGCCAACTAACAGCGAATAACAGCCAATTGCCACCACTACTGAGAAAAAATAAAACGCTGAACAATGTTTGCTCCTCCCCCCCTGCCCTCGCGGAAGCGGTTCGGTGGTCCTTCATTATCTGAGTTTGAGACCGAGACCGAGCGCAGCTTGCTGTGGGTCGGGGGTTGCGCGGAGAAGTGGGTGGCAGAATCATGGTAGAGTTGTGGCGGAGCTGTGCAATTAAGGATTAAATTAACTCGCTGCTTGTTCTGCTCAGCCAGGGAAAGCTGCCCTTGAATTGAATTGAATTAAATTGGAAAGTTACAGTGGAGGTTGGAAAAGGCTGACGGTACTGAGTCTGTCCACAGTACCCAATACTAACTCCAAGACTACTCCAGCATCTTGCCTATTGAGTTACATTAGGAACACTTACATTGTGACGTACACTATTAATAGTTCAAAGTAATAATTGATTTCAAATACGAACAAACTAGGTAGATATTGGGAATGCGCTCAGGAAAAGAAAGGACTGTGGGCCCCCCCACAAGACGAGTACGGAAAACTCAAGCGCCAAAAGTGATAAAAAAAGCTAAAGCACAGATAAAGGGTACAAATCAAACGCTAATTTCACCAATAGCACGGATGTTTGAAAAATCTACTAAAATACCTAATAAATTTGATTTTATGAGAGATCCAACAGGAGCACTGATGTCAATGCAACTAGAAGTAGAAACAAAACAGTTACAAACTCCGATTAAGCCAATCAATAACTTGGAAGGTAATACACAAACAACTGGTCTAGAGTGGGAATGGGACCAGGCTAACAACCCGCAAACTAAGGATTTAGAGGGAGAGATAACTGAACAAAGAGCGGACTTGGAGCCACTAAGCCCAGTATTACTTACTCAAATGAAAAAAAGAGATATGGATATGAATGTGATGGAAATACCAACGGAAGAAATGTCACAAGATGATATGGTTATAAGTTCAATGTCTGCAGGGGCTCCGTTACCATTAGAAGTTAAGATTGAAATAAGGAAAAAAAGGAAGTAACTAATGACTTTATATTTTATAGAAAGTCATTAGACCAAGACGACAGTGTAAATAATGTAGCGGAACTCGTACAAGGAAAGCAATATCAAAACACTGGTAAAAAATAACTCCCCATCGGGGATAATGATGCCAATAAGAACGAGTGGAAATACAAACATGGAATTGAGTTATAAAGAGCAGGAATGTGATACTCCTAATCAGTTAAAAACATCGGTCATCAAGGAAAAAAACTTAGGAATCAATGATCAATCAGTATCCAAAACTATATGTAGTCGTCAAAACAACAATATGGCTAATTCGAAAAATCTACCAGAAAACCAAGAAATTTATCAGGTTGATTCTAAAAGTCCCACTTGTAACAGGGAATTACACATTGATCAAAAAGTTAAAAATACAGCTAATCAGGATTTGGGATCTATATGGGATATATTTTATCAAACTTCAGTACTAACTCTTGAAGCACTGACATATCAGTCGAACAAAATGGATACTCAAATTGAAATACTTGGAGTGATGGCAAATGCAGTCTCCGGAATTGATCACAAATTAGCTGAGTTAAACAGTTTAATAATTAAAGCTCAAAATGAAGCAGCTTCAACTTACTTTGACTGTACATGTGCACCCATAATAAATAAATTAGTAACTATTCCGGAAGTTGTGAATACCATATTAAAAGATGTTAAAGACATCGTGCGCAAAAAACACGATAAGCAAAAAGAGGAGATGTGGCAAACAGACAAAAATATATCTGTTTTTGCAGAAGAAGGAAAAGTGCTGCAACTTGGTGACATAATAGATTCTGATGTCCAGATTAAATTAAGCTCGGTAATAGCGCAGAGCACTAAGCAAGAGATAAATAAGTTAACAGGAACAGAAATATTGCTTGATTTTCCATTCCAGCTGAATAAAGAAGGAGAGGTTAAGGAAGATTCAATAGCCTTTGAAACAACAAAAAGACAAAGAAAAAAACTACTTAAAGCAAGAAATAAGGCTAAAAAGGAAATTGCAGCAATAACACACTCCAAACTGGAAACACCTACTGATATGACAAATGAAGGAAAAAAACAAAAGAAAATACTAATAGGAAAACAAGAAAGCGACTTATCTGGGAGTCAGCCTGCAAAACTACTGCACGAGAATGAAAAATATTATGATATATTTACAAAGCCTGGGAAATATCTTACTGACCAAAAACCTCTCTCGATAAATAAAACTATATTATCGGATAACAACGACCGAATGCTTTGTGTATCAAGACCGGAGAGAAACAAAGCATTAGAAAGAGAAGAGAAATATAGATTGCAAAGAAATGGCTGTGTAATAAAAACGGATTCTATTAGTTATATTCAAAGCAACCTGATTAAAAATACGGACCAAGTAAAGAGGCCCTTAACTCCCGTTAAATCTAAACCTCCGTTATGTAGCTACAAGGAGGAACAGATGTTTAATGGTCCAGTGGTTCAGAAGTCAATCCAAGGTGGTCATATTGCTGCACCGAGAATAGGCTGGAATTTGACACAACAAATGGATAATATAGTCGCACAAAATCAACGGATAGAGGAAACTAAGAATAACTCTATGATATCGAAAGAAATGATAGAACTAAAAGAGGATATGATGCATAATGGTCCAGTGGTTCAGAAGTTAATCCAAGATGGTCATATTGCTGCACCAAAAATAGGCTGGAATTTGACACAACAAATGGATAATATAGTCGCACAAAATCAACGGATAGAGGAAACTAAGAATAACTCTATGATATCGAAAGAAATGATAGAACTAAAAGAGGATATGATGCATAAACCAAAATGGGATCACCTAGTTATTGTAAGAAGTGGTCAAGATAAACAAATTACATATAAGGAACACCAAGATTGTAAGGATCGAAAAAGAGAAGTACCGCTTCTTAATAGGCCTGCTCAAATTATTTTCAAACCAATATATGATTCACGTGGCAAACACGATATTTTGAATAGAGGAAATATCCTTCGTTTGCTGAAATCAGTTCCATCATTAGAAAAAGTGACAACTGAAGATATTGAATGTGTAGGTTTTTTACAAAACCCTGAAGGTAGACAACAAATAACTCTGTTAACTGTAGCTACTGCCTCTATAGCGGAACAAATTATGCAGGAACAAGAAATCTTTCATAGTTGGGGGATAATAATTAGTCAACCAGCCCTAAAGGTTTATCCAACTCCGCTGATAAAAGAAGAAAGTCCAATAAAAAGGGTAAAGAGAAAAAAAGACGATTCAGTATATTCAATATTGAAAAATCCCCTTGGAAAAACAGACCACGATGATGAAAAGTCCTCTAATGAATTAAAAGTTGAAAAAGTAAATGGAATAAACGAAAAATGGATTTTGACAGCATTACACGGTAATGAAGAACAATGACAGAATACATTTCAAGATAAAATAAAAGAACTGAATACGGATAGTCCATCAATAGGAATGTGCTCATGGAACATAAACGGGTTATGTAAAAAGATAAATAATGCTGAAATAGATACATTATCAAATTCCTTTCAAATTATATTATTACAGGAAACGTGGGCAATGGGCCCTTTTATGCTACAAGGATACAAAGGATATTTTGAGCCTGCAATTAAACATCACAAATTTGGTCGTCCCTGTGGGGGCTAGCAATATTTGTATCTATTGACCTGAAAATTGAACATGAGCAGTTAGCTACGAATAATTCTAACTTCCAAATGGTAAAGTTGAGATATACATCAGGAGAACGAAAAAATCAAAAGTTCTAATACTAATCAATATATATATAACCACCAAAACAGAGTTCAAGAAAGGAAATGTGTGCTCCTTTACTAGTTGTTTATTGGAGCAAATAATGGAAGAACCTTTTGCTGATTTTATTCTAACGGGTGATTTTAACTTAAATCTACTAACACCATTCTTACGAGATGATTTTATACAGACTCAAAACCAACAATGGGCAATTCCTGAGCAAATATTGGATCCCTTAATAAATGCTAAACAAAGCTCAATGGGGAGAAACTTTTTGATGGATGTGGAAGCATTGGGATTAAGAATATTAAACGGAAGATTTGCGTTGGATATACCACCGGCTTGGACATTTCAGTCACAATATTCTAAATCGCGAATTGACTACACAATGGTATCACTAAATATCTTTAACAACGTAATTTCTACCATTTAGGAAGGTGCCCGATAGTGACCATAGTCAACAAATAATTAATATAAAATTGTCATGTGTGAAACATCAAATGTATTTGACAACGCAAGGTCAGATGTGTACCACCAATTATAGGAAACTTATATGGAAAACAAATAATATGGATGATATAAAGGAAAAGGCACAAGACCTGGTTAAAGAATGTTTTAAAGATAAAACCATGAGGTTAGCAATTGAGCAATGGGAAAACTTCACACAGAAACTAGTTAAACCATATGAATCAATTTCTAGCGTAGAGATTAAACAAGTGACTCAAATGGAAAAAAGGAAACTAATATCAACCTATCATATACGGCTAGGAAAATTAGACGGACTCGTAACAGACTCAGGAAACAGTTAACTAAGTTTCCAGACAATGAAGATATACAAATAAAATTAAAAAATGCAAATCATAATTTGAGGAAACTAATCTGGAATGGAAAAAACAAAGTCAGGCAGGACTTGTGGACAAAAATCTTCTACGCTAGTAACCAAGTAAACTCAAGGGAGTTTTGGAAGATGATTAATGGTTTAGCAAGACCTAACAAATCTGTGGTAGCATCTGTTTTAACTGAAGATGAATGGTTTACATTCCTTATAAAACTTTTAAACCCAGTTGCTAAAGCAAATATCCTGGATGGCAAACAAATAAGGATGGTTAAAACAGACTTAGAATGTGATATTGGAATCTATATAACAAAATCTCAAGTCGCCAAACTAATAAAGAAACAAAAAGACAGGGCACCAGGCCCCAATGGTATCCCGTTTGCTCTCTATAAAGAAGATCCGGATTTTTGGTCGGCATATCTAACAGAGGTTTTTAATGAATACAAAAAAACTTGGACAGTGGACCAATTTGCAAAAGAAGGGCACCACCTCCCGAAAATCACCAATCTTATATAAACTACTACCAAATTCTTTGTGCAAGCTTTAAAGGTGCCCTCTGTCCAAAGGCACCACCCTTAACCTCAGGGTAAATTAGAAACTTCAAACCATCTCAAAGCTGCACCAGATGTCCAGTTACAATCAATTATATCATTTGTCAAAAAATGTCCAATCCGAATTGTAAAGTGTGATCTTGCGTCTTTATTAATCTATAAAAAGCCACAGCCAACGCGTTTCGTTCTGTACGCAGAACTTCTTCAGGGCGATAAGAGTGTCCGTCAGAATCCTAGTTTATAAGTGCGTAGAGTAGTAATTCTCAGTAATATAATCTCAAGAGATGGTACTCGTATGTCTCATCCATGTGTCACCGTCGCTATTCATTAGAAATCGGCGTATTGTGCTTAGTTTCTCTGCTGCCATAAATATATATCAATCATTTCTAAAGACGAATGCTGCTTAGTGATATGATAATCATTTAGGATAGTGCCAGCGACGATATATATAAGAGACAGCATACACCGTACCTTAAGCCAAGGCCAATCGGCCCGATTCCTGCTCCGGCGATCCTGTTCCCGCCCGTAGTTCGAAAAAAAGGTTTTTAATGAAGTTGTACAGACTGAGTTGATTCCAAAATCCTGGAGAGGGTCATTAATATCTCCTATTTTTAAGAAAGGAAATTGCCAATTGTCGGAGAACTATCGTTTGATAACCCTTCAAGATACTGATGCAAAGTTATTCGCGGGAATTTTATTAACAAGTTTAACAGATTGGGTAAAGGATAAGCAGATACTGCCCCTGAATCAAACAGGATTCATTAAAGGTCTAGGAACTTCCACAAACATATTAATCCTATCGGTATTAATGGAAAAGGCAATTTTAGCAAAACAGCCCTTGTACCTCTGTTTTGTGGACTTTAAATCGGCTTTTGATTGTGTGAATAGACACCGTCTGTGGAAAAATCTAGAGGAGCAAGAAATCCCAGTTTCATTATTAAAATTGATTCAACTTTTGTATACGGATACTTGGATCAGGGTGAGGATTGGAGATGGTCGGACGCTAACAAAAGAAATACCTACGACTGGAGGATTAAAACAAGGGTGCGTCCTGGCCCCACTGCTTTTTAACTTGTGCTTAGCAGATCTCTCAACCGCTCTGAATGAAGTAAACGCAGATCCGCCTAGGTTAGCTGATAAGCAAATATCCAATTTGTTGTATGCAGACGACGTTATACTTTTAAGTCAAACTAAAGTTGGATTGCAACGGTTAATCGATTGTATTTCAACATATGCAAAAGATAATGATATGGTAATAAACGAAGTAAAGACTAAAGTAATGTTAGTTACAAAAAATACAAGACTTAAACATAAGTACAAATGGTCATTGGAAGAATCTCAATTAGAGCAAGTTGAATTTTATAAATATCTTGGTGTTATATTTGATGATAATGGAAACTTTCTCCCGCAAAAAAAGGATATCAACAGGAAAGCAAATTCTTTGGTAGCAGCATTTAGGATCATACAGAAAGCAATAAGTGACTTGTCTTATCGTCCCTTCTTAAACGTTATTTCAGCAAAATTGCTACCTACTCTGACATACAGTAGTGAGGTACTAAATGGGAAAGATGCAGAGATCATTAATAATGCGGTTGCAAGAACTTATAAAAGCCTATTTTGTCTGCCTAATAACGCCTCTCAAGCGCAAGTGAGGCTGGAATTTGGGTTAAACAACCAGTTATATGCGAGGAAAGGATAAGCTCTTAAAGTGTGGAACCGAATAAAAAATGATCAAGAAAATCAAATGTCTTGGTTACTATGGCACGAAGTAAAAGATAATAGGAAATTGCAGGTGTGGACTTATTTAAATGCAGTGATAGAAGAATTTGGCGTAATATCTATCTGGGAAATTACAATTACTCAGGAAAGCTTTAAAAAAACAATCAATAAATTAACTAATCATCTATCGCTGATAAAAGACAAAGATATACTTGCAAAAAGAAAACATGCATGGCCAATATTAAATTGATTTATGAAAAAAAGGTCCAAGAATATCTACGAACATCGTGGTCACAAAAAAACAAACATATCTTTATTAAAGCACGATTTGGCTTATTGCCGGGTTTATGTCATTTACCTCCATGGAAGAAATCAGAAGAGGATACCCAATGTAGGTTATGCAAATCCAGACAAGAGAATATTATACATTTACTGTGTCTTTGCCCTGAATTAGAAAATGAAAGGAAAAATACACTTAAGAGACTATTTAACGATCGGGGAGTAAGGACATGTAGGCAAGCTTTGATAGTATGTCTAAGCTCTGATGATATATCCATGAATTCTGCATTTGTAAAATGTTTATGTACAGTTGGAAAAAAATTAGAGGAGTATAATTTGAAATCCTTATCTACTGTATTTTAAAATATATTGTGTATTGTATTTCACTGGGTATAAGTTATGATATTAAGTACATATGTTCTTTTAATTTTTATATTTGAAGACATTTTTAGTATGTTTTTTTGTAAGATTTTAATTAATCAAACAAAAAAACAAAACAAAAAAATGCTCCCCATCAGTTAGCACCAGCAATAGCAAAGAGCAACTTGTGTCAATACAACATCTCCCCATCATGAAGGCACTGGCCCACAAATCAATAACTGTATACGAGCGTCAATCGGTCTCTTGGGGGTGTACCTGCAAATAAGTCTTTAGTGGTTGCCAGATGTCTCTTGGGCGCGAAGCCAATGGTTGCAGTGGGGCATATATTTCCCTCGTGGTGTCGCAATGTATCAGGTCTCGGATCCAGGCCTTCACTGTTGGGGTTTGTGCTCTACCCCAATGTAGGGAGACCTGCCGTTTCGCAATAAGTAGGGCAATTGCGGTAAACCGCTGCACTCCCTTCTGTAAGGGCTGGACATATCCCAATAATGCCATCAGTGGCACAGGGTGCAGTGTATGCTCAATCATCAGTGATAAATGCCGGAAAACCGCCCCCCCAATATGAGTCCACAATTCCAAGCCAGATGTGAAAAATCAGCTCGATCCGCAGCACATCTGGCACACGTATGCGGGACGCTGGTATCCATTTTGGCTAAAAGATATGGTGTGATGTATGCACAATGCAAATATTTAAATTGTAATAATTTATGACGATGGTTATTTGACACGGAACGTATTTGTTCGCAACAATAAAACCACACCTTGCCAGTCAATGGGAGGCCGAGGTCTTGTTCCCAGGTTAGGCGTGCTTTCGCTCCAACTGTTGGGCGAAGAGCCAAGGATAAGTGGTATAGGCGTGATACCAAATGTGCCGCGTCGGGTGCAGTGAAAATTAATGTGAGTGGGGGAAAATCAGATGGTTCCGTTGTCGTGGTTGGGAGCACCCTTGTCAAGGAACATCGAACCCTGTTTAGGAGGAATCTATCCATGTATGATGCATCTCTATGCAAGGTAAGCTCCTCTACGGTGCATACTCGTGAGTCCTTAAAAAAATCCCCCACCATGCGTAGCCCATGTCTGGATAGTGCGTGCTTAGTAAGAGTTTCTGTTGTGGGGGGTATCCAGGGATTGTCAGCTAATGGTATATGTGCGGAGTACAGGAAATCTGCCTGTAGGTATCGCCGTAGTTTGGACCATGCCCAGCAGGCGGTAGGTAATGTCTGAATCTCAGTGGGACTTCGAGGTAGGCCCTGCGGTAGTATAGCTGATAGTAGGTTAGGATATATCTGAGAGCGTTCTGGTTTTAGATGCCTTACTACTAATGTTTATGGCAATCATTTAGTTTCCTAAATTTGCTTTGCTGCCCCTATGACTGGAATTTGTAGAACTATGGTGCTCCTTTGTCAGGCTGCACTGTTCTTATTTTGAGAACTATGACTGGTCTATGGTAGCTGGTGAATTGTTATGCAGATTTCATTAATGATGGGAACCTGAAGGCAATATTTTAAAGAAACAAGAGCGACCCATACGTCCTTGTGAGCTGGGTTAGCACTGAAGCAAAAAACAATGTTCACAAGGAACTCATTTATCCAGACAATACAAGATATGCAAACTAAGCTAGTTTGCTCTGATTTAATCTCAATCAAAAATATTCATTCATGACCTCTAAATTTGGTCCCGGCACACTGTACCTCAGATTATATATACAAACTAGTGTATAAGAATTCTTTAAAAAAAAGCACCACACAACAATTAGTCAAGATAGTGCTTACTTCAGCCGAAGTAAGTGACATTTATTCTACAGTTACAGTGTGTACCACAGATGTATTTCCTTATACATAAAGCAATTGGAAAGTTTGCATTAGTTGCACATTAGGAGTGATTTGTGAGCCCCAGTGAAGTGACCATAACCTATCTTGGTGAGTACTACGTGAAAACATGTGAAAAAGCAGGGAAAACAGGTTATTGGTAAACATCAAAAAGGACGAGCTATACACAATGGGTAATGAATCATTCAGGCTCTCTCTTTTGTTTAGTGTCGACGACGTTTCGACCCTCTCTCAATACGGGGTCTCTTCAGGACAGCGTTTCTGGGGACAGTACAGCACAGGGCATCTAATTCATGTTGTATCCTGGAAGTATGGATGAATGCCGGTTGAATGGTGGGGAACCAGAGAACACAGGAACGGCAGATTTACAGAACTATTTATTAGTTCCAAACATGTAGATGACAGGGATAATCAAGGGTTAACGGTAGAAACCCAAAGCTATTCACTCAATGTAATGCTGTTCACTCAATGCAGTTCTGGGACAAATCAAGCGTCACCTTCTTGGACCTCTCAGTGGAGCGGTTCTTATACACTAGTTTGTATATATAATCTGAGGTAAAGTGTACCGGGACCCAATTTAGAGGTCATGAATGAATATTTTTGATTGAGATTAAATCAGAGCAAACTAGCTTAGTTTGCATATCTTGTATTGTCTGGATAAATGAGTTCCTTGTGAACATTGTTTTTTTGCTTGGGAACCTGAAGTCAGCACATAGTAGTCTAAAGTAATGCTTATAGGTTCAAGTCCGAACAATGTTAAATAAATAATAATTTGCCACTTGAAATAATATGTATAATTAAATATTTTCTTGTTTAGTTGCAAAGATCTTCATAAGTCTCAACAAGTGCGTTCTAGTTAGACTTTGCTATACTAGAACATGGTGTCACCTATAATTTCGTTTCTTACTTGGGCATCGAATGAGGGCTGTGGCTTCTACTCATTGGTGAACTTTGCAGAGCTTCTGCCATGTTCTTTGCATTCACTTGACAGCAAAAAATCAGTAGCCCTGAATGGCAGGGAGTTTTTTCCCTATGCATGGGACCATTGTGGTTTTTACCTAACTCTGCCATGAAACTTATGCGTCTCGATAGGGAACACAAGTGACAGGTTGCTCTGCCATAAATTGGGCAGGTCGTCCATCACTGTGACCTAACAGCCCAGAGGCAGGTGGACCACCCAGTGAAAGGTTTACACCAATAGAGCCAGATTGGACTACACTGGTGCAAACCCAGCACTTTCCGCAACCCTAAATCTTGTAGAGGAATAGCAATCTTGGCGGGGAAGGAGTACCTCGGATTTATGATGATATCCCAGTTCATCCAACTTTGTAAAATCTTTTTTGGTTGAATGCTTTCTCCACACTTTGAAATGCACCTTTAGCATTGGGATTCATGCAGGGTCTCAGGCCAAATTGTGTTAAGATGATATTCCAAAAGCTACGCAGATGGGTAGATGCCCACTGCCAATCGGTTCCCATGCATCTTTACCCAGTGAAAGGTCCTGGCAATCAGACTGGGTTAGTCCGTTCATACTCAGGGGCAGCAGTAGCCACTGCCCACGTGCAGAAATTCAGTTGAAGGCTTTACTTTTCACTTTTGTTAAATATATTTATTTATTTTTATCTAATTGTACAGATTAGATGTATCACTCTGCAGTCAAAGGGTGTGACAAAGGGTATTGGTAATATTTATCAACGCAGCACCTAGAAACAATTGAAACTGATGGAGCGTTAGAGTATCCCATCTTATTCTCTGTTGCTTTTCAGCCCAGACTAGTTTCATTATCAAGTTTTTTTAAAATGTATGCAATTGGAGTAATAACGATTAGGTTTAGCATACTGGAAAGGCCGGGCATCTTCATTATTGCAACTGTGCCTGTTAGAGTTGCAATAAGCCCAGCTCTCCAATCAATCAGCGAATTTTGACAGTACTTTCCATAATTATCTCTCATTACCTCTACTACATTGTAATGCACTTTAATTCTCAAATAGCACACTTAGGGCCAGATGTACAACCCGTTTTTGCACGCGCAAACGGGTTTACGAACCCGTTTGTGCATGCAAAAACATCATGGGCCATGTACAAAGCCTATTTAGCGAGTCGCAATTTATTTGCGACTCGCTAAATAGGTTTTGCGACTCGCTATTTGGGAGGGGCGTTCCCTTCCGAATAGCGAGTCTCAAAACCATGTACTAATGTTTTGCAACCGCAATTGCGGTCGCAAAACACTTGCAATTACCACCTACTTCAAGTAGTGGTAATGTATTTCGCAATGGGAAGGGGTCCCCAGGGGACCCCTTCCCTTTGCAAATGCATGCAAAAATATTTTTAAGGACAGGCTGTAGTCCCAGGGACCACTGCCTGCCCTTAAAAAATGAAACAAAAACGTTTCATTTTATTTTTATTTTTAAATGTATCCCGTTTTCCTTTAAGGAAAACGGGCTGCATTTTAAAAAAAAATGCTTTATTTAAAAGCAGTCCCAGACATGGTGGTCTGCTGAGCACAGCAGGCCACCATCCCTGGGAGGGCCTGTCATTCCCAATGGGCTCGCAAATTGCGAGAGGCTCATTAATATTAATGAGCCTCACAATTTGCGACCCCATTGGGAATCGCAAACAGTGTTAAACACACTGTTGTACATTTTATTTTGTGCCTCGCAATTTGCGACTCGCAATTAGTCGCAAATTGCGAGGCGCAAAATAAAATGGTCGTACATCTGGCCCAGAGTCCTCTGTCCACTGCAATGGGAACCTGAGAGCCCACTTTCTTGTAATTTGATTCAATGGTACCATGGATGTATTCCAATCAATTTTTAACCCCAAAGTGTCCCCATATCTCTACATTTCTTGTATTATTGGTGATTATTTTATCTAGCCCTCCTGTTACCTCGAGTAAGCCCCACACAGCTGGATTGCTGAGAGGTGGTCAGAGGCCACAACCCCTTTCTCCACCACTCTGCAAACGCTCCACCTGGTTTACTGCTGCTTGGGGGATGAAGTCCACTTTAGTCCTCAGACCCTCAGAACGTAAAGGGACCTCATAGTCCCACCAGTAGTGCACTGACAGGCGCATTTGCAGAGTGGTTGATAAAAGGGTGTGGCCTCCAACCACCTCTCAGCAATCCCCACTATGTGGGGCTTACTGGAGGTAACAGGTGGGCTAGTTGGCCCCCTAAGGACCCTCAGGAGCGAAGGGGGCTTCATCCCCCAACCAAGAGAGCGCCAGGAGGCGCGTTTGCAGAGTAGTGGAGAAAGGGGACGGGGCCTCTGGCGAGTTGCCGGCTTCTGATTTTTATTTTTATTTTAGGAAGTGAGAATGTGTGGCACCCCTTCCCTTGATCCTTTTAGGCCCCAGGGACCCCATCCCCCGGGGCCTGACCCATTTGTTTTTTAATTGAAATGAAAAAAGAGGGGGCTGCGTGGCCCCCTCCTGAGGCTGATTTCAGCCCTGTGGTGAGGCATTTATTTTTCTTTTTAGTTACGAAGGGGAGGGGGCCCTTGCAGCCCCCCTCCCCAGGCCAATTTGGCCCTGGGGACCACATCCCCCGGGGCATGGCCATTATTGGGGGGATTTTCAACAGAAGGGGGCCGAGCGGCACCCCTCCTGGGCCATTTTCGGCCCCGGGGACCCCATCCCTTGGGGCTGGCCATTTCTTTTTTCTTATATTATTTTAAGGAGGGGGGCTGGGCAGCCCCCCTCCCCTGGCCGATTTCTGCCCCGGGGACCCCATCCCCCAGGGCCCAGCCATTTTTTTAAATAAGAAAGGGAGTGGAGCCCTGGGGCATGGCCACCTGGTTGGGGACTGTAGGGGGAGTCTGAAGGTCCCTGTGGTCCCAGACGGCTCCCACCTCCTGCGGGAGCCGGCATGGCATTTTACCCTAGGAAGCTGTTGACATGCTGCTCCCGGGGGGTGAAAAGCAAAGTGTGCTCGCTTTGAACAAGCGAGAGCAAAGTGCTTTCACTTGTTCAAAGTGAGTACACTGTTTTCTATGGGATCGCGGGAGCAGTGCTCCTGCCATCCCAAAGCAAACTGCAATGTACTGGGGTTTGGCACCCCGAAACATTGCTGGAGCCGGCCCTGTGGGGTGGCGGTCCACTGGGCCATTTATGGCTCCAGGAGGGGGGCCGTGCAGCCCCCCTCCCATTTGGAAAGTAGCCCCGGGAGGTGGCAGTCCTAGGGGCTGCGTGGGGGGGCAGGAGGCCCCATGCATAACTATCTACATAGCCCCGGGGAGGTGGCAGTCCCCGCAGGTGTGGGGGAGCTGCATGGCCCCCCACTTTTCACATACATAGCCCCAGGGAGGTGGTGGTACCTGGGGCTGCGTGAAGAGCAGGGGCACCCCCACGCATTTTTTTGTCAATATAGCCCCAGGGAGTTGGCGGTTCCCAGTGCTGCTGGGGGGCCGCCTAGCCCCCGCATTCACATACATCGCCCCAGGGAGGTGGCGGTCCCCGGGGCTGCATGGGGGGGCAGGAGCCCCTCCATGTATCTTTTTGTCAACATAGCCCTGGGAGGTGGCAGTCCCCGGTGCTGCTGGGGGGCCGTGTAGCCCCCGCATTCAATGTATACGCCCCTGGGGAGGTGGTGGTCCCCGGGGCTGCAGGGTTCCACGCAGGCCCCACGGGACCCCTCATCTCTTTTTATCATTGCCCCCAGGACCTGGCCCAGGGGCCTAAAGAAAACAAAGTACGAGAGCCCACGCTTCGTTTTTTAAAACTTTTTCAGTGGAACCCACCAAATTGTTTTTAAAAAAAAAAAATGCTTTTTGTGGCCCAGGGGGTCCCTGTGGAACCCACTGAACAGGCCTAGGGGGTTTCTACCCTGCCCCCTTTTCTTGTTTCTTAACCTTTTTTCTTGTGACTCAGTTCAACTGAGTCACAAGATGGCTGCCAACACTTCCTGGTTTGAAGTGTTGGCAGCAAATCAGATCTCAGGCATGAGATCGGGATGGTTAGCGGATCCTCCACCTCCCCAGTTGTATATCTGAGAAATCTTTACATTTCTCAGGAAGTACGGAATGGATTTACACCATTTAACAAAAAGAGTACTTTCTGAACCAAGAGCTACCTTTTTGCCAAATTTGGAGTAATTCCGTTCAGCAGTTCAGGTTGCAGCCATGTCTTAAGTTTCCTAAGGAAATGAACATGGAGAAAACATGTTTTGGAACCCCCCCTTTTTCTCGGCCCCTGCTTGATGGATCACCCTGAAATTTTCAACACAGCAGTTAACCTGACCGCCTCATTAGTTTTGAAAATTTTGTGAAGATTCGTCAAACGACGCCAAAGATATTGGATAAAGAAAAAACACTTTTCCTATGGAAACTAGGTCCTAACTATTACTACCTACTGGCGACCTCCAGTAGGTAAGATATATATATTGGTATAAAATTCTATGTATTTTACCTTTCAAGCTCAAACTGATCTTTTGTAATAAGAGCCCTGGTCAGTTGAAATGATGACATTTGTCTTCCATTGCTTTGTTGTGCTGACTGCTATTTTGCAGTAAATCTTAGTTAGATTTGACTCTTTCTTATATATTTTGTTTTATTTCTAACATGTTTTTATAGCTTGTAGACATGCTTGTCCAAGCACTCAGACATGAGGGCCATTCATGGTGTTCCAGTGTCTATTTGCCTGTCTATTTTCTGAAGGCAGCATCCTATCTCTTGCACAGTTGACTTGCAATCACTATCCGAATATTTCCTCAAGTGTTCTCCATCACTAAGGGATGAGTCTCTCTCAGATACCATTGTGGATTCTTTTAGTTAATTGATAGCTTGTTCTGCTTATGGGTTGCTGTGCCCTTGTTTACTTTGCACCTGTACTGAAGCTGATCATTGCCATCAGAGTGTCTCACGTTTTGTTGGGTATATTAAAGTTCTCAAGCTGATCTCATAACATGTACTGAGTGCATACGAATGGGGATTTTATCTTTGAGTGATTCTGCAATGAGAAATGATATGTTTGCTCTGTGTATTAGGCTACCACTCAAACCTCCTAGGATGTCTTGAGCTTTTGTCTGCATATACTGTCACTTGTAATGGCTCTGTTCTTAAATTGTTAATTGCTTTGGGATAGAGAAGGCAAGGACAGTCCCAGCAAAGGGTGATGCCACAGCGCAGGATATAGTCATCCAGCTCCAGATCTTTCAGGCCATCTCTCTGGAGGGGGTGTTAATTTGTCCTTGCTGTTGGACGCTGCAGCAGCATCAGCAGGCACACCTTGGCCACACAGTGAGCACCCACTTTAAGCTGTGCAGGCCCTGCACTCATGACTCCCCTTCACTTAATGTGGAGATTCTGCCCCTGCTGCACGTTCCACCACTGCATCCAGTCTGCTGTTTCGAGGTGGATGGACAGGACCGACCTCTGCATCCTCCTTTCACCTTTATGAACTGGAAGGTCACAATCCTTCCGCTCCGCCTCCAGGCTCACAGGGCTTACAATCAGCTTGGGGTTGTTCCTCCACCAGCAGATCTATCCCCTATGAATGCCCCAGCTTGAGAGGAGGCCCCAGCCAAGCTCACAGCATCTCCAGTGCTCTCCTCTTCCTTCACCATTTGATCCGGTCCGATCGCCATATTACGATACTGTCAGTCACAGCTGTTGGACGCATCACAACTGCCTCCGCCAGGATCGTAGATCCCAACTGTGCGGCAGTCAGAGAAGCGTCCCAGAATGGCTGCGGTGCCGAGGCAGGATTACAATATCCCTTTCCGACCACCTTTACATGGTGGGGATCCCGCCATGTAAAAGTGGTCAGAAAGGGATCGACAGGACCAAAAAACAGGGCCACCAGGCATCGGAGCCCGGAGTAAAATGTGCCGGGGGGCACATGTAATGCCCCCTACATTTGCACTGTTGTGTGTGCACCATGTGCAATGCACGACACTGAAGTGCTGAAGGTACTGCATGGTGGCATCATCTGCTTCCTGTGTCTGCTGCATGCCCCCACCATGGTACTGCCGAGTTCCGACAGCCAGCCCGGCGGTCCTATCAAAATTCTGCAGTCGGACCGCTGCATGCTCGTCAGGTTGTCTCCCAACTGCCACAATGGCTGTTGGCAGTCTGACCGTCCGGCATCATAATGAGGCCCTTAGTCTTTCTTCAGTGGAACTGATTGCCAGAACTATGTTTTGCGCTTATACCGTGCCTAGGCGGTGGGGTGGAAAGTCACTGCTATTCGGGGGAAGAATGTATCTTCAGCCCCAGAGTTTAGATAGATTAATGTTGTAGCTGAATGCTTGCACTCAGAATATATGTGTCATGTGTAATGAATGTGAAAGGAATTGGGATGTCAGTTGGTGATATACAAACTAGGCTTGTGGAGTGGCTACAGGTTGCCCTTACAGTCAGTGTACAGTTGTTACGTTTTTTGTGCTTGCAGAACAACTAGGTTGAATTATTCAGACTGTCCGCCTTTTCATGCGATTAGGGCCATATATATGAAAAAGTGGTGCAGAGCAGTGCAGCAAGTCACCTTGCTGCACTGCGTCACTGGGAAATGGCAGAAATGTGCCGTATTTAAGGCAATATGGTGCATTCCTGTCCTTTCCCCTGTGCTGGTGCAGAATGGGCTGCCTAGTGCCAATGCAGGCACCCTTGCACAATGGTGCAACGGTGCCTGCATTTCTGCAGGACTGTTTTTGTGCAGGAAGAGACACCTTCCTGCACAAAAGCATTTCTGTGAGGCTTTTGCAGAATGCAGCACAGAAAGGAAAAAAGAGGAGAAATAAAGATATTTCTGCTTGTTATGCCTCTCCTAGGAAGGCCTATCTTTTCGACACAGTCCCAGATATGCCATCTGAAATTAATGAACATGATCTTAATTCAATAAAGACAATGACCCAAAAAGTGTGGGGAGGAACCGCTCTTAATTAATAAAACGGTCACTTACTCCGCACTCGCGTTACGGTCTGGAGACCAAATTTCTGGGAGGTTTTAGAAAGTTCACATTTTCTTACTTTAACCATTCTGTGCCTTCCACCTGTCTCCGAATGCACATCTGGGGTGTTTGAAAGCTGGGCCTTGTGCATTCCCTCTAGACAGCCACACACAATGGAAGCACAGGTGTGACTTGATGGGCCTTAATGGGCCATTAACTGGCTTGATGGTGAGACAGAGCTAAGCACAGCCCCACTTGCACCTGAATAGGCTGGGACCTGTCTCCATACAGTGAGCCTAACAACCCTGTATTGTCACTCCAGACAGCTTGAACTCAGTGTAGGGGAGGAAGGGGATTCCCTGCACTTCAAAACCACTGTCTAGAAGCTTCTCCCACCTTCCAGAGCCAGGGCACCAAAGTATAAATACTTTAACTCAGACACCACCACTTCATAAATTTCTAGGAAGAAGGGCTTCTGTGCTTTTACAAGGACTGACACTTTGCTGGACTGCTACTCTGCTGGACTCCTGCTTTGCTGTGCTGACCTGCCACCTTTTACCCTATGAAGCAATCACTTTTCAGACACTCACTCCCAGTCACTATTAAATCTGGGTTGAATCCATCATCATTCTTTAGCTCAAGTCACCACCCCAGTTCAGACCAAGCCATATGCAAATCAGTCTTGTTCCTCATGGGAACAGTCCAGCCCGAACTGCCAAGCCAGGTCTTCCCTGGACCAGAAACAAGCATCCTGGGACTGGTTTCCTGTTAACACCCCTCATCAGCCAGGCTGCTTGTTGCTAGTCGAGTTTATTTTTGCAGGTATCTCTGGAAACATGAGGGCCTTCAGGCTGCATGGCACTGAGCCTCAGTGGGGACCTGTGTCATGTTTTCATGGTCGGAAAGTGGATCACACAATATATTGCTTCAATCTACATGTGACATTTAATTTTCCATATCATAGGTATAGTTTAACAACATAAACAATGGCCTTATAGCAAAATGTAATATGACAAACAGTCTTTTAAGCCAATTTCGATATTTTTTAGGTGTGAGAGCACATACACTGTGTACCGAATAGCAGTGTTCCATTGTTAAGAGTTAAACCATCCAATGAGTCTAAAAACAAATTAAAAACTAGGAAAGACCACCAAAAAGGGGTCACTTTGCAACAGTGTAACTTTCCAAATGCAGGATTGGAAATGTATATGTATTGCAAAAAGACAAAAATGTACACCCCTCCAAAATAGTTCATCTAGGAATGCAAATAGATATGACTTTGCCTTGTCATGCCAGCCCTATGTGTTGCTTAATTGTTCCCTAGCAAATCAAATATCTCGATATACTCAATAATTCATTATTTTGACGATGCAAATATTTCTGCTTGGATGTTAGTTAAAGTATTCAACACCCAGGTACAGAGTAAACAATAGATGACTCTTGCAGAAGCAAACGTACAATTCATTGGACTGGCATTACTATAATAGCTGCCTCATAAGATGTAAGCAAACACAATTTTCTTCGACAAATACTGTGGAAGTACACATGCCTTTATCAATCTACCAGGAATTATGTTGCCTAAAGGACAATGTTAATGTTAGAAGGACCCTGATATTTCTAACTGTTATGGACATGGGATGTAATCATTAAAATAATTTAAAAAATGCAAGTGGTTCTTGTATTATAAGACTGTCTTCAAACCTCAAACGTCGTGTGTAAAAGTGCTGATATTGGGACAAGCTGGCAAAGTATGTTTGATAAGTAATAACAACCTCGAACTTTTCTATCAGTCCTAAAAGTGGCTGCATTATTTTCTTTCCTGACAGTAATTGCAGGCCACTCTTCTCCACAATCCCATAATGTTTCTAAGAGTGTTTTCAAAATGGAAACGTTTTTGCGATCTTTTTTGAAATGTTAGTAACTAGTCATTTTGCCTCTGTGAAATTTCTAACATCGAGTTATGCCAGTGGAGACTGGCCTTGGAAATGTGTGGGGCGTTAACAGTGGCCTCAAATCTTTTCTTGCGAGCGAAGCGAGCAAATCGAACTTTCTGTAGATCTGTACGTGGGATCAACCCGCAAAAGATTTTTTAAAACAAGGTCAAATGTTGAATTTTACAGAACAACTTGACTAAAAATACTGAGGTTCTGTGGGGCAGTAATTAAATGCTCCGAAAGTTATGTAAAGTGTCAGCCAAGCTTTACCCTCACCAAATGTTTCTGGCACTCACCCTTCTCAAGAAATCTTTCAAAAGTGGTGAACAAACCGTTGGTTTTCTGACACAAATTCCCTAAGGCAAAGAGCTATATAAAGTCTGCTTATGAAAGTTAAATTGGCATGCCATTTTTTTAAATGTACAGAGCATATTTCTTCACTTCTTTTTTCCATCTATTCCCTTCAAGTAAAGTTTCAGTCATACCTAGAAGTCATATTTTTAAAGTAGATACAAGGAATAGAAAATCTTTTTTTCTCTTTACACTCCTGATATTGCATTATCAAGAACAAGGTACACTAGTGCATCTCTCCACTGACCTTCAGCACTCTACAGTAAAGGGGTGGAGACTTGTTCATTTTTTAAATTTCCTTTATGTGTTTCCTCTATTATGGCAAAAGATTTTGTTATTTTTTATGTTCTGTGTTTGTGTTCAGCTGCCATGTCTCGGTTGCCCTCGCGCATGTATTCACCATGCCACACATTCTCATTGCATTTCACAGCAGTAAGTGTGAGCTAGTTGCTAGCACTGGGGGCATAAGAATATTGTAATGTGCACAAGAACGTGTTTTCTTTCCTCACTTGACACCACTGTTCAAATATCACTTGTTATAACGGGATACTTTACTCCATGGTGCAATTTGTGTCTTTCATGACGATAGTTTTTAAATCGCATAATAATGACTTTGCATGTTACCAAAAGTATGTATTAACATGTTTTGTACCAGCATTTTTAAAAGTCACATTTCATGTTTACATTTGTTTTATTGTTGCATCAGTGAGCATATAAAACATGGTGCTTATTTAGCCAGTGTGGCATCAACATTCAGCCACAGCCAGCTCCTCTGCAACATTTTGAACAAACTCACCCCAACTCCCTACCCAAAGCCCCCTCCGCGACCCCCCCCCCCCTTCCTGGGTGCCTAGCTAATCTGTCATCTCAGCCTCGGAAGTAGCTTGCCTAGCTCCCTAGGGGGATCCCAGTGGAGCTACGTTATTGGCTCGGTCAAGCGTAACAATTTTAAGTATCGGGGACAGGTCAGTTACGTAAATTCCTGGGAATGCAGTGCAAGGAATGGCTGCCAAGTCTCATGAAATGAGTCCCCCTATTGCCTACATGTCAGCGAGAACCTCTCCATTCCCAGTAAGTGCCAGATACGGTATAACCAGTCAGTCAAAAAATCTTTATTTCGATAGCAAAGTATCTTAAAAGCATTAACATTCTTATTTCCATCCATAAGCAGTATACAGGATAAAAGACGGCACATAAAAGCTTTAAAAGCCCATCAATTCTTGTATTTCATGATAGCCCAGAGCTGGGAAGAGTGGACTGCAAGATGTGAGAGCACAGTACAATAAAAAGAATAACATTCTATTCCAGCTCTCATCATCTAAAGTGGCAGTGCAACTTATGCAAATCATTTTGGTTAAAAAGTAACATAAAAACGTAAGATTCGTCAAAATGCCCCACACAAGATACAGTATAAAGTGACAATGCAATTTAAAATATGCAAACAATTTTGGCTAAAACTAACCCAAAAACATGATAATTCATCATGAAACCCCACACAAAAATGTATGTCTTGTTATCCAGGCGCGGCCGAGATACTTGGCCACGCCACAGGCAAAGAAGGTCCGTGTGTCTGATTTTAAAATGCGCAGAGCAGTACAATGTTCTTGAGTTCCCAATTGTCTGCAGATGGGTTTGAGCCATCTCGACCTAGCATTTTTATAAAAAGGGCAAGCGAACATAAAATGCGCTATACTCTCAGCCGGCGCCTTACAGCAGGGACACTCCTTTGGTGTTTGATGTGGCACACGCCACTTTGCAGTAAACTCTCGAACTGGAAGTGATCCTATCCTGAACTGTATATAGAGTGTTCTGTCGCGCGGTGCCTGGATAAAATTTAGGTAGGGTTCAAATGAAATAACCTGCTTGTGGAAGTAAAATTCATCTGTAAGCCTACCTGCCCCAGCGTAATTAAGCTCTTGATCATTTATCCAAGCCCAATAGCGTCTTTTGAGCTCCGCCCTACAGGGCGGAATTTGTGAATCCCACAATTCCTTAAAGCCGAGCGCAGAAAGCATTTTCTTTAAGGTACGCACCCAGCGAATTTTTTGACAGCCATCTAGGGCCATCACTTCTGCCAGTGCTGAGGCGTAATTGGAAAGCTCAGGAGTCCGGCACAAACGGGCCCAGAATAATAGTGGCCGCAACCTGGCTACGTCTTTAAAAGAGCGTCTACCCATGTCGCTCATCAGAGGTTTCAATGGAACGTTAGAAGGGAGCGACACTAAGCCTCTTAGGAACTTATGTTCAGATCTACAAATACAATCTACATTCTCGAAGCCCCATAGCTCAGCACCATAAAGGGCTGAGCTTACTGCTTTGGCTGCATAGATGGTGAGTGCAGGGGCTACTGGTCTACTCGCTGAGGAACGATGTTCTCTAGTTAATACTCCTGTCGTGCGCTTGTGGTTTAAAAGCATTTTGTCAACATGGTTTCTCCACTGCATATTCTCAGCGAGCCGAATTCCTAAGTAGTCGAATGTTGTGACTCTTTCCAAACCGACTCCGTCAAGGGTAAAATTGCTTCTGTATGGCCTGTAGGGGTTAAATACCATAAGCTTGGTCTTGGAGGTGTTAACAATAAGCCCCCTGGATTCGCAGAAGAGGTGAAATCTGTCTAAGAGCTTTTGTAGCCCTGCTGGGGTCTTTGAGATGAGCAAAGTATCATCCGCGAAGAGGAGGGTGGGGACCCTGTCACCCAACAGAGCTGGGGCATCAGCTGGGCACTCTTGGAGGAAATCGACCACCCCATTCATATACAAGGAAAACAGGGTAGGCGCCATAACACAGCCCTGGCGAACTCCTCTGTTAACCGGGATTTTGTCTGTTTTCTGGCCTTGCGACCCCCACCTCACTTGCGCGAAATTGCCCTCATGTAGACGGATCAACAGGTTCAGCAACAATGGGGGAATCCCCATTTCGCCCAGGATGTACCACAGCCGCTCGCGAGGGACCAGGTCAAAAGCAGTCTTTAAGTCAATAAATGCCATATAAAGACTGCCCTTGCCAATGAGGACCACCTTCCAGTAAATAAGGAGCAACCTAAATGCTTGGTCCACCGTCCCCGTGCAAGCCCTAAATCCCGCTTGATATTGGGAAAGAATATTTTCTTCGTCCACCCAGCAGTGAATTCTCTGTAATAACACCCTGCCAACTACTTTCTGCATAGCGTCAATCAAGCTGATTGGGCGGTAGTTGGCAGGATCATCCCTGGGGCCTTTCTTGTAGATAGGTATCACCTCGGCCCCCTTCCATGACTCAGGTACTGAGCTGCCCTGTGCAAGGCAGTTAATTAGAAGCGTAATATAACTAGCCCAGTTATGGGGGTCAGCCAAAAAGAGATCACCAGGGATGCCGTCAGGTCCCGGGGCTTTTGATGGAACAATTTTCTTAACAGCCGCCTCTACTTCATCTAATGTGACGAGGTCGGTAGGGTCCGTTATGGGATAGAAGCTTGTTTGATGGAGAGGCCCTGATTCGAGAGATGGATTGGACCCAGAGTAGAGATTTCGAAAATGGCTATGCCAATCCTGACAGGCAATGTGGTTGGGGATAAGGTCAGGATCTTTATGACCAGACCACCTGACCATATTCCAGAAGAGTTTAGGATCTCTGGCTGTGCTTACGTCTTTTAGATTCTGCCAGTGGGACTCGTCCCACTCACGCTTCGCACGAGAGACAGTAGTTTTATAATTCTTTCTGGATTCTCTAATTAAAAGACAATTTTTGCTCCTTATTGCTAAGACTAGGGCCTTTTTCCCCCGTCTACAATCCCCGTTAAACCAGGTGTGGTGCTTTTTATTACCTGCATTTAATTTGCCGGCTTTAAGAGTCATACTAAAGAAGAATCCTACCTGGGCTATCATTTTATCATATACTTCTGGAATCTTTGCCAGGCCATCTGTTTCGCCAAGAGCCTCTCTTAGTCGAAGAGTGTTTTCGCACAAGACATGTCTAATGGCTGCCATTTTGGATTTGTCTGCAGCAACTTTGGGCCATTTAAGAGACCTTCTGCAATTAGAGGGTATCAGTTCTTTGGTTATCATAAGAGACCCTGGGGTCTGGTTTACAGGGACCAGAGGAGCCCAAGGGATACCCATTATTAGGCTCAGTATGTTATGATCGCTATCCGATGAGGAGACCACTTCCATATCTATCAACAATCTCCAAATCCGCAAGTCTAATAATATATAATCGATTCGGGAGGGACAATTAACCCTATTAAACGTGTTAGCTCCTAAGGCGTCCGAACTAGATCTTCCATTTACAGCCCTAAGACCTGTCTCGACAGCCAGTGCATTTATTTGAATTGCTATCTGGGTCCATTTCTTAATGGGAGGAATATTTAACAATGGAACACCCCATTTAGTAGCTTCTTAATCCGTCCCTAGCAAATCCTCAGCCCCTAATGGTTCGAAAGTACAGTTAAAATCACCTGCAATCATGATGTGAGAGCTTGGAGGGCAATTAGATAGTTCTTGTTCTAAAGCCAAGACAATGTTTGACTGTCTGCCCCCTGATGTACCCCTTATGTAGACATTAAACAGCTCTAGGATTTGTCCACCCCTACTCCCCTTGATCGAGAGCCACATAATGTCAGGGCTATTACAATGGTGTTCAGTAATTTGACAGTCCATGTCAATTTTTACCCAGACAGCAAGACCTCCAGAAGGGCGCCCCTCCCCATGGTGGTAGCTGGTTTAAAGAAACAAGTGTAACCTGATTTATATTGTGGGCTTACACTCCATGTTTCTTGAAAAACGCATATGTGATGTTCCTCTACCTGCTCATTCCAATCGGGAAGCTGCATTTTGCTACAAAGGCCTGCAATATTCCAAGAAAGAATTTTGATCTGTGTTCCCAGAGTTCTATCGCTCGGAGAAATTCGTTTTGTCAAGTGAGTTGAAACAAGAGATAAGGTACAATCATTAGTTGATACTACGATACCATAGGCCCCCAAACTACAGCCCCGGTCACCAACAATGCTAGTGGATTTCGTCTGTATTAGCAAGCTATCTAAAGTTGTGTTTGGACAGTCAATGTTAGAGGAACAACAGATATTAGTAGTCGTGGAAAGCTGTGGTTCCTGCGAAGGTTGGTGTGCCTGACATAGTCAATCAACAGATTCAAGTGAAGACCCCCTAGGTGCAGATGTAAATTTCTTGCTATCGTGAGCCCTAGACACTGAAGATGACGGAAAACGTCTAACCTGGATGGATGATGAATCGGGAGAACAGGTCCTAAATTCCAATGCTAAGAGATTTTCCGCCAGGTCAGGATTAGTCAGGGTAAGTGTGATGCAGTCCAAAGGTTCATAATTCGATGAGCATCTTCTTGCCCCGACTATATCCCCTCTAATTATGGAGTGGCAACGCCTGACATGGCGTAGCCAATGTATGGACTTGTTTATCAAGGAATCATGGGTCTCGAAACTGCTTCCTAATCCAAGTTTAGGAACGTTAACCATAAAAACTGTCCGGGCCTGTGCTGGGGAAACATTGGTTGTGTGCTCTGTTGGAGAGAGGTGTTACTGGCCATAGATGAAGCCAGTAGAGTACCAGTTGGCTTTCCACAATGTGCAGTCATATTTGAGTAGAGTTGTTTTTGACTATTGTCGGGCTGAAGAGTTCCAGTGGGACCTGCCAATTTTACCGGTGGAGCCATAGAGGCTCCCCTGAAGGGGGCGATAGAATCTTTGTCGGGAGAGACTCTAGGCACTACAACCGAGTGTGGATTAGATGGAACACACATTGATAGTGCATTAGGTGGGTTATTCAAAACTAAGAGTTTAACAGTAACTGTAAGCTCCCCAATGATCGCTTTCAGAAGTCCAACCTCCTCCTCAATGTATTAACAGTCTGAATAAGAGTCTGTAAAGGGGAGGAAGGGATGACATCTAATTCTGACAGAGGCTTCGCTGTAGGTATAGTTAGAGATGAATATTGTACGTCATCACAAGAAACAAAATCCTCAGCTAATGGTGCAAATTGGTTAATACATATAACTGTGGGCTCTATATGACATGTAGCGTCATGGTTAAGAGCTGTGGACAAACAGGGGGCAATGTTAGTCGTCAAAAGCGAATCAGGAGCTGGATGTATAAGCTCCTGACTAGACACTATATCCTTGCGACGGGGTTTCTGGAACATTGGAGGGACAATGGGTAGGCGCAAGGGAGTATGTTCACCTGCGAAAGCAGGGTCAGCACGAGCAGGGGGGACTGTGGGGTCTGCTCCCAGTAACCCTTCACACTCTATGATAAGGTTATCGATCCTATCCATAACGTGGTTATTAGCAGTGGATACAGTTTTATTTGCCTTTCTGGCCTTCTTCCCCTTACCTGACCCAGTTATTAAACTGTTTAACCCCCCTGACCCCCCTATGTCCTCCATGGATTTCCTTTTGCCCATTAAAATGCAGGAAATAGGAGATTTTTTCCTAGAGTGAACCTCTAAAAATTGTATTTGGCAATAAAAAATACAACAAAATTTAAAACATTAGTGCACTCATATTATAGTTAAAACAACTCCGGGATTGTAACTAAAAATAAAAAGGGAAATCATGAAAACATGTTACATTAAAGTAATTAAGGTAATTGGTCACACAACAACACAGTACCTTAAGGAACTTCGTAATTTTTGTCCAGGGGGGGCCAATAGCCAGTATAAAGAGGTATGGCCCTGCCCTGCCTCTTCCTGGCAATGACGGGCAAGGACGGGCCCGCCCTTGGCCCGCGCGCGTCCCGCGCCGCGGGATGCGAGCCGCGCTAAAGAGGGCTGCGCTGGCCCCTCCCTCTCAGCTGATTTGCAGGCGCCAAGAACAGGAGACACACGTTGCACTCTGGGATTAGAAGTCCCACCAGAGTGTGAAGATTGCCGCGATGCGCTCGCGGTGGCCCAAGAAGGATGCTGGCCAAGTTCAAAAAGGGCTCAGGGCTATGGAAGTGTGCTGCCTCCGCCAGGAATAGCTAGTTAGTCCCGCAGTGAAGTCGAGTCCCCCTGTTGCCTACATGTCAGCGAGAACCTCTCCATTCCCAGTAAGTGCCAGATACGGTATAACCAATTCTGTTGTGAGGGTATCCTCTCAGTGCCCCAGGAGGATAAGATAGATAGATGTGCTGCCCATAATGCTAAAGCTATGTGTATGCCCCGTTTGGATTTAAGGGGGTATTTGAGTGGGTTTGGGAGGCACAGCACTATGTAAAAGAGAAATATAGGGAGCTGGGTATTGAAATGTGTGTCGATGTCAGACAAAATATCTTCCCAAAACTTAGTTAGTTTGGAACATTCCCACAGAATATGTACTAATGTCCCCGGGAAATCGCAACCCCTCCAACATCTATCCCCGCACTCTGGGCTCCCTTTTTGTAGGCAGACCGAGGTTAAATACCAATATTTAGCATTTTTTGTCACAGTTTCAATGAAAGAGGCACTGGAGGCTGTATGACATGCCCAGTAGTATATGTCTCACCATTCCTCCAGGGCCAGTTGCTGCCCCAGCTCCCATTCCCATCTATATTGAGCAGGGCACTTTGAATCTAGTTCCCCCTCCCCCAGCAGGATATACAATTCGGAGATAATTCGCCTGTCTGAGCCGTTCCTGAGGAGTCACTTCTCGTATTTAGTCAGGCGTCATTGCGCAGCCTCCCTCACCTGTGGCTGCATCAGCCAGTGTCGTATCTGAGTGTATCGAGACCGTTCTCAGCTATAGCATACTCAGCCCTCAAGGTCTCGAATGGGATGGGGCCCCCCTCGTCAGAAAAATGACCAATCGATCTGCATCCAGCTTTCCATCATGCACTAAATGAGGCACCATCCAACCCCGGTGTGAAATCCTGATTCTCAGGCACTGGGGTGAGGGGAGAGGGAAAGGACACGAGGCCCCCTCAAGTCACCACCGAGTCCCAAACCCGCAGGGTGGGTGCTGTGATCAAAGATAAATAGAGGTTTACCGGGCAGTGGGGTCAAGCCAAGAAGGAAATCTTCCATAGGGCCGTCCTTGCTAGCTCCCTATACATGAACAGCCACCCCTTTTCAGATTCTGAGCAAGACCATTCGACCATGAACCTGAGCTGCGAGGCCTGGAAATAGCATGAGAGACACTGGACTCCCAGGCCACCCTCCACAGGTGTCCGCCAGCTGCATTCCCGTCTCATCCGGGATCTCTGATCCGCCCATACAAAGTTCTGGAAAGCACTTTGCAAGGTTTGTAGTATCCCCGTCAGAGGCCATAGGGGTAGCGCCTGCAATATATACAAAATCCAGGGTAAGATGTCCTCTTCAGTGCCGCTATCCAATCTTTCCATGAGAGAGAATATAGTTGCCACTTTGCTTGGTTCGACCTCACCTTCCGCACCAAGTCCCGATAGTTGAGGGACACCACCTCCTGGATAGTAGGAGCTAGTTGGATTCCTAGATATGTAATTGAGCCCCGCGCCCATTGAATCGAGTATGTTCAAGCTAGATGTTCCCATGTGTCGGGGGTGATCTAGGCTCTAGGCCTGAGATTTAGCCAGGTTGATATGGCCCGATAGAGCCTCTTCTGGGTTCTGTAGGGAGACTATGCTGTTGTCACCATATAGCATAATGAATGTTCCTCTCCTCCAAAGCACACTCCCGTAACTCTCTGGTCGTCCCGAACCCTCTAAGAAAACAGCTCCATATACAGCGTGAACAACAGAGGGGAGAGCGGACACCCCTGCCGGATAGGGAAACAGTCCGAGCTTCTGCCAATAACCCAAATGGCAGCCTTCGGTGATTCATAGCCACTGAGCACCCAGAAGTAGAATCTCTCCCCGAAGCCAAAGTGGCTCAACACCTTGGTCAAATACGGCCAGTGAACTCGATCGAACGCTTTTCCAGCATCGATGGAGAAGATCATGGTCTCGCGTCAGGAGCGAGTGGCCTTATCTATTAAATGTAGGATCCTTTAGATGTTGTCTGAGCATTGTCTATTGGCGATGATTTCCACCTGATCAGGGTCAACCAAGCCTGGCATCAGGGGTGCGAGGCAGCTTGCCAAGACATCCGTGAATAACGTCGCATCGACATTTAAAAGCGAGATAGGGTGATATGACCCACATTGTCGCCTGTCCTTGCCAGGCTACGCCAGGACCACTACCAAGGCTTCCAACATCGAGGGAGGGAGCATCGCCAAGCCCGCAATTGAGTTGAAGACCCTGGTGAGAAGAGGGGTTACTGAGGTACAAACAACGTTGTAAAAAGTCACTGGGAAACCATCTGGGCCAGGAGACTTATGCAGCTTCAACCTTGAGATTGCAGAGATAATCTCTTAAATCCGGATCAGACTGTCAAGGTTTGTCGCCTGATCTGCTGTCAGGCGAGTCACCCTCACCCCCTCCAAGTTGCTCGAGATGTTCCGGGAGGAGATCTTGTGCCGCTATCGCCTCATCACCCTCATCCGCGCTCCCGGGACCGCTTTGCAGTAGTGCCTCCCAGTCCACTCCCAGGACACTGTGGAGACACACCTTGGCCACCCGTGCCCAGAGCACCAACCAGGACCCCCGTCCGCTTGGTCTTTCTGCATGGGTCGGCACAGGGATCAGTGCCGCCTGCTCTCGCCTCAGGTCTCGGCTGCTGCCCCGCCTCTCCAGCTTCCTGCCGCACACTGGAACCACTCTTGTTTCTTTGGCACCCCAGCTGCTCCTGATACTCCTCTAATACTCTGTCCCACTTTGCTGCTCAGTGCGGGGGCCAGCGGAGAAGGCCGGACCAAGCCGGGGCTGGAGGGACAGAGACACACGTCTCACTCGGTCGCCATCTTGGCCACCAAAAGTTAGCATTTTAAAGTACTATATCTTTAGTTTACATTTTAAAAAAATCTACTTCCCTAGCTACACTCTTAATTCTAAAAATCTATTTCCACCCCTAAGCACTACCTATCCCTGAATGTTAAAAGCCCTCTCTGCCCCTATCCACCAACAATCCCCGAAGCCTAAAACCCTTCCCCACCCTAAACCAACTCTCAGCCCCGGTCC
This sequence comes from Calotriton arnoldi, assembly GCA_963921515.1. NCBI lineage: Eukaryota > Metazoa > Chordata > Amphibia > Caudata > Salamandridae > Calotriton > Calotriton arnoldi. The sequence continues at coordinate 598,965 of CAWUFW010008560.1, forward strand.
CTCCAAACTCTCCTCAACCCTAAACACCATGAATCCTGAACCCCAAAACCTCTCATCACCCCTAACCACTACCCATCACTGAGCCCAAAAACTCCTCTGCATCACTAAGCACCACCCATCCTTGAACCCTATAAACCTCTCTCCACCTGTAAACACGACCCATCCCTGAACCCTAAAAACCCTGCTCCACCCCTAAACCCCACCCATCTCTGAACCCTAAAAACTCTCTCCACCACTAATCCCCATAAATACTTGAACTCTAAATGCCTATCTCTACCTTGGCAGCACCTTGCCCACCACCAAAACCATTGTATACTTACCTAGAAGCTAAGTATAGGCTCCTGTTGTAAACTCATGCAATGTACTGACTTTCAATGCAACAGTTGCCTTGATGTAAAAACATTGGGGTAACTGTAGTACAAACATTGATGTTAGGGTAACCTATCCCACTGAATATTCTGACTATGTTCTTTCCAGTTGTCCTTTGATCCCCGCCTACCCACCTATCTTACAAATTTCTCAACGGCCCAACAATTTCTTAAATGCGCTCTTTTGTTTTTGTATTTCTACACTGTTTAAGTTCTCGACTCCCTATAAAAGGATTGTCACATTACATGTGATATAAAATCCCTAAGCAAAACAATCACAAACAGAATCACACCCCTTTTATGCTTGTTGACAGGTTAGTCCTTGAGGTGCAGAAATCAAGATCCAGCTTTCTCAGCAGCTGCAGGTTGTTAAATGTTTTATTTATGGGGCGTGGCTTATGCGCTGAGACAAGATGGCGGCGGACCGCTAAGCTCCGTTTCCTCACGGAGCTTCCGAATAGTTTTTTGGCTGCTTTGAAACCATGCCCAGCGCTCCCTAAGCTGGTCTCATGAAGATCCGTGTTGTGGCGTACCTGCAGGCTGACAGGAGCCTTTAACATCTCGTCCTTCCACTGCTGCAGCCACAGTGACATTTTTCCTCACATGTGAGCGGCTGCCCTTTTATTGGCACGCTGCCCGCATCATTATTCTAATCTCCAGAAATGATAACAATGCTTGGGTGGGCCTGCATTTACTTTGCTCACCATTTTCTTTGCATCTTTGGCCATCTATGCCCTAACACTGGCAGCCCTAAACTTATATCTTTTCTGCTGGCTTTACAATATGTCCCTTTCCCTTAAGGACTTCTACAATATGGTGCTTTATTTCTAGCCTGCTTCAATGCCCCTAGCACATATATTATGTTGCACTATTGTTGAGCTTAAGGGTATTGTGACATTATGATTTTTGATGCACGCGCTCTTCTATGAAACTGAGCCTGAAAGTATGTGGATGTGATTCCATACGTTGTGGGGCGTCATCTCAGGAGGTCTTCTGCTCCCTGTTTCCTTGCATGTTTGCAAGCCAGTGGGAACTACTACAACTTCTCTACTCCACAACATGCTATGTAGACGTGTGCCTGCTGCATGTAACTAATCGCCTCTCTCCTCACTATAGAGTGTGAATCCTTACGCAACTATATCAAACTTCCTCTCACCAGTTGTCTATTATATGGGCAGGCTGTCTACTTCTATAAAGCTCTCTCATCGACTGGTTCACAACATCAAGATTGCCAGCGACTCTCTCAGTCTTGCTGAAGCATCTTCCTCTGGCACTAAACATAAAAGAGCCAAAGATGATCCTCCATCTCCAATCCCGTTATCTCCTAACCCGGTCTTGGATACAATTTTAGATGAAGTACGTGCCCTTAAACTGTTTATGACCACTACCAACGAAAAACTGCAACAAATTGAAGATCGTTGGATCACAATAGCAAGCAAAATGCTCGAAAGAGAACAGCGCATGGCCACCTTCAGGGCATGGCTACTAAAATACCCATGCTGGAACAAGAAGTTCAAAAGCTCAAGCTCCATACTGAAGACCTTGTAAATCACAATAGAAGGAACAATCTTCGCCTCTATGGTATACCAGAGGATGTTGAAGGCCCTGAACTTCTTTCCTTCTTGAAGACATCTTTACCTGATCTTCTCAACCTAAATTATTCTGCTCCTCTTAATATTCAGCGGGCACATCGCTTAGGTCATCCTCAACTTCAATCTACCAGACCTTGTGGTATCATAATGCTCTTTTAGAATTCACTGATCTGATGCATGTTTTAAAAACTGCCAGAGAAAAACGTCGCCTTGTTTGGTCTGGTCATATTATTTACATTTCTCAGGAGATTTCCAATGCAACCAATGCTAGACTTAAAGAGTTCATAGCTCTTCGTCCTCAACTGGGATCTCTGAACATCCGCTATGGCATACTACATCCCTGTCTCTGCAAAATTACTTATGAAAGTGTCTCTCGCTCGTTTGAAGATCTGATTAAACTAAAACTGTTTCTGCAAACCATCACTAAGCTACCTGTGGACACAAATGCGCAATGTCCTTAAATTGGTAAATTGATAATATTGCATGGCTTCTCGTTTCTTGGTGTACTCTTTAATTCTGTTCTTCAATATGGTTTATATGGCCTGAATTTCTCTACTCAATTTCTACTATTTTTCTCTCCGTTGTTCTTGCTTCTGGGTGTTGACATGACTAGTTCTCATTTCTTTTTCTCTGTATTTCAGATATGGCTTTATGTCCTTGATCTGTCCCTTTGTTTCTTTATCTCCTTTACTCTTCTCGTATTCCCTCTTTCTCTCTATTCTCCTTTCCTCTCTTTTCTTCCTTTTTTATCTTCCTTTTCCTGTTTCTATTATTACATTAGTTTCTATTTGTTTTTCTTGTTTATTTTTCAGGTAGTTCCTTCATTTTATTCAATTTTTGACAAATAGTGTCTTTTTGTTTCCATTGTTGTTTTTGCAGTTCGTCATCATTGTACCTGTATCTCTGTCTATGTTCATCAACATGTTTAATGTTGTTTCTTGGGACGTCTGTGGTCTGGGTCATCCTGTTAAACGTCAAAAAGTACTTTCACATTTATCAAAACTAAATTGTCAGATTGCTCTTTTACAGGAAACTCATTGTAATGATGCTGAATCCCTTAAGCTTAAACGTCAATGGGTGGGTCAGATTGTTTTTTCTCCTGCTGTTAACCGAAAGGGTGGTGTTGCCATTTTATGTTACAAATCCTTAAAAATTAAAATTCTATCAACTGAATGTGATACGAGTGTGCGATGGGTATTACTTAACGCCACTATCCATAATAAACAGGTTACTTTTTTCGATATTTATGGGCCGGTTATGTCTGATCCGGATTTTTGGCATAATATTAAACTAAAATTATTTTCCATTACCAATCCTAATATTATTGTTGCTGGGGATTTTAATGATTGACTAGACCCCTTTTCTGACCGGAAATCTAAATGTAAATTCAAACCAGATAAATCGCATAAAGCATTTCAATCGGCTATTGCCTCTTGTCCACTCTATGATGTATGAAAAACTAGTAATCCTGATACATATGAGTTTACATATTATTCAACTGTTCATCACACTATGTCTCAAATTGATTATGTTCTGGTATCAAAATCTTTACTTCCTTCCATTAATTCTTCTGAGATTGGATCCATTTTTATTTCTGATCATGCTCCTGTTTTATACTCTTTTGATTTATCCCTGCTACCCCTTAACATGCTCGATGGAGATTCAACAACTCCTTACTATCTGATCAAAATTTTATTTTAGAAGCTACCTGATTTATAAAAGATTTTATTTCAATTTAACACACCTAGTGATACTTCCATCCACAACAACTGGGATGCTTTTAAAGCCCCTTTTAGAGCCTTTACCATTGCTTACACTGCCAGAAGTAAAATGTTGTTGAGTTCCAAATATCTTTTCACCCTCAAACATATTAAGGCTCTTGAACACACTTATTTTACTTCTAAATCTCCTTCTCACATTCGGGACCTTATTAAAGCTAAATCTACTCTGAACAAACTGGCTACTATTGATGCTTGCAATATTTACTTAAATAAAATCCAAATATCATGGGGGTCAGAAAAAAGCTGGTAAAATGTTGGCTAATTATTTCAAAGTCAAATCAGAAAAGAAAACCATTGGACATATTCGAAATGGCCTTACAAATAACTTACTAAACTCTGATTCAGACATTGTTAATGCTTTTCAATCCTATTATAATTCAATATACACGGAGGATACCCATCCCTCTGAATACCATACCCAGTCATTCTTTAATGATCTCCCTTCTCCTCCCTCTATGCCGGATGCTGTGGCTCTCCTTGAAAAAGACATAACTCTTCCAGAGATTTTGGATGCCATCAAATCTCTGAAGAGAGCTAAAGTGCCTGGTCCTGATGGTTTTCCCATTGAACTCATTTCTTTTTCATCTACTTTTGCACCACATTTACTTGACCTTTTCACCTCCTTCCTATTGAAATCTAAGCCCGAAGGCTCATTCTTATATGTGCTCATTGTAATCATTCCCAAACCTGGTAAAGATCACACTTTGTGTCAAAATTAATGCCCAATCTCATTACTTACTATGATTGCAAAATCTTTGCAAAAACCCTTGCCTCTAGATTAGACGATGTCATACCTCTTCTCATTAAACCTGACCAGTCTGGTTTCATTAAAGGGAGGCTTACCTTAGATGATGGTAGGATATTCTCCAATATTCTTACATTAGGGAGAAGATATCCTAATCATCTCGCTGCATTATCCGTTGATGGCGAAAAAACATTTGACCATATAAATTGCCAATTTATGTTCAAAACTCTTTATTGGTTCGGTTTTGGCCCTAAATTCAATTCATTTATCAAACTATTATATTCAGAACCACGTGCGTGTGTCTGTGCCAGTGGATTTCTATCCCCTTATTTTAACTTAAATAAAGGTACAAGACAAGGTTGCCCCCTTTCTCCTCTTTTATTTCATCGCTGTCTCGAACCTTTTCTTGACCACATTCGCTGTTATCCTTTGATATCAGGTTTCAATCACAATTCCTTTGTAATTAAATTATCAGCTTATGTAGATGATATTCTGGTCTACCTCTCGAATCCCTTAACTTCCCTACCTCCCTTTTTGCAGGAGATTGATTTATGTTCTAAAATATCTGGCTATGAATTAAACTTCGGAACCACATACTTGTGTCTGTGCCAATGGATTTCTATCCCCTTATTATAACTTACATAAAGGTACCAGACAAGGTTGCCCCCTTTCTCCTCTTTTATTTCTTCTCTGTCTCGAACCTTTTCTTGAACGTATTCGCTGTAATCCTTTGATAACAGGTTTCCATCACAATTCCTTTGTAATTAAATTATCTGCTTATGTAGATGATATTATGTTCTACCTCTCGAATCCCTTAACTTCCCTACCTCTTTTTTTGCAAAAGATTGATTTATATTCAAAAATATCTGGCTATAAATTCAACTTTTCTAAAAGTGAGATTTTACCTGTAAACGCCTTACGTTATCAATTTATGTTGATTGATACCAATTTTATGTGGTGTCCATCTAAGATTAAATACCTAGGTGTCTGGTTTTCACCTACCATCCCTCAAACTCTTGCTCACAATTTTAGTGCACTAAAACTTAAGATTCAAAAGTCACTCTCCTCTTGGTCTACTCTCCACTTATCCTCTTGGGGTAGATTGGATACTGTTAAACTGATGATTGTGCCTTGTATTTTTTTTTGCTTTCTATGTTACCTTTTAGAATCCCTAATTACTATTTTAACCAAATTAACTTTCTCTGTACCAAATTTCTCTGGAATAATAAACCTGCCCGTATTGCCTTATCCAAATTAATTAAACCAAAAAATGAAGGGGGCGTATGTTTTCCTAATTTTAAGCTATATCATACTGCTTTTTTAATTAGACAAATTTATGCTTTAAATAGACAAGATCAAGACTCCCCTATACCCAGCTGGATTAATTTTGAACGTTCTCTACTAAATGAATTTTCATTTTATGATATTAGCTTTATGTCCAACTGTACTTTTATTTCCAAACATCCTATCTTAAAATTTTTCCAACATCTAATACATTCAATGTTAACTTTTGGCTCTAACTTTTATCAACTTTTCTTGCCTCTTCTATCTGGTACAATAAATTTATTAAGTTTAGCCATAAATCATTCTATTGCAAGCATTGGAAAGAAAAGGATATCCTATTTGTTCACCAACTAGTATCTCAAAATTCTGTTATACCCTTCACTACATTGCAAGAACTATATGATCTACCTTCTTCTTGCTTTCCCCAATACTCCCAATCATCACAAGTACTTCAATCGTTTTGATTAGCTAACAATTTTCCTGTTGACTCTACTCCATTTTCTCCTTTGACTCCCTTATACAATATGTCTTCTGATTCTAATCCTAAAGCTTCTTTCATATATAAACTCCTATGGGCTCCTATCTCCTATATACTAAAATCCTCAATTGAAACAGCATGGGAACAAGACCTCTCGATGTCCCTCTTGATTCAACAATGGGATAAATTATGGCACAAAATGTTTACTACCTCCAAATCTGCCAACATCACTCAATCCCTATTTTTCTTATACAATAGAGTGGTTCGTATACCCATTTTTTTCCATAAAATCAATCCTTCCACTTCACATCTTTGCTGATCATGTCTTTCCTCTAATGGCACATTACTTCACTTAATATATTACTGCCCTAATGTTCTTAACTTTTTGAAATCTGTTTGGTCTAAATGTTCTAAGATATTTTAATGTTGTATCCCATTATCAATTCAAAATGTTTTTCTTGGATCCATGTCTGTTGATTTCAGGATACTTCCTCGTAATCAAGGTTATTTGATCTTTTTATTGCTCTTGCTTTTAAGGTTATTCTTACTTGTTGGAAAGATCATTCTAAAATATGTACGTTAACATGGTGGAATTTTATTTGCGATGAGCATAGAATTTCTACTGTTTCATCTTCACAGTTATCTCAGAAAATCAAGTCTGATTTATTCTGGTTACACTTTATTACTTTTTCATCTTCACATTCATCTTTACCCTAATTCCTATTTGCCTTTTTCTTTCTCTCTCTCTTCTCTTCTTCTATTCCTTTCCTCTCCCGTCTTTATTTCCTTTTTCTCTGTCTTAAAATACAAAAATGACTAATGTTAGATAGGTACTCTGTTCTCTTTTTAGTATATACCTAGCAGAATAAGATTGTATTTTGCAGTTTTATTCCGTAACAGTATCATATTTCTTATCATATTATCTTTAAGATGTGTGTTCTCACTATGTTATCTTTCTTCCTTATGCTGCTTGTAATCTTGGTACTCTCTTTTTAACCCCAATAAAAATTATTTAAAAAAATATGTTTATTTATTTTGCACCTTTTTGTATCGCACTAAGCAAGCCTCCTATTAATGTTCTGATTGCCCTGAAAAGGTCGTTATTTGTATGTGATGAAACACATTGCCTGATTCACTAACATATACTCCATATGAATAATGGAAGAAGAAACAACAATCAATTAATTGAAACATTCAAGTGTACACTAAAGTCAGGAATCACTAATTTACTATGACATGAAACTTCTATCCAATACGTACTTTTTGAATGAATGATTGCAACCGACATAAAATATAAATTGTGACAAATCACAAAAAGGCTATCTTTTAAGAGTAAAATGAAATAACATTTTGCAGCTGGGTTCTCTGGGTAATGCACCACTGTTTGATCCATGATAGAGGAGTAAACCATTGGCACAGTGGCATTAATGCCTCAGATTTTACTTATTAATTGATTGTTTCATTTCTTTCCTGTTTTATAGAAATCAACTGCTACTTCAGGTTTTTTATTCTCGAGACAAAACATGATGAGTGATACACAATGACATGGAGAGTCATGACGTTGGTGGTCCCAAGTAACATTTTTGATGAATGTATTCTCGACGTGTTTATGGAAAAACTAACATCAAAAGTGCCCTTCCAAAGAGTTTGGGGAGTTTAAACATGGCTGGTGGGCTGCCAAACTCTAAAAGACACAGTTCTTTGTTTAGTTGCAGAGGGACTATCTCATTCATAATATCTGCCATGGTCTCATCATAAAGCAAAAAGAAAAGGTTGACGTCTGGATCCAATGGAAAAGTATGCAAATTAGAAGTCATGATATTTAGGGGAAACCAATGCCTTTAATATATGGGTATCCACATTGCACATTAATGGTCTCTTTGGTAATTAATATGAAGCCCAGACAAATCAGACTAGGTAAAATTATTGGCAACAACTGTTAGTAACAGCTTGCCAATGTATGACTTTGTCTCAGATATTTTCCACCACTATCAGACGTACGTGCAATGAAGTCCATCATAGACAATGTGCTATCACACAACAATCTCTTCACATATACAACACTGTGGTCCTCACAGCTATTCCAGCCTGCACTCATACACTATTTTATCCAAAGAGGCAAGGAAAAGACTAAAGATCAAATCAAAAAATTGGTAGAGCAAACATTTAAAGAAATCAGCAAGACCAACCATCTATTCGTTACACCATACCCAGACCAATGTTCTGACCCATTTGTATTGAGGCCCATTATAATATAAATAATACTTTATCCAGGGAGACTGCAGCTTCAATGTAGCAATCTCTTGTGGCATCCTTAGAAAACTCACTTTAAAAATATACCATTATGCTACTATGGACAACAGCTTAAGTCTGGTGAGGCAGGGAATACCACCCCTTTTATCTCGGTTATGGCAGTACAGTGTTTGGGAACACCGTGCCTGGTTTTACCATGTGAGAGACCCTATCTTGTAAAACTGCATGCAGGTCTGGGTAGGGGCTGCAGGCAATGCCACAACCTAGTCTCCTCCAAACACTTGCATCTCCTCAAAAAAGTCGTGAAAAATCCACCTGCATAGCAAAAGCCTTCCCTGACCCCTCACAACCTCTCCTCCAGCACCTCATAACCATCCCCCATTTCCATTAACCACCTGCTCAGTGAAAAGAGCCTTCCATTAGCCCTGAATAAGGGTCTGAATGCAATTTCTAAATGTGTAAATCCGGGTAGAGTTGTTACTCTATATTCTGAGCATTGTCGTTTATGTTGCATAGAGATGCAGGGATGTTGGCAAGAAACCACATATACCCAGAAGTAAATCTGGCTAACTCATAATTGTCCCCCTTTGATGGCTTACACTAATGCCAGGAAACCTTTGGCCTTTCAAAATGTTAATCTCAGTATTGGCAAAACATGTTTGTACATAAAACAGAGTGGCGGTCACCACTGTGTAGTTATAGTTAGGACTGTGAATTATAAAACAAATACAAATAAGGAATAAGGGAGCAGCTTAGTGGTACCCTGGACCTGTGCCCCTCGTGCAGGGGTGCAAGAGGCACAACACATGGCATCACATTAAATAGATTGTGTTTTCGGTGCAGCATTACCTTGGTACTATTGCAAAGCTCTCCGCGCCCCTTTGTATATTTTTAGTACTACTGCAGTACCACAAATAAAGGACAGGCCTTGGGGTGCTTCAAGACCATTGGGGCTGGCCAGCAACAGGTCTTGACCATCTCTGGGGGGGCTGGGTACAAGGCCTGGCCATAGGCTATGCCCAGGTACCAAACCCACCTGGTGCACAACTAAAGAATGTGCATGGCAGGGGGTTGACAGTCAGTGGGGATTGGGAACATGGCCTGGCCCCCATCTCCAACCACACTGCATGCACAGGTTGTTATAGTTACCTAACATATAACATCACTCATGACATGTTTTATAACACCATTGATAGCAAAACTGATGACATCTAAAATGACATCATTGATGACAATAATGTGCATGATTGGTTACATTTGCAGTGACTTTTGGAGTTTACAATGTAATCTTTTAACTGACATTTTCACATGACTATACGGTCACTTTAACCCTTGTTTCTATCAGTGAAAACATGTGTATATATATATACATATATATATATATAAATATATATATGTTTATATATATGCCACAACTCAAGTCCACCAGCCATCGCGCCACACGCCACGGGTGCTGCTCTCCGTAAGGTGGATTACGGAAACAATCCCACACCCACAATTGTCCGATCCCGTCAATTGCAAATTATAGAGCGCACTCTGGAGCAAATAGTTTAAAAAATTGAATCCACAGCTATCAGGATGACAGACGCGTTTCGGCACGGTCGCCTTCCTCAGTGTCCACAAAGTCACATCATTTGACTGCAATTTAAATAAAGTTATGACAATACAAAACAGGAAGTCAGTGACTGAGGGAGGGAGGGGGAAAAGAAAATCATGTCTTTTTCATGGTAAACGTGGCAGCCATTTTGTAGTATGCAAATATATATACACAATTCCAACAAAAGCAAATAACAAGGCAATAAATATATGTCCCCAAATGTGCTTGTTCATAATGCACTTATATGTTAAACCCTCTATGGGTGATTTTTTTTCTCCACCTATATAGTGCCCTGGATGGGCAGCACTAGGGAAAACCCTGTTAAATTATAGAGTATCCATGGTGAGGAGGTTGAGAGGAAAAATAAGTGCCATGTTGGAGTAGCTCAATGTGGTCATCTGCCACTACCCTGTCATAGTATAATAGTAAAATTTCGCCCTGTATGGACAATACTATGTTATGGGTAGCGAGTATTGGGAGTGAATGGCGACACCTAGTGTCCAAAATCTGTTGCGATATGGGCGCTGGTAGTTAGCCTATATGAATCCACATCTCCTCCTCATTATTGAGTCCTTTCGGGGCCTTACTCTGTAGTTGAATTATGTATCTCGATTCTAGGGTACGTAATCTTCTCACCCTATCATCTACCTCTTTCATCCTTATCCACCTGGTCCAGACAGAAGAACCTCAATAGATTGCTATTGTTATTGGGTTCGAGCTCAAAATGTCGGGCGACCGGGTATGTCTGATCTTTATTAGTGATCGCCCGTAAATGCTCCAAAATCCTTTTCATTGTGGGGTGAATAGTGCTCCCCACATACTGCTTGCCACATGGACATTCCAAGCAGTAGATTGTGTGATTAGAATTACAATTCAAAAACTTTTTTATCAGGACTTTCTGTTTCTTGCCTGGTATACCATATTCCCTCACTTTGCGACTGTTTTTGCAGGCTTTGCATCTCGTGCATGGGAAGAACCCTCTAATTGGGTCTCTTCTCTTTACCTTGTCTGTATAGTGACTCCTAACTAGGTGGTCTTTCAACGAGGTGCCCTTCTATAGGTTACTAGTGGTGCATCTGATATATGTCTATCAATGGTGTTGTCAGATTTCAATATGCGCCAACTCCTCCTAAGGATTTGGAACAGTTCTGATGCTTTCTCTGTGAAATCTGTGATCAGTTTTATTTTGTTCTTTTCCTGCACTTTTCTGTTCTCAAATGAAGGATCCCCTTCTTTCTCTATCAGGAGTTGGTTGCGTTGTGTCGCATCACTCCTGTTTTCTGCTTCGTCCAGTATCCCTTTACAGTATCCTCTTTTGAGAAATCTCTGTCTAGCTCTCATTTTAGCTGCACTATACTCATTGGGTGTGGAGCAATTTCTCTTGATTCTCAGGAATTCCCCGAATGGGATGTTATCAATTACGCTACGGGGATGGCAGCTTCCGGCGTGGAGGATTGAATTCCCCGCCGTCGGTTTGCGGTAGAGGGCTGTCCTCTACATATACACTGAGGTCTAGATAGACCACCTCTCGACTATCTATACAGCTTGTAAACCTCAGGTTTAGATTGTTGTCATTAAGTGCCTTTATATATTCCTCTGCCTCTTCTTGGGAGCCCCTCCATATGATGAACAGATCATCTATATAGCGTGCCCATAGGGCCATGCTATCCACCCATTTCTCAGGGGTACCTGCCCAGACCACGTGCTTCTCCCACCAGCCAACGAAGAGGTTTGCATAACTGGGGGCGAAGCACGTACCCATCCTCGTACCCTGTTTTTGTAGATAGAGTTGACCTGCAAATGTGAAAATATTGTTATTCAGACAAAAGCTAATCAGTTCCATCAATAGCTGATTATGTTCCTGATATTTCAAGGGTCTCTCTTTCAGGAAGAATTTTATGGCTTCCAGGCCATTTTTATGTGTAGAGACTTGTAATATTCAAAGTGATGAGTACCATATCTTGTTCCCACCGTGTCCCTTCGATGATCCAGAGAAAGTCCTTTGTATCTCTTATATATGAGCTTAAGCCTTTTACCATAGGAGCGAGAAATTGATCTATGTACATTGAAGTGTTCTCCCATAGGCTATTTTTGGAGGACACTATTGGGCGTCCAGGTGAAAATTTCGTGTTTTTGTGGACCTTCGGCAGGTTATAGAAGGTCGGTAATTCTGGATATTCACAGTTGAGGAATCTATAATCCTCTACGTCCAAAACCCCTTTGTCTTTCCATCTGGTCAAGAGTCCATGGAAGGAAGAGATGCTCATTTCGTAATCCCTTCTTGAAATGGGGGTGTAGCATTCCTTTATCAATAGTTGGTTATATGTCTCCTTCTCATATTGGTCCTTGTTAAGAATGACTACATTACTCCCCTTATCTGTGGGCTTTCTTATAATTGAGTCATCCTCCTTCGAGTTCACAATAGCTAACCATTGGTCTTTTGATATGTTCCTTCTACTGAGGTTGAAATTCTCCTCTTGCAGTTTCTTCAGGTCCTCAATCACCGTTTCCTGAAAAGTGTCTATTCCATCATGTGGCAAGCGTGGAATGAATCTGGATTTCACCCTCAGATTACTTTTACAACTCTTTTGAGGTATGCCAGTCTCCTCCAGCATGCGTGCTGCACCTCCTTCCATTTCTCTTTGAATGCTGGAGTCATCATCCAGCTCATGGAGGGTCCATAAGGTTTCAAGATCTGCCCCCGTTAGGAGACCCGATGATTCTTTTCCACCGATATTTTCATCATCTTTTTTCTTTGGGTTCTGTAGGTGTATCTTCATTAATTTCAGTTTTTGTATAAACTTGTAGAGGTCTATACGTGTTTGCGTATAGTCAAACTGTGGAGTCGGGCAGAAGGTTTGACTATACGCAAAATAAGAAAGAGGCAAGAGGGGTGCAGAAAGAAGCAAGAGAAGTGCAGAAAGAAGCAACAGAGGTGCAGAAAGAGACAAGAGGGGTGCAGAAAGAAGCAAGAGAAGTGCAGAAAGAAGGAGCAGAGGTGCAGAAAGAGGCAAGAGGGGTGCAGAAAAATTGAACAGGGGTGCAGAAAGAGGCAAGAGAGGTGTAGAAAGAGGGAAGAAGGGTGCAGAAAGAAGCAACAGAGGTGCAGAAAGAGGCAAGAGGGGTGCAGAAAAAGGCAAGAGAAGTGCAGAAAGAAGCAACAGAGGTGCAGAAGGAGGCGAGAGAAGTGCAGAAAGAGGCAAAAGAGGTGCAGAAAGAGGCAAAAGAAGTGCCGAAAGAAGCAAGAGAGGTGCAGAAAGAAGCAACAGAAGTGCAGAAAGAAGCAACAGAGGTGCATAAAGAGGCAAGAGGGGTGCATAAAAAGGCAAGAGAAGTGCAGAAAGAGGCAAGAGGGATGCAGAAAGAAGTAAGAGCAGTGCAGAAAGAACCAACAGAGGTGTAGAAGGAGGCAAGAGGGGTGCAGGAAGAGGCAAGAGGGGTACAGAAACTTTCAAGAGAGGTGCATAAAGAAGCAACGGAGGTACAGAAGGAGACAAGAGAACAGCAGAAAGAGGCAAGAGGGTTGCAGAAACAGGCACGAGAGGTGTAGAAAAGGGAGCAGGGGTGCAGAAAGAGGCAAGAGAAGTGCAGAAAGAGGGAAGAAGGGTGCAGAAAGAAGCAACAGAAGGGCAGAAAGAAGCAAGAGAAGTGCAGAAAGAAGTAACAGAGGTGCAGAAAGAGGAAAGATGGGTACAGAAAGAGGCAAGAGATGTGCAGAAAGAAGCAAGAGCATTACAGAAAGAACCAACAGAGGCAAGAGGGGTGCCGAAAGAGGCAAGAGGGGTGTCAAAATTTGCAAGAGAGGTACAGAAAGAAGCAAGAGCAGTGCAGAAAGAACCAACAGAGGTGCAGAAACATACAAGAGGGGTGCAGAAAGAGGAAAGAGAAGTTCAGAAAGAAGCAACAGAGGTGCAGAAGGATGCAAGAGTACCGAAGAAAGAGTCAGGAGAGTTGCAGAAACAGGCAAGAGAGGTGCAGAAAAAGGGAACATGTGTGCAGAAAGAGGAAAGATAGGTATAGAAAGAGGGAATAAGGTTGCAGATAGAGGCAAGAGGGGTGCAGAAAGAAGCAACAGACGTGCAGAAAGAAGCAACAGAGGTGCAGAAAGAGGCAAGAGGGGTGAAGAAAGAGGCAAGAGAAGTGCAGAAAGAATCAACAGAGGTGTACAAGGAGGCAAGAGAAGTGCAGAAAGAGGCAAGAGAGTTGCAGAAACAGGCAAAAGAGGTGCAGAAAGAAGCAAGAGCAGTGAAGAAAGAACCAACAGAGGTGCAGAAGGAGGCAAGAAGGGTGCAGAAAGAGGCAAGAGGGGTACAGACATTTGCAAGAGATGTGCAGATAGAAGCAAGTGCAGTGCAGAAAGAAACAACAGAGGTCCAGAAGGAGGCAAGAGGGGTACAGAAAGAGGCAAAAGAAGTGCAGAAACAAGCAAAAGAGGTTCAGAAAGAGGCAAGAAGGGTGCAGAAAGAGGCAAGAGAGGTACAGAAAGAGGCAAGAGAGGTGCACAAAGAGGGAAGAAGGGTGCAGAAAGAGCAAGAGGGGTGCAGAAAGAACAAACAGAGGTGCAGAAAGAGGCAAGAGGGGTGCAGAAAGAGCAAGAGAAGTGCAGAAAAAAGCAAAAGAGGTACAGAAAGAGGCAAGAGGGGTGCAGAAAGAGGTAAGAGAGGAGCAGAAAGAGGCAAGAGAGGTGCACACAGCGGCACGAGGGGTGCAGAAATGTACAAGAGAGGTGTAGAAAGAAACAAGAGAAGTGCAGAAAGAAGCAACAGAGTTACAGAAAGAGGCAAGAGGGGTGCAGAAAGAAGCAAGAGAAGTGCGGAAAGAAGGAAAAGAGGTGCAGAAAGAGGCAAGAGGGGTGCAGAAAAAGGCAAGAGAAGTGCAAAAAGAAGCAACAGAGGTGCAGAAGGAGGCAAGAGAAGTGCACAAAGAGGCAAGAGAGGTGCAGAAAGAGGCAAAAGGAGTGCAGAAAGAAGTAGGAGATGTGAAGAAAGAAGAAAGAGAAGTGCAGAAAGAAGCAACAGATGTGCATAAAGAGGCAAGAGGGGTACAGTAAGAGGCAAGAGAAGTGCAGAAAGAAGCAACAGAGGTGCAGATAGAGGCAAGAGAAGTTCAGAAAGAAGCAACAGAGGTGCAGAAGGATGCAAGAGAACTGAAGAAAGAGTCAGGGGAGTTGCAGAAACAGGCAAGAGAGGTGCAGAAAGAAGGAATAAGGGTGCAGGAAGAGGCATGAGGGGTGCAGAAAGAAGCAACAGAAGTGCAGAAAGAAGCAACAGAGGTGCATAAAGAGGCAAGAGAAGTGTAGAAAGAAGCATCAGAGGTGTACAAG
Organism: Calotriton arnoldi; assembly: GCA_963921515.1. NCBI lineage: Eukaryota > Metazoa > Chordata > Amphibia > Caudata > Salamandridae > Calotriton > Calotriton arnoldi. The sequence goes on from CAWUFW010008560.1 coordinate 614,386, forward strand.
AAGGCAAGAGAAGTGCAGAAAGAGGCAAGAGAGTTGCAGAAACAGGCAAAAGAGGTGCAGAAAGAAGCAAGAGCAGTGCAGAAAGAACCAACAGAGGGGTAGAAGGAGGTAAGAAGGGTGCAGAAAGAGGCAAGAGGGGTGCAGAAATTTGCAAGAAAGTTGCAGATAGAAGCAAGAGCAGTGCAGAAAGAGGTACAGAAGGAGGCAAGAGGGGTACAAAAAGAGGCAAAAGAAGTGCAGAAAAAAGCAAAAGAGGTGCGGAAAAAAGCAAGAGGGGTGCAGAAAAAGGCAAGAGATGTACAGAAAGAAGCAACAGAGGTGCAGAAGGAGGCTAGAGAAGTGCAGAAATAGGCATGGGAGGTGCAGAAAGAGGCAAAAGGAGTGCAGAAAGAAACAAGAGAGGTGCAGAAAGAAGCGAGAGAAGTGCAGAAAGAAGCAACAGATGTGCAGAAAGAGACATAAGGGGTGCAGCAAGAGGCAAGAGAAGTGTAGAAAGAAACACCAGAGGTGGAGAAAGAGGCAAGAGAGGTGCAGAAAAAGGGAAGAGGGGTACAGGAAGAGACAAGAGGGGTGAAGAAAGAAGCAAGAGATGTGCAGAAAGAAGCAAGGGAAGTGCAGAATGAAGCAACAGAAGTGCAGAAAGAGGTAAGAGGGGTGCAGAAAAAGGCAAGAGAAGTGCAGAAAGAAACAACAGAGGTGCAGTAGGAGGCAAGAGGGGTGCAGAAAAAGGCAAGAGGGGTACAGAAAATGGGAAGAAGGATACAGAAAGAGGCAAGAGGGGTGCAGAAAGAAGCAAGAGCAGTGCAGAAAGAACCAACAGAGGTGCAGAAGGAGGCAAGAGGGGTGCAGAAAGAGGCAAGAGGGGTGCAGAAATTTGCAAGAGAGGTGCAGAAAGAGGCAACAGAGGTGCAGAAGGAGACAAGAGAACAGCCGAAAGAGGCAAGAGAGTTGAGGAAACAGGCAGGAAAGGTGCAGAAAAAGGGAGCAGGGGTGCAGAAAGAGGCAAGAGATGTACAGAAAGAGGGAAGATGGGTACAGAAAGAGGCAAGAGGGGTGCAGAAAGAATTAAGAGAAGTGCAGAAAAAAGCAACAGAGGTGCAGAAAGAGGCAAGAGGGGTATAGAAAGAGGCAAGAGAAGTGCAGAAAGAAGCAACAGAGGTACAGAAAGAGGCAAGAGGGGTGCAGAAAGAGGGAAGAGGGGAGCATAAAGAGGCAAGAGGGGTGCAGAAAGAAGCAAGAGCAGTATAGAAAGAACCAACAGACGTGCAGCCAGACGTAAGAGGGGTGCCGAAAGAGGCAATAGGGGTGCCAAAATTTACAATAGAGGTGCAAAAAGAAGCAAGAGCAGTGCAGAAAGAACCAAAAGAGGTGCAGAAACAGACAAGAGGGGTGCAGAAAGAGGCAAGAGAAGTTCAGAAAGAAGTAACAGAGGTGCTGAAGGTTGCAAGAGAACTGTAGAAAGAGTCAAGAGAGTTGCAGAAACAGGCAAGAGAGGTGCAGAAAAAGGGAACAGGAGTGCAGAAAGAGGAAAGAGAGGTACAGAAAGAGGGAATAAGGGTGCAGAAAGAGGCAAGAGGGGTGCAGAAAGAAGAAACCGAAGTGCAGAAAGAAGCAACAGAGGTGCAAAAAGAGGCAAGAGGGGTGCAGAAAAAGGCAAGAGAAGTGCAGAAAGAAGCAACAGAGGTGCACAAGGAGGCAATAGAATTGCAGAAAGAGGCAAGAGAGTTGCAGAAACAGGAAAAAGGGGTGCAGAAAGAAGCAAGAGCAGTGCAGAAAGAACCAACAGAGGGGCAGAAGGAGGTGAAGGGTGCAGAAAGAGGCAAGAGGGGTGCAGATATTTGCAAGAGATGTGCAGATAGAAGCAAGAGCAGTGCAGAAAGAAACAACAGTGGTGCAGAAGGAGGCAAGATGGATACAGAAAGTGGCAAAAGAAGTGTAGAAGCAAGCAAAAGATGTGTGGAAAGAGGCAAGTGGGGTGCAGAAAGAGGCAAGAAAGGTGCAGAAAGAGGGACAAAGGCTGCAGAAAGAGGCAGGAGGGGTGCAGAAAGAACCAACAGAGGAGCAGAAAGAGGCAAGAGGGGTGCAGAAAGAGGCAAGAGAAGAGCAGAAAAAAGCATAAAGAGGTGCAGAAAGAGGCAAGAGGGGTGCAGAAAGAGGCAAGAGAGGAGCAGAAAGAGGCAAGAGAGGTGCACACAGAGGCACGAGGGGTGCAGAAATGTGCAAGAAAGGTGCAGAAAGAAGCAAGAGAAGCGCAGAAAGAAGCAACAGAGATGCAGAAAGAGGCAAGAGTGGTGCAGAAAGAGGCAAGAGAGGAGCAGAAAGAGACAAGTGAGGTGCACATAGAGGCACATGGGGTGCAGAAATGTGCAAGAGAGGTACAGAAAAAGCAAGAGAAGTGCAGAAAGAAGGAAAAGAGGTACAGAAAGGGGCAATAGGGGTGCAGAAAAAGGCAAGCGAAGTGCAAAAATGCAAAAACAAGCAACATATGTGCAGGGGTCAAGAGAAGTGCAGAAAGAGGCAAGAGAGGTGCGGAAAGAGGCAAAAGGAGTGCAGAAAGAAGTAAGAGAGGTGAAGAAAGAAGAAAGAGAAGTGCAGAAAGAAGCAACAGAGGTGCAGAAAGAGGCAAGAGAGGTGCAGTTAAAGGGAAGAGGGGTGCAGAAAGAGGCAAGAGGGGTGCAGAAGAAGCAACACAGGTGCAGAAACAGGCAAGAGGGGTGCAGAAAAAGGCAAGAGAACTGCAGAAAGAAGCAACAGAGGTGCAGAAAGAGGCAAGAGAGTTGTAGAAAAAGGGAAGAGGGGTACAGAAAGAGGCAAGAGGGGTGCAGACAGAGGCAAGAGAGGTTCAGAAAGAGGGAAGAGGGGTGCAGCAAAAGGGGTGCAGACATTTGCAAGACAGGTGCAGAAAGAAACAAGATCAGTACAGAAACAACCAAGAGAGGTGCAGAAAGAGCCAAGCGGGGTGCAGAAAGAGGCAAGAGAAGTGCAGAAAGAAGCAACAGAGGTGCAGAAAGAGGCAAGAGAACTGTAGAAAGAGGCAAGAGAGTTGCAGAAACAGGCAAGAGATGTGCAGAAATATGGAACAGGGGTGCAGAAAGAGGCAAGAGAGGTTCAGAAAGAGGGAAGAGATGTGTGGAAAGAGGGAAGAAGGGTGCAGAAAGAGGCAAGAGGGATGCAGAAAGAAGCAAGAGGGATACAGAAAGCGGGAAGAACGTTGCAGAAAGAGGCAATATGGGTGCAGAAAGAACCAAGAGAAGTGCAGAAAGAAGCAAGAGAAGTGCAGAAAAAAGTGAAAGCAACAGGGTACAGAAAGAGCCAAGAGGGGTGTAGAAAGAGGCAAGAGAAGTGCAGAAAGAAGCAGGAGATTCACAGAAACAGGCAAAAGAGGTGCAGAAAGAAGCAAGAGCAGTGCAGAAAGAACCAACAGAGGTGCAGAAGGAGGCAAGAGGGGTACAGAAAGAGGCAAGAAGGGTGGAGAAATTTGCAAGAGAGGTGCAGAAAGAAGCAAGAGCAGTGCAGTAAGAAACAAAAGAGGTGCAGAAAGAGGCAAGAGGGGTACAGAAAGAGGCAAGAGATGAGCAGAAAGAGGCAATAGAGGTGCACACAGAGGCACAAGGGGTGCAGACATTTGCAAGAGAGGTGCAGAAAGAAATAAGAGAAGTGCAGAAAGAACCAACAGAGGTGCAGAAAGAGGCAAGAGGGGTGCAGAAAGAAACAACAGAGGTGCAGAAAGAGGCAAGAGGAGTGCAGATAGAGGCAAAAGGGGTGCAGAAAGAGGGAACAGAGGTGCACAAAGAAGAAAGAAGGGTGCAGAAAGAGGCAATAGAGGAGCAGAAAGAGGCAACAGAGGTGCACACAGTTGCACAAGGGGTGCAGAAATGTGCAAGAGAGGTGCAAAAAGAAGCAAGAGAAGTGCAGAAAGAAGCAACAGAGGTGAAGAAAGAGGCAAGAGGGGTGCAGAAAGAAGCAAGAGAAGTGCAGAAAGAAGGAACAGAGGTGCAGAAAGAGGCAAGAGGGGTGCAGACAGATGCAAGAGAGGTGCAGAAAGAGGGAAGAGGGGTGCAGAAAGAGGCAAGAGGGGTACAGAAATTTGCAAGACGGGTGCAGAAAAAAACAAGAGCAGTACAGAAACAACCAAGAGAGTTGGAGAAAGAGGCAAGAGGGGTGCAGAACGAGGCATGAGAAGTGCAGAAAGAAGCAATAGAGGTGCAGAAATAGGCAAGAGAACTGTAGAAAGAGGCAAGAGCGTTGCAGAAACAGGCAAAAGATGTGCAGAAATAGGGAACAGGGGTGCAGAAACAGGCAAGAGAGGTGCAGAAAGAGTGAAGAGAGGTGTAGAAATAGGGAAGAAGGGTGCAGAAAGAGGCAAGAGGGGTACAGAAAGAAGCAAGAGGGCTACAGAAAGAGGGAAGAAGGTTGTAGAAAGAGGCAGGATGGGTGCAGAAATGGGTGCAGAAATAATCAAGAGAAGTGCAGAAAGAAGCAAGAGAAGTACAGAAAGAAGAAAAAGCAACAGAGGTACAGAAAGAGGCAAGAGGGGTATAGAAAGAGGTAAGAGGAGTGCAGAAAGAACCAAAAGAGGTGCAGAAGGAGGCAAGAGAAGTGCAGAAAGAGGCAACAGATTCGCAGAAACAGACAAAAGAGGTGCAGAAAGAAGCAAGGGCAGTGCAGAAAGAACCAACAGAGGTGCAGAAGGAGGCAAGAGGGGTGCAGACATTTGCAAGAGAGGTGAAGTAAGAAGCAAGAGCAGTGCAGTAAGAAATAACAGAGGTGCAGAAGGAGGCAAGAGGGGTACAGAAAGAGGCAAGAGAGGAGCAGAAAGAGGCAAGAGAGGTGCACACAGAGCCCTGAGGGGTGCAGAAATTTGCAAGAGAGGTGCAGAAAGAAGCAAGAGAAGTGCAGAAAGAAGCAACAGAGGTGCAGAAAGAGGCAATAGGGGTGCAGAAAGGAGCAAGAGGAGTGCAGAAAGAAGCAACAGAGGAGCAGAAAGAGACAAGAGGGGTGCAGATAGAGGCAAGAGAGGTGCAGAAAGAGGGAAGAGGGGTGCAGAAAGAGGCAAGTTGGGTGCAGAAATTTGCAAGACAGGTGCAGAAAGAAACAAGAGCAGTACAGAAACAGCCAAGAGAGGTGCAGACAGAGGCAAGAGGGGTGCATAGAGAGGCAAGAGAACTGTAGAAAGAGGCATGAGAGTTGCAGAAACAGGCAAGAGATGTGCAGAAAGAGGGAACAGAGGTGCAGAAAGAGGCAAGAGAGGTGCAGAAATTGGGTAGAGGTGTGGAAACAGGCAAGAGAGGTGCAGAAAGAGAGAAGAGGAGTGCAGAAAGAGGCAAGAGAGGTGCAGAAAGAGGGAAGTATAGTGCAGAAAGAGGCAAGAGGGGTGCATAAAGAGGCAAGAGGGGTGCAGGAAGAGGAAAGAGAGTTGCAGAAAGAAATGAGAGGTACAGAAAAAAAGCAAGAGAAGTGCAGAAACAGGCAAGAGAATTGCAGAAAAAGGAAGAAATGTACAGAAAGGAGCAAGAGAAATGCAGAAAGAAGCAAGAGAGGAGCAGAAACAAGCAAGAGTGGTTTGCACACCATTAGTACCAGTCTAACACCCACATTTAGCAATAAGTAAGAAGTGACCATTCTAGGTTTGCAAAGGGCCTTCTACCACGCTATACCACTTGTCGCTGCATTTTTGGTAACGTTTGAGCCATTTGAGCTAGAAACAAGGTTTTCTTTGTTCAAATCTACAGATTATGCAGCAGATGATGGATTATGTGGCAAATGCCGAAAATGTATAATAGTGCGAAAGATAGTTGTGAGAAGTTGCCCTGGTATATGCTGTCCACTAATTAAAGTGGGCACCCTGTACAGTCCAAACAACCCTTATGGTGATTTAAGAGGTCAAAGATAACCTTAGAAAGCTATCCAAGTGGTAGCTGTGGAGAGCAGCCTTCATGCTTAGCCTTGAAGGAATGTTAAGCAGCTTGTTTTACCAGAATTCAACCTTATTGTATTGGTTAAATGAAAGGAGAACCACACAATAGTTATAAAAATACATATTTATTATTATCACACACTCTAAATACCTTACAGTGTCTGCTACACGCAGATAGACACAAAGCACAGAATACTGTAGCACAGAAACAGTCGTAAGTAGCACTAATACACAGTGGGCTTCAGGGGGAGACCAAACCATATACTAAAATAGTGGTATAAAAACCACGACTCGAATCAAGACAGTGTCTAGAAGATGTAGAATCGTTGGGACCCCAAGGAACCACCCAAGGTGAGTAAGTAGGGACCCCACGGAGGATGGGTGCAGTGTGAGAACACGACTCTGTGCTACATACAATTCAATGGGTGAGTTGCGGTTGCAGTTTTAATGTTTAAGGACCTTTCCCAGTGGATTACGAGGAAACCCTTTGAAACATAGAAGGTTGGAGAGCCACCCGACCCGTGGATACTGAAGGACCAGAGTTACCTATCCCAGGGAAGACGGGTGCATATGGCTTAAGTGGCATCGGAATCCTCCTTCTTTCTCAATGGGAGTCTTCAAAGAAATGCCACTGCTGGAAAGAAGAAAAGAGTCTGGTGGAACCCACAGGTGGATTCTTGATGGAAGGAACCTGAAAGCAGAGGGGACAGAGTCTGGGTCACTCAGGAGTGATCAGGGGCTCGGTAGACGAATGCCCACCGATGTCGTGTGCTTCAGGTGTGAAGATGGAGACCATGACTCTACAGCTGCAGGGACCAGGAGATGTCGAGGATGACCAGGAGCCTGATATATGCTGTCCCATGAAGGATGTCAAGTGCTGAGGGGTCGGTGTCTGGTGGAAGTGCCAACAAGACTTGGCAGCAGCAACTTATAAAGAAGGTCAAGGAAGGTTACGGTCTGGCCCAGCAAGGACCAGGGGACTCACCATAGCAAGGGGAGTCAGGGAAAGCCCGGAGAAACCAGGGGAGCCCAACAAAAGCAGTGTTGTCTCTCAAATGGACCCACAGGCCGAAGGCACAGGAGTCGCGAGGTGACCTCTAGCAGTTTCACAAAGTAACAACTTGCATGGCACAGAGTGTGAGGAAGCCAAAGTCCTTTGCACAAAATGTGCGCAGATGTTGGGGCTATTGATAGCCCAATGCACTTAGTTGGGGAATGCCAACAAGCATATGCACTTGCAAAAGTATATTGTGCACAGGGGTTTGGGTTATGCGGTCCCCACAAGGGATACTGGCCTCAAATTTGGTGAGGAAGCAGCTAATTCTCAATGAACATAGGAACCAACCTCCTGTGTTGCTGGAGCCTTCTGAGTCTGCAGGAGCTCAGGATCAGCAGACTGGTCAGTTGAAAATGCAGGGTAGTGACTCCTTCACCCCAAGGGAGATACTTCAGTAGTCCTTGATGCTCCCCAGGTCCTGCATGGAGCCTGTATGGTACACAGGAACAGACAATGCTTTGGACAGAGAGGGAGACAAAGTCGGGCCCAGTCGAAGTCCAGTGAAGTCCAGAGTGTCCAGACGGTCGAAGGTCAGTGGTTTCTTGTTCAGAATCTTGTCCACATCGAATCTAGGGTCCTACAGCCAGGTAATCCCTTTTGTACCCACGGGAGAGGGTTGGACAGATTATGGGGAACCTCCCAGGGGAGGGTCATTACAGTGGGGAGGATACTCCCCTGTCCTTTGTCCAGTTTCATGCCAGAGCAGGAGCTAACAGCTCCCAGGACTGGTTTGTACCAATATATGCACAGGGACACCAAGTGTGCCCCAGGTGCAGACTTTTAGGCACTTTGGAAGTGCACCCACCCAGCCCCAATACACTAAATCCCTTCTGGGAGGTGGTCACACCTCCTTGTGACAGGATGCCTATTGTGCTGCCTTCCTCTGCTCGATCTTGGCTCAGCAGCAGGAGGGCAGAAATATGTCTTTGGTCGACAGCAACCATTTTGTGCTGTCTGGGTCAAAAAGGCTGGTACCGTGAAGACCAGGGACTCCACGAAGCTTGCTTCTGAAGGGTGGAATCATACCTCCCACACCGGTTACCGGTGTGGAGGTATGATTCCAAGATGTTTGATACCAAACACAACATGGTTTGTTGCAGCCGCTTTCAAGATAGCATTTTACGAGAGCATATAATGCACCTCTACCTATATGTCTGGCTGCATCACCGACAAACCGGGAGAATGGTCTCCAAAGGCTGCAGAGGGGCTCTGCTCATGCAGGGGCACCCTCTCACGTAAAACCCAGCACTCTGCCTTCAGGATTGCTAAGGCCTGCTAGAGGGGTGACTTATAGGTTTTTAAGTGTAGTGACCTATAGATATAGTAAACCTATATCTAACGTAAGTGGTACATGCACCATCGTACACATGCTGCAAATGGCAGGCCTGTAGTTCCATTTTGCATGGACTCTCATGGGTGGCATAATACATGCTTCAGTCCATGGGAGGCCTCTGGGGTACCTATGCCCTGGGTACATGTGTACCATATACTAGGGACTGACAAGGGTACCCCAGTATCCAATATGGAGTGTACCTAAGTACATGGCATAACCAATTTAGGGAGAAAGCAGATAGACCGGGGTCCTGATTAGTTGGATCCCAGTCAGACTAGTCAAAAACAGTGTAACATCAAGCAAAAAGTGGGGGTAACCATAAGAAGCAGATACTACTTTCCTACATTGGTGTAGCCAAACAGTTGTATAATTCCAGTGGCTCTGCTCATACCTCTGACTAGGTCTAGAAGTGCTCGTCAGTGGTTCCTTCTTTTCTTTTGTCTCAATGAGCTTATAGTTTAGCTTCTATGGAAACAAGGAAGACTAAACCTGAGGTTACCACTCCACAACACAGACTACCATACCACATAATTACTCTCTATAACACATAATCCCACTCTACATAATTCCTATACACTAAATTAGGGGTGGGCGGAATTTGCGTAGTCGCGCTACGCAAAGCTCAGCGAAACGGTAAAAAATCTCTGCGAGCACGCAAAAGTTCCGCAAACACGCAGAATTGCTTGTTCCGCCCGTTCGCAATGCTTTTTTCCTGTTCGCGAACGCTGTTTGCGTGCTCGGGGAGAAATATCTTGCGAACACGCATTTTGGAAGCGCGAACAAGCAAAAAATTCCACGAAGCCGCGGATCGCGGAATTTTTGGCAATTTCGCGTTCTCCACGGAATTACCCAAATTCCGCGAGCGGAACGGAATTTACCGCCCAGGCCTACACTAAATACCACATACTTTCTATCCACATAATTTCACTGGACAACATACCACATAATTTCACTACACACAACATACATCCACTCCACTCCAAAAAAAACATTAGTAAAAAACTTTTACATTTACAATGCCAATAGCTCTAACTCTCGCAAATGCTTCTTTAACTGGTAGTCGTGCTTGCAGAGTGGTGGAGAAAGGGGGCTGGTCCTCTGACCAGCGCTCAGGAATTCTGCTGCGTAGGACTTACAGGAGGTACCAGGAGGGATTCTTGGCCTCCAAAGTCCCTGAGGAGAAAAGTGGGCTTCATCCCCCAACCCGTAGTGTGCCAGGAGGTGCATTTGCAGAGTGGTGGAGAAAGGGGGGCATGGCCTCCGAAGACCTCTTAGCAATCCCACTGTGTGGGACTTACTGGAGATAACAGGAGGGGTAGTTGGCCCCCAAGGACAACCCTAGGGGCCAACTACTCCTGCTATTACCTCTAGTAAGTCCCACACAGAAGCATTGGTAAGTTCTCCTAGCAGGCCACGCCCCCTTTGCCCACCAGTCTGCAAACACACTCCGTGGTGCGCTCTTTGTTGTGGATTTAAGTCCCCTTCGCTGCTGGGGGTCCTTAGGGGCCAACTAGTCTACCTTTTACCTCCAATTAGCCCCACACAGTGGGATTGCTGAGAGGTGGACACAGGACATGCCCCCTTTGTCCACCACTCTGCAAACGCGCCTCCTGGCACGCTCTTGGTTGGGGGATGAAGTCCCCTTGCCTCTGGAGGGTCCCTGGGGGCCAACTAGTCCACCAGATATCTCCAGTAAGCCCCACACAGCTGGACTGCTGGGAGTGGTCCGAGACCACGTCCCCAATTTACGCCACTCTGCAAATGCGCCTCCTGGCGCACTGCTGCTCGGGGGATGAAGTCCACATGTGTCCTGAGGTCCTCAGGACACATGTGGACCTAAATGCCCCACCAGCAGTGCGCCAAGAGGTGCGTTTGCAGAGTGGTGTAAAAAGGGGCATGGCCTCAGAACACCTCTCAGCAATCACACTGTGTGGGGCTTACTGGAGGTACCTGGTGGGCTAGTTGACCCCTAAGGACCCTTAAGATTCTAGGGGACTTAATCCCCCACCCCAGAACGCGCCAGGAGGCGTGTTTGCACAGTGGTGCAGGGAGGGGACGGGGCCTCTGGTGAGATGCCAGCTTTTTTTACTTTGGTTTTTGGAAGGGGGGCTGTGTGGCCCCCCATCCCTTAATTATTTTTGGGCCCCGGGGACCCCATCCCCCTGGGCCTGAGCATTTTTTTAAAAGAAAAAATGGGAAGGGGACTGTGCGGTCCCCCTCCCATGGTCGATTTCGGCCCGGGACCCCATCCCCCAAGGCATTGCCTCATTTTTTTTTTCACAGAAGGGGGCTGCATGGCCCCCCTTCTCTGGGACACTTCTGGCCCCAGGGACACCATCCCCCGGGGCCTGGCCTCAACGTTAGGGACCACGGCTTGGAGCCCAATGCCCCCACAGTCCCTGCTGGCTCCCCGCCTCCTGCGTGAGCTGGCATTGCTTTTGGGCAAAGGGAGCTGCTGACATGCAGCTCCCTTTGCCCAAAAGCAATTCTGCTTTGCTTCATGGAAGCGAGAGCTCTCGCTTCCACAAAGAAAAGCAGTGTTTCCTATGACAGGGCAGGAGACGTGCTCCCGCCCTGCCACAGCAAACTGCAATGTCCCGGGGGTGGGCACCCCTGGACATTGCCGGAGCCGGCCCTGGGGGGTGGCGGTTCCAAGTGCCATGGAGGGCTCCAGGAGGGGGGCCGTGCTGCCCCCCCTCCCAACGCATGCAAAGCCCCGGGGAGGTAGTGGTCCCCGGTGCCGGGGGTCTGCAACGGACCCCCGCCCTTAATTAAAATTGCCACGAGGAGGTGGTGGTCCCCGGGGCAGTGTGGGGAGGCAGAAGCCCCCCCACACAATTTTTTCAAGAAGCCATTGATGGAGCAAGAACTTGTAAATGAGACTTGCTTGGAAGCAATCCTTTCGTTTTAACTCATTAACGAATTACTAACAACGTAGTATCCTGGCTGCTTAAAAGCAATAGCTGCTACTTGTATGAGTCTGGAGCAAAGTGAGTCGATAGTGATGGGACATCCGGTAAATGTTTTTGATCCACACTCAGTTGAGATTCTTTTGACAAGAACAAGAACACAGCATATCACCCCTAGTCGATTGACTAAGTATGAAAGAGTGATTTTGGGAGCTGAGAAAGTGACTGTGATAAGGTGTACGATTATGAACCAAGCTACCCTACTGCCAGACCCCTGCGATGAAGAAGTGAGAGATGAGAGTGATCATGATTGTTTGGACGTGACTGAGTTATGCACGAAGCCCCGGTCTGATATAAAAGAGACACCTTTGAAAGAGGCTGACCATGAGTTATTTGTAGACGGTTCCTGCCTCAGAACACAAGAAGGAGGACTAAGTGCTGCATATGCTGTTTGTAAAATATCTGGGGTCATTGAAGCATCCTGTTTACCTGTGGTCAAGTCTGCACAAGTAGCTGAATTGGTTGCCTTAACAATGGCATGCAAAAAGGGGAAAAATTGGAGAGTAACCATATTTACGGACAGTCAATATGAGTTCGGGTTTGTGCACGACTTCGGCCAGCTCTGGATGCAGAGGGGATGTCTTACTTCTTCAGGATCTCCTATCAGAAACAACAAAAATGTGAAGGATTTGTCGGAAGCATTACAATTGCCAAAAGAGATAGCAGTTGTAAAATGCGCTGTACATCGGTCAGGAAATGACTATGTGACTGCTGGCAATATTTATGCTGATCAAGTGGCCAAATATTGTGCCAAAAATACAGTGGCCATAAACAGAAAAATTGAAACGGGTGAAACCAGATGCCAACTTATGTTTTTCTCAGTTCCAGAAACATGGGATGAGATTAGACAATTGCAGGAAGAAGTTGAGGAAAAGGAAAAGGAAATTTGGATAAAGGCAGTCTGTACAAAGAGACCACATGATGAGGTATGGGTGTACTTAGATGAAAGACCAGTCATGCCAGATTGTTTGCTCTCAAAAATGGCAAGAGTGTATCATGGAGCAACACACATAGGGAAAGACTCAATGATCAGGCTATTCAGACAGAGTTGGTACAATCCGAAGTTCAGGGTAGTCGCAGAAAGCCTTTGCCAAAAAGATGCTTAACCTGTCAGCAGCAAAATCCAGGGGGAAAGATTGGAAAGGCAGAAGGACCCTTCACTAGATTACAGTTGGATTTTATTTAATTGCCCCCATGCAATGGACTGAAATATATACTTGTCATAGTATGTCTTTTCTCAAGATGGGTGGAAGCCTATCCCACTTGAAGAAATGACAGTCTTACAGTTGCAAAATTGATGTTGAGGGAGTTAGTTCCACAATTTGGTTTTCCAGTCACTTTGGAATCAGATAGGGGCCCTCATTTTAATAATGAAATAATTTGATTAATCTGTGCTGCATTTAACATTGAACAAAAACTGCACTGTGCTTATCGTCCAGAGGCTTCTGGAATTGTTGAGCAAATGAATAGCACAATCAAGTCTAGATTGGGAAAGGTGTGTGCATCCACAAAGCTGAAATGGCCAGATGCATTACCTCTTGTATTGATGGGTCTCAGAAGTATTCCAGACAGAAAAACAGGAATGAGCCCACATGAGATTTTCATGGGAAGAGCCATGAGACAGGCATTTATTCCTGGAAATAAACTAATGAGTATAATTGATGATCTGGTATTGGACTATTGCAAAGGATTGGCTGAAATGATGCGTTCTGTCTCTCACCAGGTTGGAGAAGACGCAGTTGAAAGACAGCCAGACCAAGCACATGATTTGAATCCTGGAGATTGGGTGCTAGTGAAGAAACATGCAAGAAAGTCGTGCCTAGCACCAAGGTGGGACAAACCGCGGCAAGTCATACTAGTCACTACCACAGCAGTGAAGTGTGCAGGTTTGCCCAATTGGATTCATGCCAGCCATACCAGAAGAGTTCCGAGCCCATCAGAACAACAAGAGCAACCACTTACTGAACAGGCTGAAGCGCCAGGAGCTGTAAGCTGTGAGATTGAAGAATCTAGAGTAATAGATTCTGAAAGACAACTATATGACGAACAGCCAAGTACAAGTCAGGAAGAGTGGATACCAGTGATTGAAATAATTGATGATGTTATTGAAACAAGAAGAAGAACCGAACTGAAAAGACAGGAAAGTAGTCAGGAAGAGACAGGGGAAGAAAGAACACACTCAGGTGGAAAATAAAAAGACTTTCACGAACCTGAGGAGGGAAAAATAGAAGAACACGTTCAGGCGGAAGAAGGAAAGTTTGAATTAAGACCTGAACAGGATCAGATAGAGTTAGAAGAACAGGTTCAGGCAGAAGAAGAAAGGTTTGAAGTAAGACCTGAACAGGGTCAGATAGAATTAGAAGAACAAGCTCAGGAAGAAGAAGAACAAAATACGGTAAGACCTGAGCAGGAGAAGCAAAAGAAGGTACAAGCACAGAAAACAGAGAAACAGAACAGATTGTGCCCAGAATAAATGAAATAAAAAGAACTTTACAAAGAGATAAAGAAGGTGAAAACACAGTACAGATCAAAAGAATCAGAAAGGGAGACAATTGGCCAACTGGAGTAAAGAAACTAAAATATCACTTGAGAAAATCTGAAAAGAGACTAGAACAAGTAAACAAAGTCACAAGTCAAACACAATCTAAACAAACTTTGGCAAAAATAACTCGAAGAAGTCCAAGATTGAGAAATGTAAACAGGAGATACAAGGCTCCTGAATGGATTTACATCATACTCGAGGAATTTTAATCCCTAGATCTGACTGATGAAACAGAAGAAATTCATATTGTTCAGATTGATGAAAGCAAATTGAGGCCTCCTTAAAAACGAAAAGGAAAGTCAAAATGACAAAGAAAAGAAAAGAGAAAATAAATTTTCTTAGGAGTAAAATGGCAGAAATTGAAGTTACCGGGAAACCAAAACGTGGATTAAAAAGAAAGTGTTTTAGATTTTGTTTTTGTAGTATTTTATTAGCAGCATTAGTATGGTTATTCCTAACAGTAGGAGTACCTTTGTTAATGAAAACAAGTGACGAGAATAATACAGATACTAATGTTAAGGTGGATAGAATAAAAGAAACTGAAATAGAAATAGGGGTAGGGGTAGAAGATGAAGCAAACTATCATAATGAATCAGACTATAATACGTCTTCTAATGTGTTTATTAAATTGTTATTTCAATATGTTAGTACTATGGAGATTAATAATTGCTACGTGTGTATGAAGTTACCCTCATCAGTATCAGAAGGGATGACGTATCACCATATACCTTTAACGTATGGTGTGTCATGCAGTATTTTATCAAGTTTATTTTATGCTACAGGGAGACTTCAATATTTTTATTCAGATATAGATGTAATATTTTCTGAATTACCTATTAGAAAGAATATGAATCTAGTAGCTAGTAGTAAAAATGCACATTTTATGGGTGAATTTTTTATAACAATGAGTTCAATAGATTTAGTTCAGGCACATAAAGATAATCTAACATGTACATTAAGAAAAGAAGAAAAAGATTTTGGGGATTTAGTAGAAGAAAGGAAACAGGATTTAATAAAGAAGGCAACTGAACTGAAAACCCATGTACCTCCATGGGTTGGGAACGAGGGAATCTATGCAAGTGGCAAGGCTCATGCTGCGATGTCCCTGGATTTTGTGAAAAGGGAAAAATTCTGCCTCCATAGATTAAAGACAGATTATAACAATAATTACATTGGTTCCAGTGGATGTGAACACAACTTCCTAATTTTAGGAGGGTGGGGACTAAAAGGGGGAACTGATCCTGTGTTTCCAGGAGTTTATTATGTTTGTGGGAGCAACGCCTATTATAGGTTACCTGCAAGATGGTATGGGAGTTGCTACTTTGGAATAGTTTTTCCAAAGATCTATCATGTAGATAAAATCAGTGGAACCAATGAAAATTCTAATGGACTAACACGTAGAAGAAGAGCTAGTTTTTCTGAAATTGTAGGAGACATTTTTAGAGCACTGATACCCTCAGTTGGAGTCATTCTGAATTCACAGAAAAGTTATCAACCATAGTTGATCGTCTTTCTACAGACACTGCAGGAGGATTCTTAATGATTAACACAGAAATGGTTGCAATCAGGTCTATGGTTTTACAGAACCGTCTTGCTCTTGATATATTGTTAGCAAAAGAAGGTGGAGTCTGTGGCATGTTGAAAATTCAACATTGCTGCACTTATATTCCGGACAAGAGCAGAGAAATTAAAGGATATATTGAAAACATTACAAGAATACATAAAGACTGGACCCAACTAGAGGTTGACAGTGTGTGGGGAAGACTAACAAAAAGTATAACATCAATAGGGAAATGGTTTGTTGATTTTGGGAAGGGTTTTCTAGGTCAAATAATAATACCATTAGTTATGATAATAACGGTAGTGATGATGATAATGATTACATTTAAGTGTTGTAGAAGAGGAAGGAAAGAGAAAGTAGATTTTGAAAGAAAAGGGACAGAAACGAAAAAGAAAATATGATGAAATACAGCTGGAAGAAATGAAAGGCAGAATATACAAGAAAATGAGAGATTTAGAAGGAAAGAAGTTGATTGATGAAAAATTGAGAGGAGAAATAAAGAAAACTGAGAAGTGCTAAAGTTGGTATCTGGGATGGGATGGGTAATTTTGTGATGGCTTAAGATGCCATCAGAGAGGGGCTTGATGGAGCAAAGACTCGTAAATGAGACTTGCTCGGAAGCAATCCTTTTGTTTTAACTCATTAACGAATTACTAACAACGTCTTTGTAATTAATAATTCGCATTTAGAAAAAGACACGCGGGACAGTGAAGCTTGCCTATGTGTTTACTAACTGCAATAACATGAACAAAGGACTAAAACGCACTTTAACAAGGGATCTTTACTGCGCATGCGTCTACTACATCTACGTAGTATGACGTACTAATGCTTGGAGGGTAAATCTTGCGCTTGCGCAAAAGACAATAAAATGGCTTTTATCCTGTCCTGATTCCTGTCCTGAAGTCTTTGTCTCCTGACCTATCCCGGGGAACCCTTACCAGCCCATTGGCCAGGGGTTGGTCTTCACACCATACTTGGTAATTATAAATTCATCGTATTTATAGATGTTCTTCTCTCTCTGTCCTCTTCTTTCTGAGCATAGTTATTTTGTGGATCTGAATTGCTATTGCCTATTGAAACTTGATTGAATTGACACTCCTGCGAATGAGGGTGTTTGTACTGAAACGGTTGAGATGGTTCACACACAATTAATTTAGATAAAGATTTTGAAACTTCCCGAGTCTGTGATTATTTCATTTTAATCGAGAAATGTTTAATAAGTTATGTTAATTATCACCATCAACTAGTTCCAACTAATGGTCCATTGACCAGAGAAAAGAACTAATTGATCAGTGAAAGGTTTAGTTAGGGAAAAGAAATAACTAGATCTTGAAGTATGAAAATCATAAACTAAGTTTCCAGCGGTCTACTTGGTGTTTTGTGGAAGTAGTTATATGGGCCCAGGTGAGTATAAGGTAGTGGAGTATCTGCTGTTAGCACACCGCTGGATCACCATGGGGAGGTGGCGGTTTTCCTATGGAAACTAGGTCCTAACTATAACTACCTACTGGCGACCGCCAGTAGGTTATATATATATATATATATATTCACTGAAAAAACCATAGGTTTTAGGGACAGTTATAGTTAGTTGGACATTTCACTCGTACAAAACCCGTGAAATTCCCCCGTTATAGTTAGTTCAGCTAACTATAACTCGCGCCCCCGCAATGCACTGCTGATGACGTCACATATTACATCACTCATGACATGGTCAGTGACATCACTGATGACATCACTGATGACATCTCAAATGACATCACTGATGACATCATCCAGTGACTGTGTGTTTCTGTAAAGTTTAAATATGTTTAATATATATAGGGAAAGGCGTATTGAAGAATGAGTGGGTGTATAAGTGTCTGAATGGATGATTTAGTACGTGAGTGACTGACTCTACAAGTGAGTGATTAAACGTATCTTACTGAATGCATGGGTTAGTGACTAAACTGTGTGAATGTCTGTATCCGTCTGTTTGTTGGTGTGTAAGTGGATGCATGGATTTGCGAATAGCTACATGAGTGTCTATATGGGTTATTGATTTGTTCTCTGAGTATCTGTATGGCTGCCTGAGTGTTTGTGTGGGTGGGGTGTGTGTGACTCTATACATAGATGTGTGAGTGGGTGATTCACTGGGTGCATGATTTCAAGAGTGCATCTGTGATGGACTGCTTGGGTGGGTGAGTGTGTGTATGGGTGTGTTAGTGATTGAATGTATATCTCAGTGGTACATGTGTGAGTAACTACATATGTGAAAGGCAGTATATATGTGTGTTGGAGTATATAAATAGCTATAAGCGAGAGTGAGTGATTGTGATAGTGGCTGTATGGATGAGTGTGTGCTTGTATCAGTGATTGTATAAGAGCGTAAGAATGTGCTAGTATTTGTATGAGTAAGTGAGCTGGTGTGTGTATAACTGTATAGGTGAGTAAATGGCAGTGTGTTTAATTATTTGCATGACTGACTAGGTGTGTGAGTACCTCTATGGATGAGTGGCGGTGTTTGAGTGTGTATATAGGAGTATGAGTGCATATGATAGTCCTGTACTGAGTGACCGTAAGTATGAGTGACTGTACGGGTGAGTGAGTGGATGTGTGCGTAGACCTAAGAATCAGTGAGTGGGTATGTAGTTATTGGTGTTGGAGTGTGTATGGTTTTGCGAATGGCAGTGTGTAATTTAGAGTGGGTGTATTCAAAGGTTATATTAGGGTGTGAGGAGGTGCATCAGATTATCACGTGGATGATGTAATCAGTGATGTCATTTGAGATGTCATCAGTGATGTCATCAGTGATGTCACTGACCATGTCATGAGTGATGTAATATGTGACGTCATCAGCAGTGCATTATGCGGGCGCGAGTTATAGTTAGCTGAACTAACTATAACGGGGAATTTCACGGGTTTTGTACGAGTGAAATGTCCAACTAACTATAACTGTCCCTAAAACCTATGGTTTTTTCAGTGAATTTCAAAGGTTTTTTAAATGCTAATTTGTAACTATAACGTCCCTAAAACCTATGGTTTTTTCAGTGAATTTCAAAGGTTTTTTAAATGCTAATTTGTAACTATAACATGTCTGAAACCTACGGTTTTTTCAGTGAATTTCAAAGGTTTTGTAAATGACAATTTTTAAATGTATTAATTGTTATATAAATTTTTTTCATACTGATTTCGAAATTTTTTAGAAAACATTTTTTTTTACATATTTTATTTTTTAAATTACATTGTAATTATATTATACATTACAAAAATACTTTCTCAGAATGAATTACTTTAGTTTAAATACTTTGCACATAGGCAATAGACTTTTAAGTACAGTAGTTACAGTTGTTGCAATGGGCAACACATTTTCAAACACAATGCAACATTCAGCTCAATGTGAATTTCTAGTTAAATGCAATTAGTTACTTTATGGATTACTTTTCTAACCACAGGACTGGATCCTAGATTCAGTCCTGAGACATCTCCTGTAAACAGTTGAGTAAAAGCGTTTTGGTTACAGTCGTGATTTGTAAGGAATATTATTGTACTTTAAAAGTTGACACTTAGAAACTTTTTCTCATAGAATGACCAATGTTATCCTATGGAAGGAAATTCACTTAGGAGGTAAAAACTGTTATCGTTACTTTTTGTTACTCAGTGTTGGATCCTGGATCCAGCACTGGTGCATCTCCTGTAAACAGTTGAAAGAATGCGTTTAAGTCATACAGGCGATTTTTAAGGAATATTTGTAGTTTGTGAAAATCGACACTTTGAAACTTTTCTGCTGAAAACCAGACAAAGGATTCCTGTGGAAGAAAATATAAGTTACTGGTAAGTACGGTTAAAATTACTTTTCAGGGTCAGTGCTGGGCTAAAAGATGCAGCACTGGGTTCTCTCCTGATAACAGGTGAGTAAATTGGAATTCGTACTTTGGTTGATTTTAGAGGAATATTATAAAGATCCAAAACTCCACACTTAGAAGAATTTCCAAGTGAAACCAGTCAATGTTAGCCTATGAAGGAAATTCAAGTTACCGGTAAGTACGGTTAAAATTAATTTTGAGGATCAGTACTGGGCTGAAAGATGCAGCACTGAGGTCTCTCCTGATAACAAGTAAGTAAATCAGAATTCGGATTTCGGCTCATTTTAGAGGAATATTTTAAAGTTCCAAAAATCAACACTTAGAAACTTTTTCAGCAAAAAGCAGGCAATGATATCCTATGGAAGGAAATTCAAGTTACCGGTAAGTACGGTTAAAATTACTTTTGAGGATCAGTACTGGGCTGAAACATGCAGCACTGAGGTCTCTCCTGATAACAGGTGAGTAAATCGGAATTCGTATTTCGGCTGATTTTAGAGGAATATTTTAAAGTTCCAAAACTCCACACTTAGAAGAATTTCCAAGTGAAACCAGTCAATGTTAGTCTATGGAAGGAAATTCAAGTTACTGGTAAGTACGGTTAAAATTACTTTTCAGGACCAGTACTGGGCTGAAAGATGCAGCACTGAGGTCTCTCCTGATAACAGGTGAGTAAATCAGAATTCGGATTTCGGCTGATTTTAGAGGAATATTTGTATGTTTCAAAAATCAACACTTAGAAGAATTTAAAAGTGAAACCAGTCAATGTTAGCCTATGAAGGAAATTCAAGTTACCGGTAAGTACGGTTAAAATTACTTTTCAGGATCAGTACTGGGCTGAAAGATGCAGCACTGAGGTCTCTCCTGATAACAGGTGAGTAAATCGGAATTCGTATTTCGGCTGATTTTAGAGGAATATTTTAAAGTTCCAAAACTCCACACTTAGAAGAATTTCCAAGTGAAACCAGTCAATGTTAGCCTATGAAGGAAATTCAAGTTACCGGTAAGTACGGTTAAAATTACTTTTCAGGATCAGTACTGGGCTGAAAGATGCAGCACTGAGGTCTCTCCTGATAACAGGTGAGTAAATCGGAATTCGTATTTCGGCTGATTTTAGAGGAATATTTTAAAGTTCCAAAACTCCACACTTAGAAGAATTTCCAAGTGAAACCAGTCAATGTTAGCCTATGAAGGAAATTCAAGTTACCGGTAAGTACGGTTAAAATTACTTTTCAGGACCAGTACTGGGCTGAAAGATGCATCACTGAGGTCTCTCCTGATAACAGGTGAGTAAATCGGAATTCGTATTTCGGCTGATTTTACAGGAATATTTTAAAGTTCCAAAACTCCACACTTAGAAGAATTTCCAATTGAAACCAGTCAATGTTAGCCTATGGAAGGAAATTCAAGTTACTGGTAAGTACGGTAAAATTACTTTTCAGGACCAGTACTGGGCTGAAAGATACAGCACTGAGGTCTCTCCTTATAACAGGTGAGTAAATCGGAATTCGTATTTCGGCTGATTTTAGAGGAATATTTGCACAATGGTGAAGGGAGGGGGCGGGGCCTGAGGTGACATCTGTGCAAACGCGCCCCGTGGCGCGTTTTAAGTTGGGGGATTAAGTCCCCTTGAATCCTGAGGGTCCCTAGGGGCCAACTAGCCCACCAGGAACCTCCAATATGCGCCAGGGGCTGCGTTGCAGAGACGTGTAGAGAGGCCACACCCCTTTTACACCTCTCTGCAACGCAGCTCTGTGGCGCTTTCTGGATGTACCTGTTGGGCTAGTTGGCCCTCAGGGACCCTCATGATTGAAGGGGATTTAATTCCCCATCTTAAAACGCGCCACGGGGCCTGTTTGCACACATGTCACCTGAAGCCCCGCCCTCCCTTCACCACTGTGCAAACGCGCCCGTGGTGCGTTTTAAGTTGGGGGATTAAGTCCCCTTGAATCCTGAGGGTCCCCGGAGTCCAACTAGCCCACCATATACCTCCAAAAAGCGCCACAGAGCTGCGTTGCAGAGAGAGGTGTAAAAAGGGGTGTGGCCTCTCTACACGTCTCTGCAAGGCAGCCCCCTGGTGCATACTGGAGGTTCCTGGTGGGCTAGTTGGCCCCCAGGGACCCCCAGTATTCAAGGGGAATTTGTTCCCCCTCTGCAAACGCGCCAGGGGCGCGTTTGCAGAGTGGTGAAGGAAGGGGGCGGGGCCTGCGGGCCCGATCGTTTTTTTGTCCCCTGAAGGGGGCTGTGTGGCCCCCTTCCTTTTTTTCTCTTTTGGGCCCTGGGGACCCCATCCCCCAGGGCCTTACCCCCTTTTTTAAATTACCAAAAAAAAAAACGGGAAGGGGGCCGCGTGGCCCCCCTTCCCTGGGCCTGTATTGGCCCCGGGGACCCCATCCCCCGGGCATGGCCTCTATATTTATTATTTTGAGGGGGCAGCGTGGCCCCCTCCTCTGGCCATTTTAAGGCCCCGGGGACCCCATCCCCGGGGCCGGCCTCTCCATTTTTTTTCAAATTTTTGGAAGAGGGGGCCGCGTGGCCCCCCTCCCGGGCCACTACTTGCCCCGGGGACCCCATCCCCCGGGCTGGCTCCTCTCCGTTGGGGACTGTGGGGGTCCCCAATCCCCCACAGTCCCGCCGGCTCCCCACGTCCCTTGGGAGCCGGCATTGCTAGCCCCACATGGGGAGCAGCTGACATGCTGCTCCCCATGTGGAAAAGCAATCGCTTTGGATATTGGAAGAGAGAGCAGGTTTCCTGCTCTCTTCCAATATCCAAAGCAGTTTGCTATGGCAGGACGGGAGCCGCGAGGCTCCCGTCCTGCCATAGCAAACTACAGTGTCCCGGGGGTAGGCACCCCGGGACACTGCAGGAGCCGGCCCTGGGGTGGTGGTCCCCCCTCCCATTCAGTACACAGCCCCGGGGAGGTGGTGGTCCCCGGGCTCTGGGGTCCGTAACGGACCCCCATATTAAAATGTTTAGTGCCCCGGGGAGGTGGCGGTCTCGGGCGTGTGGGGGCTGGAGCCCCCCACACTGGTTTTATTTTTAATAAAAAATAAGCCCCGGGGAGGTGGTGGTCCTCGGGGCTGCGGGAGGGCTCAGAGCCCTCCCGCACCATTTTTCAAAAAGCCCCGGGGGTGGTGGTCCTCGGGCTTGGGGGGCCCTTGAGGCCCCCCACACATTAAATTATCCCCCACCATGCCCCCGGGACTTGGGCCACCCGGGGGCCAATTAACATCGAAGCGCGGGAGACCGCGTTTTGATTTTTTTTTTTCAGCAGGATTCGCACACCCTGAGCGCATCCTGCCGATTTTTTAAAAAAATTATTCTTTTTTTTTTTGCCCAGGGGGTCCTTGTGGGACCCCCTGAGCAAACCTAGGGGGTCAGGGTGTTTCTACCCTGCCCCCTTTGTGTGCTTTACGCACTTGTTTCTGTCCCTCGGTTCTACCGAGGGATAAAATGGCTGCCAACATTTCCTGAATCGGAATGTTGACAGCCAGCTGACAGCCAATTAACATGCAGCTCGTGATCGGGACGGTGCGCGCAGGGTGCGCTGAGGGTACGCGGACCCTACTCGGCCATAGATATCACTAACTTTTACTTTTCATTTTCTCAGCAACTACTGAACGGATTTACACCATTTAACAAAAAGGGTTCTTTCTGAACCAAGAACTACCTCTTTGCCAAATTTGGTGTAATTCCGTTCAGCAGTTCGGGCTGTAGCCGTGTCTAAAGTTTCCTATGGAAAAGTGCATGGGGAAAACGCGCTTTGGGACCCCCCTTTTTCTCGGCCCCCGCTTGACGAATCCCCCGAGACTTTCAGGGTAGGAGCGGACCGGAGCGGGCCACAAAGTTTGAAAATTTTGCGAAGATACGTCAACCGGCAAGAGAGTTATTTCAAATAGAATGTCGTGAATTTCCTATGGATAATAGGTTGTAACTATAACTATCTACTGGCGACCGCCAGTAGATAATATATATATATATATATATATATATATATATATAATGCTCGTAAAGCTCTGCAGTTCCATCCACCTGGCGAACAGAGACACAAACCCAACGATATGAGGCTAGATGTTATTTATTATACAAAACCTCGAACCTGACGCGTTTCGGATACCTAGTACCCTTGTTCACAAGTCAAGTAAGAAACTGCATTCGCCATTTTAAATACAATGCTGTGTTAAAGTGTTGTCACCTCGTGGTTGATAAACATAGAAAAAACACACTGGCAATTTTATATAACACTTATGACGAGTCTGTTTTCCAAACTATTTCGTAATACAGCCATCAAAGGGTACCTTGTTTTTCAAGCATGAGTCACAATAATTGCTGCATAAATGCACGCATATGAAATATAAATACATTGAAATTGCACTGTAAAATTCAAGGTAATAATTCTACATAGTGAATAAATAATTAAATAATTAAAAATATTCATTCACATATATACTTGAAATACTGCATATTAAATTCATAAAACATATAATTAACATTTTGTTAAAAACATGAAAATTATAGTAATGATAAAAAACTATGTCTGTGCAAAATCGCTATAATTGTTTGTAAACATTATACATTAATGGCTCATGACTGTATTTAGTACAGTACCAATCTGTTTTCAACTTCCTGCTTAAATTCTGGAAAGTACCCATACTTAATTTTCAGGCTGAAATGTGCAAAATCGCAAAAGAAAGTGCCAGTGTAACTATAAAGTGCTATACAAGATCCAAAATAGACCCTGTTTAAAGTGCTAGTGCTGATAATTTTAAAATCAATATACAACAACTATAACCACTAGGTAATAAGGTAATACTCTTACTTAACACAGATAATAAAAAAGGACTAAAAACCTTAAATACCTGCAGCATTCTAATCAATCTGATATAAAGAGATCATAACTAAACTTATTAATCCATACAACTGTCCAATAATCATAAAACTTTACAGGAAATGGTACAGGTCCTCCGTATTGTTCAAACCATTCGGTGTTTTGCTGTCCAACTCTAATATAATTTTTGACTCCAACTTTCTCAGCATCTTTTCCCTATTACCTCCCCTCCGGGATTTGGGAATTGCTGCCACGACAAAGTACTGCAAACAACTGAGATCGTTATTATGCATAGATTTAAAATGTCGGGCCACCGGGTAAGTAGAATCATTGTTGCCATATATATATATATATATAACGCCAGTAGGTAGTTATAGTTAGGACCTTGTTTCTATTCAAAAAGCATTTTTTCTTTTGCCAATATCTTTGGCGCCGTTTGACGAATCTTCGCAAAATTTTCAAAACTAATGGCCTGCTCCGGTCAGCTACTGTCCTGATTTGTCAAGCGGAGGATGAGAAAAAAGGGGGTCCCAAAACTCGTTTTCCCCATGTTAATTTCCTTAGGAACTTTAGACAAAGCTACAGCCCGAACTGCTGAACGGAATTACACCAAATTTGGCAAAAAGGTAGGGCTTGTTCCAGAAAGCGACCTTTTTTTTAAATAGTGTAAATCCGTTCAGTAGTTGCTGAGAAATTAAAAAAAAAAAATGTGTATATCTGAGCACCGAGAAGGAGCCGTGAACCCTCCCTAGCACGAGCTTCATTCTGATTGGCTGCCAACACTCCAAACCAGAATGTGTTGGCAGCCATCTTGTGATTCAGTAACCGAGTCTCAAGAAAACAGTAAGAAAAACATTAAAAAACAAGAAAAGGGGCAGGGTAGGTACACCCTGACCCCCTAGGCCTGCTCCAGGGGACCCCCAGGGCCAAAAATGCATTTAAAAAACCCCAAAACAGCTGAATTTACGCTGGGTGTGCGAATCCGGGTGAGAAAATAAAAAAAACAAAGCGCGGGCTCCCAGGCTTCGTTTTAATGAGCCCCGGGTGGGCCAGGTCCTGGGGGCAATATGTACATATATGGGGGCCACATAGGCCCCTGCAGCCCTGGGGACTGCTACCTCCCAAGGGCTCGTTTAATTAGGGGTGGGGGGCCTCACAGGCCCTCCAAGCCCCGCGGACTGCCACCTCCCCAGGCCTTTATTTAATTATGCGCAGTGGGGCATGTGGCCCCCCGCAGCCCCGGGCACTGCCACCTCCCTGGGGCTTTCTTAAGTTGTGGGTGGGGGGGCCACCCCGGGGGCCGCCACCTCAATGGGGCTATTGTAAAAATTAAGTGTGGGGGGCTCCTGCCCCCCCACACTGCCCCGGGGACCACCACATCCCTGGGGCATTTAATAAATAACATATGGGGGTCCGTAGTGGACCCCCGGCCCTGGGGACCACCACCTCCCCGGGGCTATTTACATGTTGGGAGGGGGGACTGCGCGGCCCACCTCCTGGAGCCCTATATGGCCCTGGGGACCACTGCCCCCCAGGGCCGGCTTCTGCAATGTCCCGAGGTGCCCTCCCCCGGGACATTGCCATTTGCTATGGCAGGGCGGGAGCAGGGCTTCCGCCCTGCCATAGCAAACACTGCTTTGCTTCTTGGAAGTGAGAGAAGGAAAACTGCTCTTGCTTCCAAGAAGCAAAGCAGAATTGCTTTTGGGCAAGGGGAGCTGCATGTTAGCAGCTCCCCTTGCCGTAAAGCAATGCCAGCTCCCGCAGGAGGTGGGGAGCCGTCAGGGACCGTGGGGGCATTGGGGCTCCCACCATGGTCCCCAACGCTGAGGCCAGGCCCTGGGGAATGGGGTCCCCGGGTCCAGAAGTGGCCCAGGGGAGGGGGGCCATGCGGCTCCCCTCCCAGGAAAAATAAATATATATATATTTTTTTTTTTAAAGGAAGGCCGGGCCCGGGGTTGTCCTTGGGGGCCAACTACCCCTCTTGTTACCTCCAGTAAGTCCCACACAGTGGGATTGCTAAAACGTCTTCAGAGGTCATGCCCCCTTTCTCCACCACTCTGCAAATGCGCTTTCTGGCAGACTACAGGATGGGGGATGAAGTCCACTTTACTCCTGAGGGACTTTGGGGGCCAAGAAGCCCTCCTGGTACCTCTTGTAAGTCCTACGCAGCAGAATTCCTGAGCAGGTCAGAGGCCCAGCACCCTTTCTCCACCACTCTGCAACCGCAACTACTAGTTAAAAAAGCATTTGCAATGTAATAGGTTTCGCATTTGCGAGAGTTAGAGCTATTGGTGGTGCAAATGTAAACGTTTTTTACTAATGTTTTTGGTGTAGAGTTGATGTACGTTGTGTGTAGTGGAATTATGGGGTATGTTGTGCAGTGAAATTATGTGAATAGAAAGTATGTGGTATTTAGTGTATAGGAATTATGTGGAGTGGGATTATGTGTTTTGGAGAGTAATTATGTGGTATTGTAGTCTGTGTTGTGGAGTGGTAACCTCAGGTTTAGTCTTCCTCATTTCCATAGAAGCAAAACTATAAACTCAATGAGACACAAAAAGAAGGAACCACTGAGGAGCACTTCTGGACCTAGTCAGAGGTATGAGCAGGGCTACTGGAATTATGTGACTGTTCGGCTGCACCAATTTTCACATAATTGAACATTTTCTGCATTTGCCAAATATTCCATCATCTGCTGCCTAATCTGCAGATTTGAACAAAAAAAGCCTTGTTTCTAGCTCAAACGGCTCAAATGTTCCTAAAAATTCAGCTTCACATGTTACAGCGTGGTGGAAGGCCCTTTGCAAAGCTGGAATGGTCATGTGTTACTTATTGCTAAATGTTGGTGTTAAATTGGTACTAATGGTGCACAAACCTCTCTTCTTTCTGTGCCTCTCTTGCCTCTTTCTTCATTTCTCTTGCATCTTTCTGCACCTTTCTTCCTCTTTGTGCACCTCAGTGTCTTCTTTCTGCACTTCACTTGCCTCTTTCTGCACTTCTCTTGCCTCTTTCTGCACCTCACTTGCCTCTTTCAGCACCTCTGTTGCTTTTTTCTGCAGATCTCTTCCCGCTTTCTGCACCTCCCTTGCCTCTTTCTGCACCTCTCTTGCCTCTTTCTGCACCTCACTTGCCTCTTTCTGCACTCCTCTTGCTTCTTTCTACACCTTTCTTGCCTCTTTCTGCTCCTCTCTTGCCTCTTTGTGCATTTCTCTTGCCTGTTTCTGCACTTCCCTTGCCTCTTTCTGTACCTCTCTTGCCTCTTTCTGCTTCTCACTTGCCTCTTTCTGCACCTCACTCTCTTCCTTCTGCATCTCTCTTGCCTCTTTCTGCACTTCTCTTGCCTCTTTCTGTACCTCTCTTGCCTCTTTCTGCTTCTCACTTGTCTCTTTCTGCACCTCACTCTCTTCCTTCTGCACCTCTCTTGCCTCTTTCTGCATTTCTCTTGCCTCTTTCAACACTTATCTTGCCTCTTTCTATACCTCTCTTGCCTCTTTCTGCACCTCACTTGCCACTTTCTGCTCTTCTCTTGCCTCTTTCTGAACCTCAATCTCTTCTTTCTGCACCTCTCTTGCCTCTTTCTGCACCTCACTTGCTTCTTTCTGCATCTCTCTTGCCTCTTTCTGCACCTCTATTGCCTCTTCATGCAACTCTGTTGCTTCTTTCTGTACTTCTCTTGCTTCTTTCTGCACCCTTCTTGTCTCTTTCAGCACCTCTCTTGCTTCTTTATGCACTTCTCTTCCTTCTTTCTGCACCCCTCTTGCCTCTTTCTGTACCCCTCTTGCCACTTTGTGCACCTCTCCTACCTCTTTCTGCATCCCCTTGCCTCTTTCTGCACCTTTGATGGTTCTTTCTGCACTGCTCTTGCTTCTTTCTGCACCTCTTTTGCACATTTTTGCATCCCTCTTTCCTCTTTCTGTACCCCTCTTCCCTCTTTTTGCACCTCTCTTGCCTCTGTCTGCACACATGTTCCCTCTTTCTGCACCCCTTTTGCCTGTTTCTGCAACTCTCTTGCCTCTTTCTGCAGTTCTCTTGCCTCCTTCTGCACCTCACTTGCCTCTTTCTGCACCCCTGTTGTCTCTTTCTGCACCCCTGTTGTCTCTTTCTGCACTTGTCTTCCCTCTTTCTGCACCTCTCATGCTTCTTTCTGCATCCTTCTTCCCTTTTTTGCATCCCTCTTGCCTCTTTCTGCTGTTCTCTTGCCATTTTCTGCACCTCTCTAGCCTCTTTCTGCACCTCACTGGCCTCTTTCTGCACTTCTCTTGCTTCTTTCCACACCCCCGTTGCTTTTATCAGCAATTCTCTTTCCTCTTTCTGCACTTCTCTTGCTTGTTTCTGCACCTCTCTTGTGTCTTTCTGCACCTCTGTTGCCTTTTTCTGTACCTCTCTTGCGTCTTTCTGCACCCCTGTTCCCTATTTCTGCATTTTTCCTGCCTGTTTCTGCACCTCTCTTGCCTCTTTCTGTACGTCTGTTGCTTCTTTCTGGACTTCTCTTGCTCTTTCTGCACCCTTCACGCCTCTTTCAGCACCTCTGTTGCTTCTTTCTGCACATCTCTTCCTTCTTTCTGCACCCCTCCTGCCTCTTTTTGTACTTGTCTTGCCTCTTTGTGCACCTCTCCTACCTTTTTATGCACCCCTCTTGCCTCCTTTTGTACCTCTGTTGGTTCTTTCTGCACTGCTCTTGCTTCTTTCTCCACCTTACTTGCCTCTTTCTGCACTTCTCTTGCTTCTTTCTATACCTCTTTTGCTTCTTTCAGCAATCCTCTTGCCTCTTTCTGCACTTCTCTTCCTTCTTTCTGTACCCCTCCTGCCTCTTTCTGTACCTTTCCTGCCTTTTTGTGCACATCTCCTACCTCTTTCTGCACCCCTCTTGCCTCTTTTTGCACCTCTGTTGGTTCTTTCTGCACTGCTCTTACTTCTTTCTGCACCTCACTTGCCTCTTTCTGTACTTTTCTTGCTTCTTTCTACACCTCTGTTGCTTCTTTCAGGAATTTTCTTGCCTCTTTCTGCACTTCTCTTGCATGTTTCAGCAATTCTCTTGCATCTTTCTGCACCTCTGTTGCCTCTTTCTGTATCTCACTTGCCTCTTTCTGCACCCCTCTTCCCTATTTCTCCACCTCTCTTGCTTCTTTCTGCACTTCTCTTGCTTCTTTCTGCACTGCTCTTGCTTCTTTCTGCACCTCTCTTGCAAATCTCTGTATCCCTCTTTCTGTACCTTTCTTGCTTGTTTCAGTACCTCTCTTGCCTCTTTCTGCACCTCTGTTGCTTCTTTCTGCATTTCTCTTGCCTCTTTCTGCACCCCTCTTGCCTCTTTAGGCACCTCTGTTGCTTCTTTCTGCACTTCTCTTGCCTCTTTCTGAACCTCACTCTCTTCTTTATGCACCTCTCTTGCCTCTTTCTGCACCTCACTTGTTTCGTTCTGCATCTCTCTTGCCTCTTTCTGCACCTCTATTGCCTCTTCATGCTACTCTGTTGCTTCTTTTTGCACTTCTCTTGCTTCTTTCTGCACCCTTCTTGTCTCTTTCAGCACCTCTGTTGCTTCTTTATGCACTTCTCTTCCTTGTTTCTGCACCCCTCTTGCCTCTTTCTGTACCCCTCTTGCCTCTTTGTGCACCTCTCCTACCTCTTTCTGCACCCCCTTGCCTCTTTCTGCACCTTTGTTGGTTCTTTCTGCACTGCTCTTGCTTCTTTCTGCACCTCTTTTGCAAATTTTTGCATCTCTCTTTCCTCTTTCTGTACCCCTCTTCCCTCTTTCTGCACCTCTCTTGCCTCTGTCTGCACACATGTTCCCTCTTTCTGCACCCCTTTGGCCTGTTTCTGCAAATCTCTAGCCTCTTTCTGCAGTTTTCTTGCCTCCTTCTGCACCTCACTTGCCTCTTTCTGCACCCCTGTTGTCTCTTTCTGCACTCGTCTTCCCTCTTTCTGCACCTCTCATGCTTCTTTCTGCATCCTTCTTCCCTATTTTGCATCCCTCTTGCCTCTTTCTGCTGTTCTCTTGCCATTTTCTGCACATCTCTAGCCTCTTTCTGCACCTCACTGGCCTCTTTCTGCACTTCTCTTGCTTCTTTCCACCCCCTGTTGCTTCTATCAGCAATTCTCTTGCCTCTTTCTGCACTTCTCTTGCTTGTTTCTGCACCTCTCTTGTGTCTTTCTGCACCTCTGTTGCCTTTTTCTGCACCTCACTTGCTTCTTTCTGCACCTCTCTTTCCTCTTTTTGCACCCCTCTTTTCTCTTTCTGTACCTCTCTTGCCTCTTTCTGCACCCCTGTTCCCTCTTTCTGCATTTTTCCTGCCTATTTCTGCACCTCTCTTGCCTCTTTCTGTACATCTGTTGCTTCTTTCTGGACTTCTCTTGCTCTTTCTGCACCCTTCACGCCTCTTTCACCCCTCTTGTCTCTTTCTGCACCTCTGTTGCTTCTTTCTGCACTTCTCTTCCTTCTTTCTGCACCACTCCTGCCTCTTTTTGTACTTGTCTTGCCTCTTTGTGCACCTCTCCTACCTTTTTCTGCACCCCTCTTGCCTCTTTGTGTACCTCTGTTGGTTCTTTCTGCACTGCTCTTGCTTCTTTCTGCACCTTACTTGTCTCTTTATGCACGTCTCTTGCTTCTTTCTATACCTCTTTTGCTTCTTTCAGCAATTCTCTTGCCTCTTTCTGCACTTCTCTTCTTTCTTTCTGTACCCCTCCTGCCTCTTTCTGTACCTTTCCTGCCTTTTTGTGCACCTCTCCTACCTCTTTCTGCACCCCTCTTGCCTCTTTTTGCACCTCTGTTGGTTCTTTCTGCACTGCTCTTGCTTGTTTCTGCACCTCACTTGCCTCTTTCTGTACTTTTCTTGCTTCTTTCTACACCTCTGTTGCTTCTTTCAGCAATTCTCTTCCCTATTTCTCCACCTCTCTTGCTTCTTTCTGCACTTCTCTTGCTTCTTTCTGCACTGCTCTTGCTTCTTTCTGCACCTCTCTTGCAAATCTCTGTATCCCTCTTACCTCTTTCTGCACCCCTGTTCCCTCTTTATGTACCTTTCTTGCCTGTTTCTGTACCTCTCTTGCCTCTTTCGGCACCTCTTTTGCTTCTTTCTGCATTTCTCTTGCCTCTTTCTGCACCCCTCTTGCCTCTTTAGGCACCTCTGTTGCTTCTTTCTGCACTTCTCTTGTTTCTTTCTGCACCCCTCTTGCCTCTTTCTGTACCCCTTTTGCCTCTTTGTGCACATCTCCTGCCTCTAACTGCACCTCTCTTGCCATTTTCTGCAGTTCTCTTGCCTCTTTCTGCACCTCTTTTGCTTCTTTCTGTATTTTTCTTGCCTCTTTCTGTACCCCTCTTGCCTCTTTCTGCACCTCTGTTGGTTCTTTCTGTATTGCTCTTGCTACTTCTGCACCTCTGCCTTAGAGGTAGTTTTAATCCCCTGCCCTATTATTTACTAGGGCCTTACAAGGAGGTCTTGGCAATCACTGGGGTACCCCAACCCATAGTGTACCCTAGTGTATGTAGGTTTTTTCACTGTATTCTAAGTGTCTTTCAGCATAGCACTGGCTTCGGGCCTGGTTAGTCAGAGTCAGTTACCACCAGTACAAGTCAGCAAAAAGCTGGGGGCACAGGATTACTTTGCAACAAGGCCTCTTTCTGCACCTCTGTTGGTTCTTTCTGCATATCTCTTGCTTCTTTCTGCACCTTTCTTCGTCTTTCTGTACTTCTGTTGCCTATTTCTGTATTTGTTTTGCTTCTTTCTGCCCCTTTCTTCCTCTTTCTGCACATGTCCTACCTCTGTAGGCATAGTTAGAAAATAGCATTTAAAAACCTTTGAAATTCACAGAAAAAACCATAGGTTTCAGGGATGTTATAGTTAAAAATTAGGATTTAAAAAACCTTTGAAATTCACTGAAAAAACCACAGGTTTCAGGGACGTTATAGTTAGTTGGACATTTCACTAGTACAAAACCAGAGAAATTCGGCTGTTATAGTTAGTTGAGGTAACTATGACTCGCGCCCCCGCAATGCACTGCTGATGACGTCACATATTACATCACTCATGACATAGTCAGTGACATCACTGATGACATCTCAAATGACATCACTGATGACATCACTGATGACATCATCCATGTGATAATCTGATGCATCTCCTCACTCCCTAATATAACCTTTCATACACCAACTCTAAAATACAGACTACCATTTTCAAAACCAAAGACATACAAATACCAGTTACTACATACCCACTCACTGATTCCTAGGTCTACACACACATCTACTCATTCACCCATACAGTCACTCATACATGCAGTCACTCAATACAGCACTATCATGTACACTCATACACCTATACAGATACTCAAACACCACCACTCACCCATAGAGTTACTCACACACATAGTCAGTTATGAAAAAAATCAATCATGCTCCCATTTACTCACCTACACAATTATACAGACACCACCTCACTTATTCATACAGATACTAACAAATACTTACTCTCTTATACAATCACTGACACAAGTACACACTCATCCAAACGGGCACTCTCACAATCACTCACTCTCACATATAGTCATTTATATAGTCCAACACTCACATATTCTGCCTTTCACATATGTAGTTACTTACACATGTACCACTGAGACATCTATACACTCACCAACACACCCATACACACACTCACCCACCCATACATCCCTTCACAGATGCACTCTTGAACCCATACATCCAGTGAATCACCCACTCACACATCTATGCACAAAGTCACATCCCCCACCCACCCACACAGACACTCGGGCACCAATACAGATACTCACACAATCAATCAATAACCCATATAGACACTCATGTAGCGCCTCACCAACCCATGCAGCCGCTTACACACCAACAGACAGACTGATACAGACATTCACACAGTTTAGTCACTAACCCAATCATTCAATAAGACACATTTAATCACTCACTTATAATGTCAGTCATGCACCTACTAAATCATCCATTCACAGAGTCATACACCCACTTAATCTTCAATACACCTTGGCCTATATATATATATAAAATATATTTAAACTTTACAGAAACACACAGTCACTGGATGATGTCATCAGTGATCTCATCAGTGATGTCATTTGAGATATCATCAGTGATGTCATCAGTGATGTCACTGACCATGTCATTAGTGATGTAATATGTGATGTCATCAGCAGTGCATTGCGGGGGTGCGAGTTATAGTTACCTCAACTAACTATAACGGCTGAATTTCTCTGGTTTTGTACGAGTGAAATGTCAAACTAACTATAACGTCCCTGAAACCTGTAGTTTTTCCAGTGAAAATATGTATATACTTACTATCAGGCACAGACTCACTTGCAGAACTGACTTTGCGGTTTACATGTTAGAATGTAACTGCGGGCTGCGCTACATCGGGAGCACTAAACTGCAAGTGCACCTGCGCATTCTCCAGCACCTCAGAGCAATAGTTAACAATGACCCAGCCTACCCCGTAGCCAGGCATTTCAAGGACGTGCATAATAACAATCTAGAGCACCTCCGTTATTCAGTCATTGATTGTGTTCCACCACTTAGACGAGGTGGCAACAGGGAGAAGCTTTTGAGGCAGTTGGAGAGTAGATACATTCTGCAATTCAATTCCAAGTCGCCCACCGGGCTCAACACCACGGAGGATCTGCACCACTTCCTTTAGCGTAACATGGCTTTCACATCCCTAGTGAGCATACCATCGCTTTACAGCTGTATATTTATGTTATTACCTGTATATATTTCACTTTTTACATCTACTGTTTATATTCCACTGTATATATTAGGCTCTGCCCGTGCACCCATTGTATTTACATGTAGCAGGGTTTCCCGTTATTTTTTGCTTTGTGCGACCACAACGACATTTCCCAGTATTCATACTGTCATGTCATTTGTCTTAATTTTGTTTTTTAAACATAGGCACTGCAGGCTTGTAACCTATGCTGAACAACAACTAAAGTACATATAGCATGACTGCGTATGAACATGAATTAGATTGTTACTATTTCTCAATACGCTGTGTTATACACCCATTGCTGCATTAGTCATATTTTGTTCAAGCACGGACAGGCATTGGAATATTTCTAGCGCTAGCGCACACATCTTTTCCTCAGTACATTCTATGCATTTTTATGTAACTTTAATGCTCTTGAGGAGGCACAAACACCACACTTTAGTAACTTTACTTATTTTTGCACTCACGCTTTCCTCAATATGTATATACACGCTCATGAGCACAGTTCACCCTCACTAACATTTTTTAACTTTCAGTTATATTTAGTGGCAGTTTCGAGATACATTGCATTTTGCAGTTATTTCATATGTATCTTTATTTGCACCAAAGCTTTATTTGGACATTTCCACATGAGCTTTGGTTTTATGCTGTTTGTGGCGCACCATGAACATAATTCCTCTAACAAACACATTGTTTGGGGCTTGACTTAACCTCGTACTACGAGTTGTTGGGAAACTTCAGCATGTTCTCTTAATAGAGACATGCTTTCCATCTCAATGTGCACCGCGTCTAGACACGTTAGTTGTTCCACAGGCGTTTTAATTTGTTTTTAGAAACGCTCCGAGAGCAGTGATTTACTGACTCGCTTAGTGTGGGGATTTCAACTCGTGTTTAAGATGTATTAGCACACGGTAATTTCTTCTCATACTGCTCACTATATGGCATTCTTTCCGCTACTTTGTGTACTTACATGCTCGGATGACTGCATCTGTGGTCGCCACTGGCACCGATTTCAGCATCCAGGACACATATGCGGGAGGACTGGGGCAATCACTGGCTTCAGCAGACAGGTAG
Source organism: Calotriton arnoldi (assembly GCA_963921515.1). Classification (NCBI taxonomy): domain Eukaryota; kingdom Metazoa; phylum Chordata; class Amphibia; order Caudata; family Salamandridae; genus Calotriton; species Calotriton arnoldi. The sequence goes on from CAWUFW010008560.1 coordinate 649,244, forward strand.
CTATTTTATAGTCTGCTTACACTTGCGGTACTCACTGTAGTAAAACATGATGTCACACATGTGCTTTACTGCATTTTGCCCACAGTCATACGCTGCAAAACTCCTCAGTCACCACCATGAACATAGTAGAAACACTGCCACTTACACATGTGTATAAATATCACCCTTTCACCAGTAGAGCGCTATGTGATCAAGGCCGCATGTCTGGCTGCCGAAACACGTCATTTGGACATTTGATGCTCAAATAAACCATCATTGACTTTCTAACTTTGCCTTTGGAGTCTGTTTCCTGGTGTTGCGCCTTTCTTTGGATGGTGGTACCCCTGGGATCCTGCTGTGGAATAATTTGCAGAGCACGGCTGTCTCTGATTCACAGACCACCTCTTCGCAAAGAACTACTGGGCCAACGTGGTTAATACAAAGCCGAATTCGATATGAGCTCCGGGAGGAGAAGCAACTGACCACGGCCCCCTGACAGCTTTATACTGACATGCCTCAAATACCCATCGAGTAGGAGGTGAAGGACGAGTCGGAGGACCCGGCCAGACATCTCCACACATCCGGTGGTGAGTACGAGCAGCAGCACAGCTTAAGTCAGGTCAGAAGAGGAGCAAGTTTAAGCCCCTAATTTAACAGGCCTGTTATTTTTTAGGGGAGTGATACATATACTAAATCATCATGTCCAACGAAGCGCTGCGGGAGAGGGAAGCAGCCGCAGAAGCACTTTTTGATAATTTACCGAATGTACCGAGTCTTGCTAGAAGTGCAGAAGCTAATACAGGTACTACTGATGACAGCTACAAAGCCAAACTAAAAACACTTGAAAAGCTTATGCGCACAGAAATCACCAAGTGGTGGGAGGCTAAATCTTTGCAGAAATACCGAGAGGCAGATGGGGTCCCACGAGGTCTGAGAATAATGTTGGCGCCTAGCTTTGAGCAACCTAACCCTGACATGCTAAAGGAATGGGCCACAAGCAACCTAGAGGCCTCAATGCGTTTGGTGATCATATTAATTAAATATGCTGAAATTGACAGGGCCAACTTGCAAAGAGAGATTGATGCTTTGAATGAAGAGTTGGATGCCATGAGCCCAAAGTATGCCATCTCTAAGGGCAGGGATGAGATCAAGATACGCCTCAGAAAACATGAGGACACTATTAAAGCACGCAAAGTGTTCAAATTTGCCCGGGACAAAACAGATTATGAATGTGGGCAAATTTTTACGTTCGCTAGAAAATACGACTCCATCAGAACACAGCGTATGAGCAAACAAAATCAACAGGTGCAGCCTAAACCACCAGTAGGCAACACCGAAGGTGCTGAGTCTGCCTCCTTATCTGATATGAGTTCCTTGGCAGAGAGTGGAGCGGATTCTGATGACGGAGGCAGTTGGAGAGCTAACAACATGCCCGGCAGAGTGAACCCCAGCCCAGGAGAAGAGATGGATTTTTTAGTCTTCGACCGGCGCCAGACCCTCAGGCCAAGACCGCAAAGGAAAACAAACACCGATGCAACCGAAGGAGGCGGGAAAGGCGGAAACTCATAAAAACCAAAGCAAATGAACAAAAGAAGAGGCAATTGGAGAAAGAAATGAAGAATGATACCAAGACTATTATCAACTTGAGCAATATGGTCCTCACTGAAGACGAAAAACAACTCCTCACGTTGGGCCTCACCTTTTGTCCGGAAAACTCATTTGATTACAGCAACACCCGAATTGACGTTTTCAAATTCATTAGGAAACTTAAATTGATTAAATTCTTCAAACTCAAACAGAGTAATGTCACCGCTACCGACACTGTACCAGCCGGCCAAACAACTGAGCAACCACTCACGGTGGCGGATATCCCGACATTTCACATCTTGGGGGAGTTAACAATGCCGTGTACCCTGAGGCCTACTCAACAACTTCTACTTGAAGAGGGTATTGAAAGTTCAAGGAGAACCCCTAGCCCATTCAAGCCGCACTCCACCTTTACCCCCATGATGCCGAGGGATGCGATTGACATATACAGTGATGTTATCATTGATAAGCTCAAGGCGCTACATCTCAAAACCAGGAGGCGCACAAATGCTAAACGTATACAGAGTCTCAAATACAATGAACTCATGACCAAACTCCAAAACAACAATGAAGTCATCATCAACAAGTCGGATAAAGGAGGGAACATTGTGCTGTGGCCACGCAATCTATATCTGGAAGAAGCTAACAGACATCTGAGCGACAATCTTTGCTACAGACTCTCGAGCCACAATGACATGGCCAACAGTAACAAGGAACTCAGGATACACCTGAATGAGTTCAAATCTAAGGGCCAGTTGAGTAAAGAAGAATGTGCATTCCTTAACATTGAGACTCCAGTCCTACCTATCCTTTACTTTCTGCCGAAAGTGCACAAAAATGTGACCCCCATTCCTGGTCGACCCATCATCTCGGCCAGAAAAAGCATCTGCGAAAACATTTCCAAGTATGTGGATTTTTTCCTGCAAGATCTGGTTACCAGCCAAACAACCTACCTCAGGGACACCAGTGATTTCCTGCTCAAAGTAAAAGACATTCCATGTCAGGAGGACTATTTGCTAATCTCCATGGACATTACATCGCTGTATACCAGCATACGCCACCACGATGGGCTAGCTGCATGTAAATACTTCCTGGGTAAAAGACCCATCAATTGTCACTTACATAACAAACTCATTTTGTTTCTAATTGATTGGTGTCTCACACACAATTTTTTCATGTTCAACAAGAAGGTATACCAGCAACTCAGGGGTGTGGCCATGGGAGCCTGCTTCTCGCCCAGCTACGCATGTTTACATGTTGGCTGGTGGGAGGAGCAGGTTCTCATGGTCAAACACCTGACAGCCTTCAACAACAACATTGTGTCTTGGCTACGCTACATAGACGATGTCTTTTTGATTTGGCGAGGTAATGTTAACAGTGCTGGAATTTTCATCAATGAGATCAATGACAATGATCTCAATTTGGAATTCAATGCTAACATTAGTGCCACCTCTACTGAATTCTTAGATGTCAAACTGTACATCGCCAATGGCTCTTTGCATTCTAAGCTCCATCGCAAGCTTACCGCAGGAAACTCTACACTGCACGCCTCGAGCTTTCACCCTAGGCACCTCATAACCAGCATTCCATATGGGGAAATGTTATGCTTAGCCAGAATTTGCAGCACCCATGAAGATCGCTTTGAGTGCCAGGGGAAGCAGCCAAGAGATTTAGGGCAAGGGGTTATTCAGCGGCTGTCATACGGAAAGCCATTGACAGAGCCAATGCCATCCCTAGGGAGGAACTGCTAGTGGTCCCATCCACACCGGAGGTTACTAGTGCAGCCAACATACTCAGTGAACCTAACAACCCGGTCACCCCGAGGTTGATCATAACGCACAACACTGAGGAAAAAGCTATCAGGGCTGTAATTAACAAGAACTGGGGGATTATTAGATCAGACCACACATTAGGACCTGTAGTAGCCCACAAACCTGACATCACTTACAGAAGAGCTTTTTCCATGAGGGATGCACTAGTTAGAAACAGCCCAGAGATCGCAACATCTCAGAATTGGCTAGCGGACAGAAAGGGTTTTGTCAAATGCCAGAGTTGCAGGGCATGTAAATTTGGTAAGAACATTACAAAGGTAGACTCAGCCTTTAGACACGCGCCACTTACTATCAGGCACAGACTCACTTGCAGAACTGACTTTGCGGTTTACATGTTAGAATGTAACTGCGGCTGCGCTACATCGGGAGCACTAAACTGCAAGTGCACCTGCGCATTCTCCAGCACCTCAGAGCAATAGTTAACAATGACCCAACCTACCCCGTAGCCAGGCATTTCAAGGACGTGCATAATAACAATCTAGAGCACCTCCGTTATTCAGTCATTGATTGTGTTCCACCACTTAGACGGGGTGGCAACAGGGAGAAGCTTTTGAGGCAGTTGGAGAGTAGATACATTCTGCAATTCAATACCAAGTCGCCCGGCGGGCTCAAGACCACGGAGGATCTGCACCACTTCCTTTAGCGTAACATGGCTTTCACATCCCTAGTGAGCATACCATCACTTTACAGCTGTATATTTATGTTATTACCTGTATATATTTCACTTTTTACATCTACTGTTTATATTCCACTGTATATATTAAGCTCTGCCCGTGCACCCATTGTATTTACATGTAGCAGGGTTTCCCGTTATTTTTTGCTATGTGCGACCACAAAGACATTTCCCAGTATTCATACTGTCATGTCATTTGTCTTAATTTTGTTTTTTAAACATATGCACTGCAGGCTTGTAACCTATGCTGAACAACAACTAACGTACATATAGCATGACTGCGTATGAACATGAATTAGATTGTTACTGTTTCTCAATACGCTGTGTTATACACCCATTGCTGCATTAGTCATATTTTGTTCAAGCACGGACAGGCATTGGAATATTTCTAGCGCTAGCGCACACATCTTTTCCTCAGTACATTCTATGCATTTTTATGTAACTTTAATGCTCTTGAGGAGGCACGAACACCACACTTTAGTAACTTTACTTATTTTTGCACTCACGCTTTTCTCAATATGTATATACACGCTCATGAGCACAGTTCACCCTCACTAACATTTTTTAACTTTCAGTTATATTTAGTGGCAGTTTCGAGATACATTGCATTTTGCAGTTATTTCATATGTATCTTTATTTTGCACCAAAGCTTTATTTGGACATTTCCACATGAGCTTTGGTTTTATGCTGCTTGTGGCGCACCATGAACATAATTCCTCTAACAAACACATTGTTTGGGGCATGACTTAACCTCGTACTACGAGTTGTTGGGAAACTTCAGCATGTTCTCTTAATAGAGACATGCTTTCCATCTCAATGTGCACCGCGTCTAGACACGTTAGTTGTTCCACAGGCGTTTTAATTTGTTTTTAGAAACGCTCCGAGAGCAGTGATTTACTGACTCGCTTAGTGTGGGGATTTCAACTCGTGTTTAAGATGTATTAGCACACGGTAATTTCTTCTCATACTGCTCACTATATGGCATTCTTTCTGCTACTTTGTGTACTTACATGCTCGGATGACTGCATCTGTGGTTGCCACTGGCACCGATTTCAGCATCCAGGACACATATGCGGGAGGACTGGGGCAATCACTGGCTTCAGCAGACAGGTAGCTATTTTATAGTCTGCTTACACTTGCGGTACTCACTGTAGTAAAACATGATGTCACACATGTGCTTTACTGCATTTTGCCCACAGTCATACGCTGCAAAACTCCTCAGTCACCACCATGAACATAGTAGAAACACTGCCACTTACACATGTGTATAAATATCACCCTTTCACCAGTAGAGCGCTATGTGATCAAGGCCGCATGTCTGGCGGCCGAAACGCGTCATTTGGACATTTGATGCTCAAATAAACCATCATTGACTTTCTAACTTTGCCTTTGGAGTCTGTTTCCTGGTGTTGCGCCTTTCTTTGGATGGTGGTACCTCTGGGATCCTGCTGTGGAATAATTTGCAGAGCACGGCTGTCTCTGATTCACAGACCCCCTCTTCGCAAAGAACTACTGGGCCAACATGGTTAAGACAAAGCCGAATTCGATATGAGCTCCGGGAGGAGAAGCAACTGACCACGGCCCCCTGACAGCTTTATACTGACATGCCTCAAATACCCATCGAGTAGGAGGTGAAGTACGAGTCGGAGGACCCGGCCAGACGTCTCCACACATCCGGTGGTGAGTACGAGCAGCAGCACAGCTTAAGTCAGGTCAGAAGAGGAGCAAGTTTAAGCCCCTAATTTAACAGGCCTGTTATTTTTAAGGGGAGTGATACATATACTAAATCATCATGTCCAACGAAGCGCTGCGGGAGAGGGAAGCAGCCACAGAAGCACTTTTTGATAATTTACCGAATGTACTGAGTCTTGCTAGAAGTGCAGAAGCTAATACAGGTACTACTGATGACAGCTACAAAGCCAAACTAAAAACACTTGAAAAGCTTATGCGCACAGAAATCACCAAGTGGTGGGAGGCTAAATCTTTGCAGAAATACCGAGAGGCAGATGGGGTCCCACGAGGTCTGAGAATAATGTTGGCGCCTAGCTTTGAGCAACCTAACCCTGACATGCTAAAGGAATGGGCCACAAGCAACCTAGAGGCCTCAATGCGTTTGGTGATCATATTAATTAAATATGCTGAAATTGACAGGGCCAACTTGCAAAGAGAGATTGATGCTTTGAATGAAGAGTTGGATGCCATGAGCCCAAAGGATGCCATCTCTAAGGGCAGGGATGAGATCAAGATATGCCTCAGAAAACATGAGGACACTATTAAAGCACGCAAAGTGTTCAAATTTGCCCGGGACAAAACAGATTATGAATGTGGGCAAATTTTTACGTTCGCTAGAAAATACGACTCCATCAGAACACAGTGTATGAGCAAACAAAATCAACAGGTGCAGCCTAAACCACCAGTAGGCAACACCGAAGGTGCTGAGTCTGCCTCCTTATCTGATATGAGTTCCTTGGCAGAGAGTGGAGCGGATTCTGATGACGGAGGCAGTTGGAGAGCGAACAACATGCCCGGCAGAGTGAACCCCAGCCCAGGAGAAGAGATGGATTTTTTAGTCTTCGACCGGCGCCAGACCCTCAGGCCAAGACCGCAAAGGAAAACAAACACCGACGCAACCGAAGGAGGCGGGAAAGGCGGAAACTCATAAAAACCAAAGCAAATGAACAAAAGAAGAGGCAATTGGAGAAAGAAATGAAGAATGATACCAAGACTATTATCAACTTGAGCAATATGGTCCTCACTGAAGACGAAAAACAGCTCCTCACGTTGGGCCTCACCTTTTGCCCGGAAAGCTCATTTGATTACAGCAACACCCGAATTGACGTTTTCAAATTCATTAGGAAACTTAAATTGATTAAATTCTTCAAACTCAAACAGAGTAATGTCACCGCTACCGACACTGTACCAGCCGGCCAAACAACTGAGCAACCACTCACGGTGGCGGATATCCCGACATTGCACATCTTGGGGGAGTTAACAATGCCGTGTACCCCGAGGCCTACTCAACAACTTCTACTTGAAGAGGGTATTGAAAGTTCAAGGAGAATCCCTAGCCCATTCAAGCCGCACTCCACCTTTACCCCCATGATGCCGAGGGATGCGATTGACATATACAGTGAAGTTATCATTGATGAGCTCAAGGCGCTACATCTCAAAACCAGGAGGCGCACGAATGCTAAACGTATACAGAGTCTCAAATACAATGAACTCATGACCAAACTCCAAAACAACAATGAAGTCATCATCAACAAGTCGGATAAAGGAGGGAACATTGTGCTGTGGCCACGCAATCTATATCTGGAAGAAGCTAACAGACATCCGAGCGACAATCTTTGCTACAGACTCTCGAGCCACAATGACATGGCCAACAGTAACAAGGAACTCAGGATACACCTGAATGAGTTCAAATCTAAGGGCCAGTTGAGTAAAGAAGAATGTGCATTCCTTAACATTGAGACTCCAGTCCTACCTATCCTTTACTTTCTGCCGAAAGTGCACAAAAATGTGACCCCCATTCCTGGTCGACACATCATCTCGGCCAGAAAAAGCATCTGCGAAAACATTTCCAAGTATGTGGATTTTTTCCTGCAAGATCTGGTTACCAGCCAAACAACCTACCTCAGGGACACTAGTGATTTCCTGCTCAAAGTAAAAGACATTCCATGGCAGGAGGACTATTTGCTAATCTCCATGGTCATTACATCGCTGTATACCAGCATACGCCACCACGATGGGCTAGCTGCATGTAAATACTTCCTGGGTAAAAGACCCATCAATTGTCACTTACATAACAAACTCATTTTGTTTCTAATTGATTGGTGTCTCACACACAATTTTTTCATGTTCAACAAGAAGGTATACCAGCAACTCAGGGGTGAGGCCATGGGAGCCTGCTTCTCGCCCAGCTACGCATGTTTACATGTTGGCTGGTGGGAGGGGCGGGTTCTCATGGTCAAACACCTGACAGCCTTCAACAACAACATTGTGTCTTGGCTACGCTACATAGACAATGTCTTTTTGATTTGGCGAGGTGATGTTAACAGTGCTGGAATTTTCATCAATGAGATCAATGATCTCAATTTGGAATTCAATGCTAACATTAATGCCACCTCTACTGAATTCTTAGATGTCAAACTGTAGATCGCCAATGGCTCTTTGCATTCTAAGCTCCATCGCAAGCTTACCGCAGGAAACTCTACACTGCACGCCTCAAGCTTTCACCCTAGGCACCTCATAACCAGCATTCCATATGGGGAAATGTTACGCTTAGCCAGAATTTGCAGCACCCATTAAGATCGCTTTGAGTGCCAGGGGGAAGCAGCCAAGAGATTTAGGGCAAGGGGATATTCAGCGGCTGTCATACGGAAAGCCATTGACAGAGCCAATGCCATCCCTTGGGAGGAACTGCTAGTGGTCCCATCCACACCGGAGGTTACTAGTGCAGCCAACATACTCAGTGAACCTAACAACCCGGTCTCCCCGAGGTTGATCATAACTCACAACACTGAGGAAAAAGCTATCAGGGCTGTAATTAACAAGAACTGGGGGATTATTAGATCAGACCACACATTAGGACCTGTAGTAGCCCACAAACCTGACATCACTTACAGAAGAGCTTTTTCCATGAGGGATGCACTAGTTAGAAACAGCCCAGAGATCGCAACATCTCAGAATTGGCTAGCGGACAGAAAGGGTTTTGTCAAATGCCAGAGTTGCAAGGCATGTAAATTTGGTAAGAACATTACAAAGGTAGACTCAGCCTTTAGACACGCGCCACTTACTATCAGGCACAGACTCACTTGCAGAACTGACTTTGCGGTTTACATGTTAGAATGTAACTGCGGGCTGCGCTACATCGGGAGCACTAAACTGCAAGTGCACCTGCGCATTTTCCAGCACCTCAGAGCAATAGTTAACAATGACCCAACCTACCCCGTAGCCAGGCATTTCAAGGTCGTGCATAATAACAATCTAGAGCACCTCCGTTATTCAGTCATTGATTGTGTTCCACCACTTAGACGGGGTGGCAACAGGGAGAAGCTTTTGAGGCAGTTGGAGAGTAGATACATTCTGCAATTCAATACCAAGTCGCCCGCCGGGCTCAACACCACGGAGGATCTGCACCACTTCGTTTAGCGTAACATGGCTTTCACATCCCTAGTGAGCATACCATCGCTTTACAGCTGTATATTTATGTTATTACCTGTATATATTTCACTTTTTACATCTACTGTTTATATTCCACTGTATATATTAGGCTCTGCCCGTGCACCCATTGTATTTACATGTAGCAGGGTTTCCCGTTATTTTTTGCTATGTGCGACAACAAAGACATTTCCCAGTATTCATACTGTCATGTCATTTGTCTTAATTTTGTTTTTTAAACATAGGCACTGCAGGCTTGTAACCTATGCTGAACAACAACTAACGTACATATAGCATGACTGCGTATGAACATGAATTAGATTGTTACTGTTTCTCAATACGCTGTGTTATACACCCATTGCTGCTTTAGTCATATTTTGTTCAAGCACGGACAGGCATTGGAATATTTCTAGCGCTAGCGCACACATCTTTTCCTCAGTACATTCTATGCATTTTTATGTAACTTTAATGCTCTTGAGGAGGCACGAACACCACACTTTAGTAACTTTACTTATTTTTGCACTCACGCTTTCCTCAATATGTATATACACACTCATGAGCACAGTTCACCCTCACTAACATTTTTTAACTTTCAGTTATATTTAGTGGCAGTTTCGAGATACATTGCATTTTGCAGTTATTTCATATGGATCTTTATTTGCACCAAAGCTTTATTTGGACATTTCCACATGAGCTTTGGTTTTATGCTGCTTGTGGCGCACCATGAACATAATTCCTCTAACAAACACATTGTTTGGGGCATGACTTAACCTCGTGCTACGAGTTGTTGGGAAACTTCAGCATGTTCTCTTAATAGAGACATGCTTTCCATCTCAATGTGCACCGCGTCTAGACACGTTAGTTGTTCCACAGGCGTTTTAATTTGTTTTTAGACACGCGCCGAGAGCAGTGATTTACTGACTCGCTTAGTGTGGGGATTTCAACTCGTGTTTAAGATGTATTAGCACACGGTAATTTCTTCTCATACTGCTCACTATATGGCATTCTTTCCGCTACTTTGTGTACTTACATGCTCGGATGACTGCAACTGTGGTCGCCACTGGCACCGATTACAGCATCCAGGACACATATGCGGGAGAACTGGGGCAATCACTGGCTTCAGCAGACAGGTAGCTATTTTATAGTCTGCTTACACTTGCGGTACTCACTGTAGTAAAACATGATGTCACACATGTGATTTACTGCATTTTGCCCACAGTCATACGCTGCAAAACGCCTCAGTCACCACCATGAACATAGTAGAAACACTGCCACTTACACATGTGTATAAATATCACCCTTTCACCAGTAGAGCGCTATGTGATCAAGGCCGCATGTCTGGCGACCAAAACGTGTCATTTGGACATTTGATGCTCAAATAAACCATCATTGACTTTCTAACTTTGCCTTTGGAGTCTGTTTCCTGGTGTTGCGCCTTTCTTTGGATGGTGGTACCCGTGGGATCCTGCTGTGGAATATATATATATATATATATATATCACCAACAAAGGACTCGTCCTGACGGCATTTGCGGCGCTCTGTGACGGTGCGATCCGTGGAAAACGGCAGAGTCCAGCCGTGATATGTCACCAAGGATTCCCTTTTGAGGAAAGAACCACTCGCACTCACGGGTATTTTTGCACGCTCTTAGATTTTATTAAAGCGGCAACATTCTCCAACCAGTAAAGAACTGGTCACGTGAGCAAGGTCTGAGGGCAGACTGAAACGCGTAGGGGTTCTTTACTGGTTGGAGAATGTTGCCGCTTTAATAAAATCTAAGAGCGTGCAAAAATACCCGTGAGTGCGAGTGGTTCTTTCCTCAAAGGGAATCCTTGGTGATATATATATATATATATATATATATACCAAACAAAGACTCTCCTTCCAGAGGTCACAGGCCCGTAGAGGGGTGGCGCGATGCCGGCGGAGAAAACCGGTAACTCAATATTCATCAACAGCGGGGTTGCCAATCGCGCTCTCGGGTTAACGCACAAAAACCAAGCAGAACTCCAGAGTTAGAAATGGGGGTTTATTATGTCATAAACCCTCCGTGAAAGAAAATAGAGGGTCGTTTTTTCATTTTTTAAAAAACCAAACAATGATGCATGACTGTGTCCTTACTTAAAACGCATGATAAATGTTAGATCACGGTCACGCGCAGTGATCAATAACCCACGGAAAAGGAATGGTTTTATTCATTTTCCTTCACTGCCAATTGGCTGCATCCCTCTATTTTCTTTCCTTTGGTTTGCAATTATGATGAATTATGGAATATTTGCCTCGTAATTAATACAAATTATGCACATAGTGTCAACTAATCTGTGAATTATATTAAATCATTGTCTGGCTGTGTAACCGACTGCCAGCGGGGAGTCTGTCCTTGTACTGCAAACCTAGGAATAATAAGGATAGTATGTTTTCTATGTTTGCACTTTACGTTGGTCCTTTCTTTATTTTGTATATATTTTTTGTAAACACACTATAAATGGTGGTCACTAGTGGTGAAATGTTGGCTTGTGAAGAAAATCGTTTGATCGAAACGCGTTGCCAGTAAAAATATTGAATTACATTCACCCTGGAGTGCGAGTCCCTTTTTCCTGTTTGAGTGAGGAGCTCGTTAAAACGGGAATTTTCATGTATCTTAGCCGGGATCCGACACCCGGAACTCGCACCGACCCCAAGTGGAGAGGAGCCGGTATTTGGTCGGAGACTTTCCTCTCGCATCTCTTAAAACTGGCTCCCGCCGCCGGACGCAGACTTTACGAAATGGAGAACGGAGGCGTGTAAATCTGCAGGACGCTACGGGTAAGTGCGGAATGAGTGTGCATGTATCGGAGGATGCATGCGACTTTATCACGGTGCCCAATAGTGTCAGGCAGTGAACCCCGGTATTTCAAATAAGCGTAAATTATATTCTGGCAGGGGTACCGTGTCCCCTAGAAATCAATAGAGGGAAAGCGGCAGGGTTTCTTTGAATGTTATGATATTAAAGACAAGAAAATGAGCAAAGGGAGGCAGGCTGGTGCAGCGGCAGCACCTTCTACGGAAAATGTGGATGTAAGAAGTAAACGAGCAGAGAGACCAGATGCAGCACGCTCATTGTTCTGTGAAATTGAAGAGGAAGACGGTGGCGGTGGCCACGAAACAAGCACATTAACAGGAGAAAAAAGCAGAAGTTTAAAAGAAATGCTTTTTCAATATGAGAAATTGCAGAAGAGGGAAATAAATAGGTGGTGGGAGGTTTCCTCGCTCGATAATTACATCGAGGTGGGTAGGGTCCCTAGGGGACTCAGGATTCTGATTACACCAACCTATCAGAACCCACACCCCAAACTACTGGAAGATTGGTCAAACTTGATGGCGGGCACATGCAAGAATATGTTGGGACTTTTGTCCAAATATGCTGCCTTGGAATTGGAAACAACGATCAAAGAAATCGACAAACTGAAAGAGAAACTAGATAAACACCCTGAGCAAGATGAGATCAAAACAGCCCTTGGGCAGATGGAGCTGAGGCTGGATAAACACGAGGCAGAAATTAAACAAAAGAAAAAAAGTAAATTTCTGCGAGACAAACAGGACTATGCCAGTGGACGGATACTGACCTTTGGGCGAAGGTATGACGGAGCAATCAAGCAGTTTAAACAAATGGGGGCACTGAGACAACAGGAGACAGCTACATCAGAGTCCGGCTCAGAGATATATTCAGACCAGGAGGATCTATCAGACGGGCAAGGAAGAGATCCCCTAACTTTTAAACCCCTTGAGGAATATCGTTTTTACAAACGAATATGACACTGAGAGCAAGACCACCGGAAGGGGAAGAGGACGAGGACGAGGAAGAGGCGCAAGCACAAGAGGAGACAGACAAGGAGGGGAGGAAGGAAACACAAAGGACACAATGCCGTATGGGAGAACAACGAGGCAGACGAAACGAAAATGATGGGTGAGCAGAATCTGACAGTGGTCAATTTGTCCTCGCACGAACTAACATTGGCAGAAAAACATTACTTGAACTTGGCCTTACTTTTTGTCCAACATCTAACTTTGATTATAGTAAGACTAGAATTGACATGTTTTTATATGTACGTAAACTGAAACTGATGAAAATGTTTTTAAACAAAGAAAAACGTGCTACAGGAGGTGGGGGTGGTGGCGCAAGGGAGAAGAACAATTATCAGAGATTTTGTGTCTAAAGGATGTCGAAGGCCTGGCGTGCCTTGCAGAGTTGGGAGGAGAACTGAGTGAGTGGTCAGGTGAACGTGATCTCCTAGAACAACTGGGTTTGGAGACCAGGGGCACAGCACCAACAAATTTCAGGCCGAGGTCCACTTTTAACCCTAACTTACCACATGACAACCTAGATACATTCCATGAGGTAATAACACGAGACCTTATGAAAATTTGGAACAAAAGCAAAAACAAGCACGCGCACAACCTGACTCCTGAACAGAGAATAGCCTTAAAAACACTTAACAGTGACCCCGGTTTTGTCATTAAACCATCAGACAAAGGGGGAACGTGGTCTTATGGGATGTCAAGCTATACAAAAAGAGGCCATGCGACAGCTTACTCTCTCTGGTAACTATGAGAGAGCTAGTAAGAGTGCATATGATGAAGCCACTATCACATTTTACAGTAAAATTGACCTTTGGAGACAGCAGGAACTACTGGGGGAGGAGGAGTACAGGTTCCTTTATAAGAAACATCCAACGGCAGCATGTTTTTACATGCTGCCTAAAATCCATAAAGACAAAATCAACCCCCTGGAAGGCCCATAATATCAGCCATTGGGAGTCTATTAGAGAATACATCTATTTTCCTAGATTCTTTCCTCTTCCCATATGTCCTTAGCCTCCCCTCTTACTGTAGAGACAGCACCGATTTTATCAATAAGATTGAGGGGATTACATGGCAGGAGGATTTCTGGCTGGTGACAATAGATGTAGTGTCTTTGTACACATGTATAAAACACAAGGATGGCCTTAGGGCCTGCAGGCATTTTTTTAGAGATAGGTCTGTTTTCCTTTATGAACAAACATGTATGCTAATTGAAATGTTGACTTTCTGTCTCAATAATAATTTCTTCCTTTTTGAGGACAGGTGGTATAAACAAGTGATTGGTACCGCTATGGGAAGCTGCTTTGCGCCAAGCTATGCCTGGATGCTAATGGGGTGGTGGGAGGAACAACTGGTTTGGAGTGATGTAAATGTATATCTTACTAGACACATTGTGTTTTGGACCAGGTATATCGACGACATATGCATGATATGGGGTGGCAGTAAATCAGATCTCGATAAATTCCTGAGGATGTTAGGGGAGAATGAAGTAAATCTCCGCTTTACACACAAATGTGACCAGTGGGAGATGGACTTTCTGGATGTGTGTGTAAAAATCAGGGAAGGGGTAATGTCAACCACCCTGCATAGAAAGGCAACTGCAGGGAACAGTCTCCTGCATGCCAAGAGCCACCACCCCCAAATTGAAATGGAGTATCCCGTATGGAGAACTAATAAGAGCTAAGCGCAATTGTAACACGAATACAGGCTATGAAAAAGAGCGGAATATTATGCTACACAGATTCAGGAATAGAGGCTATCCCGAGAAAGTTCTTAGCGTAGCAAGTGAGAGGGCAGCTTCACAGGATAGAGCAGCCCTACTAGTTAAAAGACCAAGCAATAAGGGTGTGACTAACGATATCAGAATGATTACAGAGTTCAACGTTGAGTCAAATGCTGTTAGAGAGACCCTAAAGAAACACTGGCACACTGTTAAAAATGATCCAGTAATAGGAACAAAGGTCAGTGAATATCCCATGGTCACATACAGGAAGGCACGATCCCTTAAGGACATGCTGGTCAATAGCTATATGGGTACTAGCAAACAACAGAGCTGGATACAACAACAGAGGGGCTTTTTCAAATGTGGGAAGTGTAAAGCCTGCAAAACGAGTAAAAACAGGAAAACCTACCCATTACCAACTGGGAAAACTGGGAATATAACCAAATTTATGAATTGCAATACTGATCATTGTGTATATGCTATAGTGTGCCCCTGTAAGAAAATGTACATAGGGAGTACCATTTTCCCTGTGAAGAAGAGAATTTTGGAACACATTAGAGCGATCAGGAATAATGATCTGAGTTATTCTACTGCAAGACACTGGATGAGATACCATGATAAGAACACTAACAGTATGTCTTTCTTTGGTGTTGACAGGGTGGCAGCAAGTCCCAGAGGGGGCGACCGCGAAAAACAACTGAGAGTACTGGAATCAAAGTACATCATACTACTCGACACTAAGAACCCATTTGGTTTGAACGAAGATGAGGAACTTTTTGTACATATAGGATGAGTACATCACGAAATGTTATTGTCTCTCTTCTGCTTTTATGGTGATACATGATTTCTCTGTGTATACTGTGGCTCGGCGAGGGCTCTCCACCTTGACACAGTATTAGCAGGTTGGAAAACTTCACAGGAAGCTTTGCTTGCTTTGTTTCTCCTAACCTTGGGGTGACATAGACTTATAATTTAACTTTCCATAGTACAACTGTGCACAGAACAACTAAATATACTAATGAGAGCATTATTTGAAGGTCCGTCCAGCCTGCATTTTTAATCTTTTTACCTTTTCTTTGTTACTTTTTAAAATCTTTCTTTTCACCTCTACCATAACCCTAAAACACAGGCACCTGCCTTTTCGCACTTTCCCTCCCCCTTTTCAAAACCCCCTGCCAAAGGGAACCCCTTCACTTATTTTTAGAGCAGAGCTTCTATTTAGTAAAAGACCATGCTTGTGGGACACATGAGAGTCCCTGTGGGTTTAACAGGGATGACTCTTTTCTTTTAATTATTATTTTTTTGTTTTCCATGTATAAAATGTTTGGGACTAATTTGGTGTTGCTATTGAAGAATGCAATGAAATCCGGTTTGAGAGTTGCCACAAAATGGTTGTCCTGATATAAAGGCCACTTGGCCATTACAGGGATGCAGCCAATTGGCAGTGAAGGAAAATGAATAAAACCATTCCTTTGCGGTGGGTTATTGATCACTGCGCGTGACCGTGATCTAACATTTATCATGCGTTTTAAGTAAGGACACAGTCATGCATCATTGTTTTTTGTTTTTTTTTAAATGAAAAAACGACCCCTCTATTTTCTTTCCTTTGGTTTGCAATCATGATGAATTATGGAATATTTGCCTCGTAATTAATACAAATTATGAACATAGTGTCAATTAATCTGTGAATTATATTAAATCATTGTCTGGCTGTGTAACCGCCTGCCAGCGGGGAGTCTGTCCTTGTACTGCAAACCTAGGAATAATAAGGATAGTATGTTTTCTATGTTTGCACTTTACGTTGGTCCTTTCTTTATTTTGTATATATTTTTGTAAACACACTATAAAATGGTGGTCACTAGTGGTGAAATGTTGGCTTGTGAAGAAGATCGTTTGATCGAAACGCGTTGCCAGTAAAAATATTGAATTACATTCACCCTGGAGTGCGAGTCCCTTTTTCCTGTTTGAGTGAGGAGCTCGTTAAAGCGGGAATTTTCGTGTATCTTAGCCGGGATCCGACACCCGGAACTCGCACCGACCCCGAGTGGAGAGGAGCCGGTATTTGGTTGGAGACTTTCCTCTCATATATATATATATATATATATATATATATATATATATATATATAAATCCTTCTCCTCCACAGTTAGTAGAAAAATTCTCGGACACTCCAGCATGCTCAATAAAGTTTTTAATGACACCAAACGACACGTTTCGGCATTACGCCTTGCTCAAGGTCATAGATACACATCACTTCAATTTCATTTTATAAACATTTAAAAACAGTGACGACAGACTACACCCAAATAACGTGAATTGTAATGTCAAATGTGGCGGCCATCTTAGCTTAGTAAATCATGCTTGATTATCGAACTTAATCACTCTTTCTAAATCAATAACCAGTTCATTTTGCTGCTGTGCATAAAATTCATAAGCCACATTTTCGTATTTTCAATAACAATAATGCATAATAGCCAGCATGATTTCAAAATTCATGGTCAATAGACAAAGTTGCCCTCGAAGTACCATGTAGCGGCCATATTGCCATGGTAGTTCTGCATGGATTAATATCTTATGAATCAATGCATAGTTTTTTAGGCTCATATTCCGTCTCTTGACAGTTTCTTAAATTAATAAGACACATTTATCACCTTAAGCTCACTTTTCACACCACAATGAATAATACATGTCGTGACTACATAATTCCTGCATAATTCACAGTACCATCATTAATCTCTAAATGACAATTCCGCCCCAGTGGGCCTAGCACAAATTCTAATTCATTAAATTGACTCATGTATAATAAATACATCAAGTGAACAAAATTAACTGGCGAATAGAAAATTCCACATTGACCATTACCAACAGTGAAGAAAGGGGTGCCAGCACCTGTGTAGAAAAAAGAGAGATAATGCAATATTACAAATATTAAAAAACTAAAGCTTCCAGAAAAGATTCCTCACTATTTTGATAACATATTAACTGTTTAAATGAATAGCAAGTTCCTCGCTAGAATTCAAACCTTGGGGTACAGAGTACCAAAGTCAATAATATATCTTGACTCCAGTTTCCTTAGTTCTAATTCACGGTTCCCACCCCTCATATTGATCAGTACCGCATCAATGACCACCATTCTCAGTAGTTTCTAATCTTGGAAATGACAATCAAAGAAATGGCGTGCCACTGGATATTGTCTGTTATTGTGTCTAATGGCACGTACATGCTCCAAAACTCTTTTTTTGGCACGATGTATCGTGCTCCCTATATATATTTTATTACTGGGACAAAATAGAGCGTAAACACAATAAGTGATATTGCAGGTGAGGGTTTTTTTGATGATGAATTCTCTCCGTGAATTTGGTATTAGGAACTCGGTGCAGTCCCTGCTATTACTACAGGCCTTGCAGCTTTTACAGCAGCGAAAGCCTGGGCGGCCACTGCTTGTCATCCCTTCTTCCTTTGTTATCAAATTGTGACTTAATTCGTCACGTAATGATGGACTTTTCTTAAAAGTGATCTGGGGATTGTTGCCTAAACACTTTTTTAAGCTATCATCTGTCTTCAGGACATGCCAATGTTTCTTTAAAATTCTGCGCATTTCCTCTGCTTGATAGGAGAAGGTAGTGATACATCTTATGGTCCCTGCTTCCTTGTCTTGTCTAACTGGATGTAACAAATCATTTCTACTAGTCTCTTCAACTCTCTTGATGGCTTGAGCAATAGTTTTCTGACTATATCCCCTATCTACAAAGCGTTGACACATAATCTCTTTCTCAGTGTCAAAAGCCTTACCCGTGCTACAGTTCCATTTTGCCCGGAGTGATTCTCCATAGGGTATACTATAAATAGGATTAGGGGGTGCGCACTCCTAGCACTCAGCAAGCTATTTCCTGATGTTGCTTTTCTAAACAACTTAGTCTCCAATGTATCACCTTTTACACAAATCTATACATCTAAGAGGTCAATAGATGTCTTGCTAATGTGTTCAGTAAACATCAAATTGTGTGTGTTGTCATTCAATTTCTTTACAAATTTAATGGCAGACTCCTCATCCCCATTCCATACACAAAAAATGTCATCAATAAATCGCAGCCACAGGACTACACAGCTTTCAAATTCTACCAGCTGTGCGGCCACCTGCTCCTCCCACCAGCCCATGAATAAATGTGCATAGCTGGGGGCGAAGCAGGTGCCCATAGCTGTGCCCTGTGACTGCCTATAGATGGAATCATCAAAGACAAAAAAATTCTTGGCATGGCAATATGGCCGCTACATGGTACTTCGAGGGCAACTTTGTCTATTGACCATGAATTTTGAAATCATGCTGGCTATTATGCATTATTGTTATTGAAAATACGAAAAATGTGGCTTATGAATTTTATGCACAGCAGCAAAATGAACTGGTTATTGATTTAGAAAGAGTGATTAAGGTGGATAATCAAGCATGATTTACTAAGCTAAGATGGCTGCCACATTTGACATTACAATTCACGTTATTTGGGTGTAGTCTGTCGTCACTGTTTTTAAATGTTTATAAAATGAAATTGAAGTGATGTGTATCTATGACCGTGAGCAAGACGTAATGCCGAAACGAGTCGTTTGGTGTCATTAAAAACTTTATTGAGCATGCTGGAGTGTCCGAGGATTTTTGTACTAACAGTGGAGGAGAAGGATTTGTTTTAAGGGTTACCCGGAAGCCCAAACTCGGACCGCGCACGAGACAGCCTCGAAACTGACCGGGACTGGTGATTTGCGGATATATATATATATATATTACCTACTGGCGGTCGCCAGTAAGTAGTTATAGTTAGGACCTCGTTTCTATTCAAAAAGCATTTTTTGTTTTGCCAATAACTTTGGCGTCGTTTGATGAGTCTTCGCAAAATTTTCAAAACTAATGACCCGCTCTGGTCAGCTCCTGTCTTGAAAGTGCCGGGGCAATTCTTTAAGTGGGGGCCGAGAAAAAAGGGGGGTCCCAAAACACTTTTTCTCCATGTTAATTTCCATAGGAACTTTAGACACGGCTACAGCCCGAACTGCCAAACGGAATTACACCAAAGTTGGCAAAAAGGTAGGTCTTGGTCCAGAAAGCGACCTTTTTTTTAAATGGTGTAAATCCGTTCAGTAGTTCCTGAGAAATTAAAAAAAGAAAACTTTCGATATCTGAGTACCGAGGAGGAGTCCCGACTCCTCCCGGGCATGAGCTTCACTCTGATTGGCTGCCAACACTCCAAACCAGGAAGTGTTGGCAGCCATCTTGTGACTCGGTAACCAAGTCACAAGAAAAGAGTAAAAAAAAGGTGAAAAACAAGAAAAGGGGGCAGGGTAGAAACACCTCAAGACACAAGAGGACCTCATCGCCCCACCAGCAGTGCGCCAAGAGGCGCGTTTGCAGAGTGGTGTAAAAAGGGGCATGGCCTTGGACCACCTCTCTGCAATCCAGCTCTATGGCACTTACTGGAGTTACCTGGTGGGCAAGTTGGCCCCCGGGGACCCTCAGTATTCAAGGGGAATTAATTCCCCAACTTACAAAGTGCCAGGGGGCACGTTTGCAGAGTGGTGGAGAAAGGGGGCGTGGCCTAGTATGAAAAGTTAGCAATCCTGCTGTGTGGAACTTACTGGAGGTAATAGGAGGGGTAGTTGGCCCCCAAGGTTGATGTTGGGGGCTAACTACCCTCCTTTTACCTCCAGTAAATCCCACACAGTGGGATTGCTAAGAGGTGTTCGGAGGGCACGCTCACCTTTCTACACCACTCTGCAAACGCAACTGCTATGTTATAATTAGAAATTAGCATTTAAAAAACCTTTGAAATTGACTGAAAAATCCATAGGTTTCAGGGACGTTAAAGTTAGAAATTAGCATTTAAAAAAACCATAGAAATTCACTGAAAAAACCATAGGTTTCAGGGACGTTATAGTTAGTTGGACATTTCACTCTTACAAAACCAGAGAAATTCGGCCGTTATAGTTAGTTGAGTTTTTATATTAGCACTCATATACAGACATTGAGGCACATTCACTAAACCAGCAGGATTATGGATACATACTGGCAGCTCACGAGTTAGATGCAGGGATATTCACTAAACAAGCATGATCATAGATACATACTGGTAGCTTACGAGTTAGATGCAGGTATATACATTGTTACACTTTGAAGGGTTTAAGTGACCTATCCGGATTTTTTACACTCAATTTCAGTTGCATAGTTTTTTTAAATTTCATTAAATGTTATTATTTTTATTTGTTCGCTTTAAAATCCGTGGTCCCTTAATGGATGTTTTTAGTCAACTTCCCATATCAATTACATCGCTATCGGTACACCAATGGACTTAACAAGTCTGTCCTCTATATCCATCACGTAAGGCGCGTTTAACCGTTGCGCCATTTCCGGGTTAAATGTACTATGTCAGCATCAGTTAGATTGGATACCGCAAACATGGAGGAGGAGAGAGGTGCCCGTACACAGGGACGTTCATAAATCAATAAGTAGGAGTTGCTTTAGGGAGTGGGCCCACTGAGGCTTGGAAATGGTTCCTCTTGTAATTGGTTCGTTTTTCGTTTTTCGTTTTGTTGCAGTGGAGTTTCTACAGTGAGGACGAATCCCCTTTGAGGCCGTTTTTAAAAAACTGAAGCGATCACTGAAGGTAACTCGTGTTCCCTTAACATAAATACGGAGATTAAATAGATATAATTTGGGCATTAAAAGCAAATTTCAAATCCTTTTTGCTCATAGAGACGGCGTAATTGGTGTAGTAACTGGACTGGTATTAAAAATCTTAACGTTTTTATGGGCGGGCATGCAATCAAGATACCTGGCAATTGCAGTCACTTCCTCATGTGAGTAACATTCTTTAGAGCAATTAAGCAGTATTGGATTGTGACATAAGTTTGATGGTACCAAGTCCACGTCAATGACAGATTCGCATATGTCCTTGTTCTCATTTTCAGCAGTTTGAATATTTGCCGTTTTTATACCTGGATAGGTGAGACATTAGGTGACTTTTGGCATTTTTAGAAGACTCTGGGTTATACGGTGTAATTCTATTTTTAAACATCATATGTGGGTTTGGCATAGGGTCTTCAGCGCACCTCATATTTTGCGTTACACGTTTCTTACGATCCTTTCACTAAAATCTTCACGTGATAAGCTTGAATAAATCCAAAACATAATAATAATAATTTTTTCAAAAAATACACATACTGTTTTCCTGTGGGACACTGGACTATCACTGATAAGCCTGTAGAGTGAAATAATGTGATACATCATATATTGTCTTTTGATTAAGAAATTTATTTTATTACTTTCAGTGTTCCCCTGATGAAGGGTCTTCCCGAAATGCATTGGGATATGTAAACACTACCTTGAGTTTGAGACTCGAAGAATAAATCTGCATTTTGATTTATCGTTCAATAAATATGATGTCATAGATTATTATTACTCTTGTGCAATTACTGTTTGCAGCAGCGATTCTGAGAGTGGCTCTTGAAAATTTGCATTTTGATGTGAATATTGTATTATATGGAAACTTTATGCATTATGTTATAAAAACAAGTTTAGTACAAATTACTGCAATTATATGGCACCAATTGGGCTGGTGAATAGCGCACCTTGTATTCCTTGCTCACATGCTATTTTGATTTATTTACCTGACAGGAGCTGGTCAGGGCAACAGGGTCTGCGCCATTGGAAAGCTATTGATTTAACAAGATAGAAATCTACACTACACTTGGTGTGCAGGTTATAACCCTCTTATTGAGTTATATACTCTTCTCTTCTACCATTTATTTATTTAATTTAAGTAATTATAATGGCTGAGTGCCATATAACCTATTGATTGATTAAACAGTATGACCATACCCTATAGTAAAGTATTGGTAAGGGCTAAGTGGCGTGTCCTTATTTGCACCCTGCATTCCTTCTCTTTCCATATTACTGTGACTCCTTTCTGCTCCCCACTCTATATTCACAATTAACCCCTATATTCAGTGGTAATTGCACCACACCTGATCATCAAATATTACATTAAGAAACACAATATCCTCAAGTCTTTCCTTCTTATTTAAACCTCTTATTGCAGTTCCTCAGTTCATAAATGAATGTACAGTTCTTTATCTCCATTTAAACCTTGGGGAATCTTAGTTCTGAATCTGATAATTAGTCTTGACTCCAAGCACCTCAATTTCAACGTTCTGTTCCTTCCTCTCTCGTACCTTGGGACAGTTGCTATTCCAAAGTATTTCATTCCTGCCAATTCTTTTTTGGATGGGTACTCACATGTTTTACCATAGCATAGTTCATGTCTCTATTCTGGACTGCTCTTATATGCTCTAAAATGCGTTTTCTTAGGGGTCAAGTCATGCTCCATATGTATTTCAATCCGCAAAAGCATTCAATGATGTATACTTCATAAATAGACTCACACATAATTTTTTCATTTCTGATAAACGTCTCCCTTTGAAGTCTTGGAGTTGTTTCATATTCTTCCCAATCTTGCATGCTTTGCATTTTTCACAACGATTGAAGCCTATTTGTCGCTGTTGAATCCAATTTCCAGATTTCTTTATCGTGAAGTGAATTCTGACTAACTTATCACTTAATGAGGGTACCTTTTGATATGTAACACTGGGCCTTGGGCCTATTTTGCCTCCAATGTACGGGTCCTTTTTCAAAAGTACCCAAAATTTGTTCAGAATAAAAATAAAATTGATTTTCCTTACTAAAGGTTTGAATCATCTTTATAGGGGTATCATCATTGCTTATTTTTTCTCTTTGTTTATTAATGTTTGAACCAGTGTTAAGGATCTTAGTCTTTCTTTTCCTCTCTTAATATCTCCATATTTATAGCCTCTCTGTAGAAATCTAATTTCTGTTTCTTTAAACTTTTTATCCATTTCTACATCTGTTGAGCAGTTGCGTCCCATTCTCACAAACTCCCCATATGGGATACTCTTCTTTAGTGACTGTTGATGAAAGCTAGACCCGTGGAGAATGCTATTAGTTGATGCCAGTTTTCTGTATACTGTAGTTTGTATCTGGCAATCCACAATGTATACTGTTACATCCAAGAATTATATCTCCTCCGTACTTGTACTACAAGAAAATTTGAGGCCCACCTCATTGCTGTTCAATATTTCAAAGTACTCAAAGAGTTCTTTGTTTGTCCCTTTCCATACCACAAATAAATCATCAATAAACCTTAGCCATAAGGCAATCGTTGTCGTGTATCTCTCATTCTCCTCTCTCTAAGCTATGGTCTTTTCCCACCAACCCATTGTTAGGTTGGCATAGCTTGGAGAGAAGGACACTCCCATAGCTGTCCCACAAACCTGTAAGTATATCTGGTGATTGAAAGAAAATATATTATTTCTCAGGCACCATTCAATCATATCTACTAGCATCTCAGTATGTTTCAGTTCTTTAATATTCCTCTGTTTCAGGAAATATCTGATTGCCTTTAATCCCACTTCATGACTCATGGAGGTATAAAGGGATACCACATTAATAGTTAGTAATAGAAATCCTTGTTGCCACCCTGTGTCCATCAGTATTCTCAAGAAGTCACATGTATCCTTTATATAGGAACTTAAAGTTGCCACCATTGGTGTCAGGAAGTGATCAAAATATATTGCTACATTCTCATATAAAGATCCACAATCGATATGATAGGCCTCCCAGGGGGTCTTCTTGTTGAGGTCTTCTGTATTTTTGGCAGAAAGTAAATGGTTGGTATCACTGGACTGTCATTTTTCAAGAATATAGCCTCATCATCATTCAATAGGCCTCTCTTATGCCATTCATTTATTTTTGCATCTACTTCCATAGTTAGATCGTTCATGGGATTAGCTGTTCATTTTTTATAATTCTTCCTATCATTTAACTGTTGCATGGCTTCGAGGATGTAGTCCTGTTTGTCCTGTATGACCACATTACCACCCTTGTCTGCTGGTTTAATTTCATTCTTCATTAAACCCTCCAAAGCTCTTTGTACTTCCTGTGTTAGATTTTCCCTTTTATAATTGTTTTGTACTTTCTCCATTTGTTCCAATTCTCATATTACAAGGCCATGGAATGTATCAATTCTCTTTCCTGGACTCAAAAATTAACAGAATTTTGACTTGCTTTTAAATTCTGTACTTATATGTTTGTCTGTAAGAATGCCCAATTCCTTCAATATCTGTGATTCTATTGTCTCCTCATCATCCAGATTGTACATTAAATCATACGATGTTTTCGAGTCCTGTATTTCCAAAATGTTTAGGTTGACTTTCCGACTGGAGTCTGATGTTCCCCGTTGTTTCACATTCTCTGATTTAGAGAAGAATTTGGCCAATTTCAACTTACGTACATATTTATATAAATCAATTCTTGTTTGTACGTGGTCGTAGTATTGTTCCGGGCAGAAGGATAAGCCTTTGTTTAATACATTACTATCATGTTCATTCAGATTGTGTTTAGATAAATTAACGATCAAATTCTCATCTTTTTATTTGTCTTTTTCTTTTTCTCTTATAACACTGGGCCAACCAACTACTTCTTCTGACGATTGCGTAGTGGATATCCCTTTATTTTTTTCTGAGCCTCTTTGTGTATTTCTTCACTTCTTAGTCTCAGTTGCTGGCCTCTCCCTCGCCCTCATCCTCTACCACGTCCCCTTCCTCCACTTCTCGGTGTTCTTTGGTCGATATACATAAGTTTCATCTCCTCTAAAAAAGTTGTACGGCCTCCTATTTGCTTTGCTCCTTCCCCTTCACTCAAATACATGTCTGATTCACCCAGGGTTGCATTCGGGGATTGATCTACTGCTATTTGCCCAGTGTGTAGTTGTTGTTTCAAAACATCGAATTTCTTGCGAACGTTTGTATCACCCCTGTTTCATAGTCCCGCTCATCTCTCTTGAATTTTCTCTGTTTCCGCTCTTCTACGTCACTTTCATATTTATCCATGTTATTCTCCATCTCTTTTCTCAATTTTTTACTTTCATCCTCTTGTTTCAGGGACAATATTTGTGCTTCTACCTCTCCTATTTTTTTATGCAATTCCTCAATATCTTTCTTTGCGTATTTTATAATGATCACCAGGCATATTTTTAGAGCACTGCATGCTATTATTTCACCATTCCACTAACATCTCCGACTTTGTATCAGGATGATTGGGTAAAATAAAAATGCGCAGGCCCCTGTGTACACGTCCATATACAACATATTTTTCTAGGGTAATTACTTCCCAACTCTTTGTTATTTTTTTTAAAAATAGTTTCTCTAGCTGAAAAAAAGTTGTTTCATGTTCTTTTTCACTGTTTGTGTCCCAGATCTAAAGACTTCTCCTTTATCATTTTTCATGTTGCCTTTCCTAAAAAGCACTTCTGCTTTTTGAATTCTCTTCACTTCTCTCGCCTCCATTGCATTAATTAATCAGGTACTTTGTTACACAGATATTTCTATTTCCTCTGTACACGTTCTGTCATGTTGACTCACTCCCGGTGGTTTCATTTTTATGTTCACGGTGTGTACTTTACCGTACTTTCTGTAACGGCTTGCTTGGTTATTGCATACTTGTTAACATTTACTTTGTCACTTCGTTCTCTGACATTTTCTTCCTTTCCCAAGCTCCACTCACTGCAACATCAAAAGAATCTCATTTTACAACACTCAGTATTAACCCTCTTACCTGGAGAGTCTCCCGGTCGGGCAGCGTCCTCTGGCCCCACTCGCATGGAGCTCACAATCAGGCCGATGTTGTTTGGCTCCAATGCCTGCATGTGCAGTTACCAATGCCTGTGTGTGAAAACCAAAGTTCTTTTCCACGGTGGCGTGCTGGTCTCTATACTTCAACGACCCGTCTTATTCACACGTTCCAATTGTTTGCCACAATGTTGTTGTTCTCCTCAAGGGCTGATGTCGGGTGCTGCTATATACTATAGTATACTGTATAATATCACATATTGGCAAAAGACATCACCTGTGTTCACTGTTTAAGGATTATGTGAAATTGTTAGAAATTTTTAAAAATTTGGAAACTACTTGTAAACCTATGTATTAACTACAAATCCCATAATGCCTCATAATGGGTGGAAATGGGAGAGATTATAAAGAGGAAAAACAGACAAGGGACGCACTTTACAGTGAGCAAGACCTTTCTGGTTACACGTTGGTGGTGGTGATGGTGGAAAGTGTACTTGTAAAATACATTTCTGCTGAAGAAACTACTTTCCTGGAGTGCTATGTTTTATATAGCTGGGAAGACATATATATATATATATATATATACATATTATCTACTGGCGGTCGCCAGTAGATAGTTATAGTTAGGACCTAGTTTCCAGAGGAAACTCGTTTTTTGTTTTCTCAATATCTTTGGCGCCGGTTGACGAATCTTTGCGAAATTTTCAAAACTCGTAGCCCGCTCTGGTCAGCTCCTGTCTTGAAAGTTTTGGGGTGATTCGGCAAGCGGGGGCCGAGAAAAAAGGGGGTCCCCAAACATGTTTTCTCCATGTTAATTCCCATAGGATACTTTAGACACGGCTACAGCCCGAACTGCTGAACGGAATTACACCTAATATGGTAAAAAGGTAGCCCTTGGTTCAGGAAGAGACCTTTTTTTTAAATGGTGTAAATCCGTTCAGTAGTTCCTGAGAAATTAAAAAAATAGAGGTCGGAAAATCAATTTCCCGTAGGAAACTTTAGACTCGGTTACAGCCGAAACTACTGAACGGAATTACACCAAATTTGGCAAAAGGTAGCCCTTGGTTCAGAAAGAGACCTTTTTTTAAATGGTGTAAATCCGTTCAGTAGTTGCTGAGAAAATCAAAAATAAAAGTTTCAATATCTATGGCCGCGGTGGATCCGCGCACCCTCCCGATCACAAGCTTTATTCTAATTGGCTGTCATCACTCCAAAACAGGAAGTGTTGGCAGCCATCTTGTGCCTCGGTAACCGAGGCACAAGAAAACAGGGAAACAAACGCAAAAAACAAGAAAAGGGGGCAGGGTAGAAACACCCTGACCCCCTAGGCCTGCTCAGGGGGCCCCACAAGGACCCTCAGGGCCCAAAAACGCATTTCTTTTAAAAAAAATTGGCCGAATTTGTGCTGGGTGCGCGAATCCGGCCGAAAATAAAAAACAACGAAGCGCGGGCTCCCGCGCTTTGTTTAATTAAGCCCCCGGGTGGGCCAGGTCCCGGGGGCATGCAGAAATAAAATTGTGGGGGCCCAGGGGGACCCCCACAGCCCCGGGGACTGCCACCCCCCAGGGCTAGTTTTTTAAAGGTTTGGGGTGACTCCAAGGCCCCTCCCAAGCCCCGGGGACCGCCACCCCCGGGGCTTTCATTAATTATTTGCGGGGGGTACACTGCCCCCGCAGCCTCCCGCAGCCCCCGCAGCCCCGGGGACCGCCACCCCCGGGGCTTCTTTTAAAAAATATATATACCTGCGTTGGGTATATATATATGCCCTGCAGACCGCCACCTCCCCGGGGCAATAAAATGCTAATTTGGAGGTCCGTTACGGACCCCTGAGCCCCGGGGACCACCACCTCCCCGGGGCTGTGCATGTGATGGGAGGGGGGCCGCGTGGCCCCTCTCCAGGAGCCTGTGATGGCCCTGGGGACCGCCACCCCCGAGGGCCGGCTCCTGCAATGTCCCGGGGTGCCCACCCCGGGACACTGCTGTTTGCTATGACAGGGCGGGAGCTTCGCGCCTCCCGCCCTGTCATAGCAAACACTGGTTTGGATTTTGGAAGAGAGAGCAGGAAACCTGCTCTCTCTTCCAAAATTCAAACCAGATTGCTTTTCGACACAGGGAGCTGCATGTCAGCAGCTCCCCATGTGGAAAAGCAATGCCGGCTCCCGCCGGACGCGGGGAGCCGGCAGGGACCGTGGGGGCATTGGGGCTCCCCCCATGGTCCCCAACGAGAGGCCAGGACCCTGTGTAAGTAGTGATTAACCGAGGACCTGTTATTTCTTTTGATGAATTATCATTATTTTCAGACGAGTTTTTTAAGGCTTCACCTTCTGCACTTTGAAGGAGGCTAGTTCTGGATCTCGCACTAGTTTTAGTAATAGCTTCATTTAGAATGTTATCGCTGTATCCTCATTCCTTCAATCTAGCTACAGTATCTTGTACACAATTGTCGAAGTCAGATTCTACACTGCATATTCTCTTCAGTCTTAGAATTTCTCCATAATGTATACTCCTTATTAAGTGCTTCGGGTGGGCACTGCTAGCGTGTAGCATAGCATTGCCTGCCCTGGGTTTTCTGAATAATGTTGTTTCAAGTATACCATTTTTTATATAGATTTTTACATCTAAAAACTCAATAGAAGTGTTACTCATATGGGATGTGAAATTAAGATTCATAGAATTGATGTTAATGGCTTCGATAAACTGTTTTGCTTTCATCTCATCACCCTTCCACAATATAAAAACATCATCTATATACCTAAGCCAATACAGTACATGTTCGTCAAAAGTTGTGCGATGTACTATCCTTAGAACCTGTTCCTCCCACCAGCCAACATGTAAACATGCATAGCTGGGGGAGAAACAGGCTCCCATCACTACCCCTCGCAATTGTTTAAAAATGTCATTACCAAACATAAAAAAGTTGTTATTTAGACACCAGGAAATCAACTTCAGCAATACTTTGTTATGGTCATAGAATTCACACGGTTTGTTGTCTAAAAAGTGTTTTACCGCTTGTAGACCCAATTGGTGATCAATACTGGTGTAGAGCGACTCTATGTCTAGTGTAATTAGCAATAGGTCCTCTGTCCAAACAATGTCTTTTGTTTTCATCAGAAAATCTTCAGTGTCCTTCACATAACTTGGTAATTTTTTCACCAGATCTTGTAAAAAATAGTCGATATACTGTCCGACTTTCTCTCCGGCACTGTTGATGGCTGAAATAATAGGTCTACCAGGAATGGGTGCTATGTTTTTGTGCACTTTTGGGATCAAATAAAGTGCAGGGATAACCGAGAACTCCTTGTGCATAAATTCATATTCCTCTTTTGAAATTAATCCTTCCCGTTTCCATTGTGTTAATTCTTTTTTTAGTATTTCCCTTGATTTATTGTACTGCTTCATTGATGTTTTTTCATAGCATTCTAAATTTGCAAGCTGCCTTTTTGCTTCCTGGATGTAGTCTTTTCTCGGCCAGAGCACAATGTTGCCCCCTTTGTCTGATTTTTTTGTTACGATTTCATTGTTTTCTCCCAACTTTTTTATTAGTTTGGCATATACTCTTTTTTTGTACTGTTTGTTCCTTTTCTTGTGTTTTATTTGGTGGTAGAGTTTTTTGATGTCCTCAGTCACTCTTTCGTGGAAAATATCCACTGTGTCTTTAGGCATGAGGGGGAAAAAATTAGATTTTGGTTTGAATGGGCTGCTACCCGCACCCTTTTGCACAATGTTGATTTTTTGTAGCGTGTTTTGAGTTAGATCTTCTAATCCAGGTACTGAAGGTGTTGTTTCAATGTCATTTTGCAGCTCATGCAGAGTCAATAGGGTGGGAATATCAGATACTTTGAGTGTTTGTCTCTCTATGGTTTCTATGTCAAGTGTCGATTTTGATTGTCCCTTACTTGGTTTGATGGTGAAAAACCTTTTCAATTTCAATTTTCTAATGAAACAGAAAACATCTATTCTGGTGCTAGCATAATCAAAGCTGCTTTCCGGGCAGTAATTTAACCCCAGTGCCAATAGTTGTTCTTCGGCCTTTGTCAGTGATACTGGCGATAGGTTGATGATGGTGTTATCATTACTTGTTACCTTCTGTTCCATTGCGGTTTTTTTCTTTTGTTTTTATTTTCGCCTTTTCCTCCTGCCGCGCCGTCTTTGCGTTTTCTTTTTCGCCTGGTTTCCTTTGTTGTCTCGGCCTCAGGGTTTGTAATCGTTCCTCGACTAAAAATCCAACTCTTCTCCCACACTCAATTTTTTTGCGCGTTGTTTGGCAGCATACTCCCTGATTCAGAGCCTGAATCACTCGTCAAAGATTCAATTTCAACACTTGAGAGTTCCTCGTTGGTACAAGCTCTTTGCGTTTCACTAGCCACCTTACTCTTTATTCTCTCACTGTAATGTTGTCTTCTGACATTATCAAACTTTCGGGCGAAAGTGAATATCTG
The DNA here is from genome assembly GCA_963921515.1 of Calotriton arnoldi. Classification (NCBI taxonomy): domain Eukaryota; kingdom Metazoa; phylum Chordata; class Amphibia; order Caudata; family Salamandridae; genus Calotriton; species Calotriton arnoldi. The sequence goes on from CAWUFW010008560.1 coordinate 680,159, forward strand.
CCCATTACTATAGTCAGCCTGATCGCGCGCAAATTTTTGGGCTTTGCGGATTTTGATTTTTTCCTCGTGCTTTTTTAGTCTTTCTTTGATCTCCTCTCTCGATCTCTTTATGTAGTCTGTCACTTCTAGTTTGTTTAAATCTTCATTGATCTTTTTAATCTCTTCCAGAATATTTCTACGATCTATCTCAGCATATTTAATTAAAATGTTGACTAGGTTCATGGAGGCTGCAAGGTTACTTTCTCCCCACTCTCTGAGCATGTTCGGATTAGGCTTGTCAAAACTCGGGGCTAGCATAATCCTTAACCCTCTAGGTACTCTTCCTACTTCAGCGTATTTTGATAGAGACCTGTGTTCCCACCATTTGGTGATTTCAACTCGCATCTTTTTTTCCAGATTTTTTAGTAATGTCTTAGCATCGGTTTCCTTATTCACTTCCCTTTCATCTTTGTTTGGTTGATTAGTGGATGTTGTGGGCAGGTTACCAAACAACTCATCTGCCGCTGCTTCTCTTTCACGAACCGCTTCCGCAGACATCGTGAGGTGTTGTTTTCTTTATGTGAGATAAGCCTGATATTGTGGCTTGTTTATTTCTGCCTTCGCCGTACCTCCCCACCTACGCCTTATGCCGTATTGACTCACCGCCTTGATTCTGATGACTGACGAGTCCTCCGACCCAGTCGTTATCGTCCTCCGGTCAGTGACAGCGTGTTCGGCTGCAGTAGTGGGCGGTCGCCAGTGTTCCACCACGGATTCCTCGGACTTGTAGTTGGTTGAGGGCGGCCGCCTGCTTGCGGATAGGGGGTTCGTCAACGGAAGCAACCTACTTCCATAAAATCAATTGTAGACGCGCAGACTCTCGCAACCTCCTTTTCGGCGAAGAGAGAGTGACGGACCCAAGGTAATTGGCAAGATGTTATTTATTCTCACTCCTCACAATCGATGACGCTTTTCGGGCCACAACAGCCCTTGTTCACATATATATATATGCCAAACGGAATCCCACAAAGCCTTCGCAATGCGAGAAAACAGTCCCTCCAGTCAGGAGTGAAATAAACACCGTTTTTTAATACAACAGGCACCAGTAAGTATGCATTACGCGTTTCAACCGGACAACGGTCTTAATCATATGCAAACAATGATGAACAGATGTGCATGAGTTTAAATAGCCCTCATTATCAAAAGTAAGGAAGGACTAACATGCTCATGCTTTGTAACAATCTTTAGATTTTAAACCACTGGGAATCAGTATACATATTTTACACAAACCCCTACTTTACACAAATGTGTCAAAGTTGTTTAAGTACAGAAAAATATTAAAGTGGGTCACTGATCGATAATTCTCCAGTTCTTTGTACTACCAAGTCCATAATGCAACATTTTAGATTTCTGAGCATTGCCATGTCCTTCCGTTTTTATACCACATTCGAAAATGTTATTTTCACAAACATCAATCACAGTATAATATTGTTGCAGCCTCAAAGGATTCAGGTCCGTGTAGGGCTAAGTAACGTCTTTTTTGTGCATTTTTGTGAAAAGGATTCGTCCTCATGCTGTCTAATAAGTCATTGTGCGGGTACCTGCAAGTGATGAAATATTCACTCCTCCATCGTGTTGGGTTAAAGTAACCCTACAGACTCTGGCTGCTCACAAACAGTGCCTCAAATTCTTGACAGGCAGGCCCCTCGCTCCACCAGTGACAACAGCCTCCTGTGCGTGCAGTGGCCCGAGCTTAGCCAATGTCTCCGTTGCAAAATACAGGCAGCCGGCGGGCATCCTTCAAACATGCAAAACATGAACTCCAATGACGTTTGACAAAAGGATTGCCTCAGCCTCACGAGTCGGGCCTGGTCACAGAGTCACCGAAAATATGCCTAACGGATTCCCACAAAGCCTTCACAATGCGAGAAAACAGGCCCTCAAGTCGGGAGTGAAATAAACACAGTTTTTTAATCCAGCAGGCACCAGCAAGTATGCATTACATGGTGGAGTGGGGGCCTGCCTGTCAAGAATTTGAGGCACTGTTTGGGAGCAGCCGGAGTCTATATATATATATATAATACCTACTGGCGGTTGCCAGTAGGTAGTTAGAGTTAGGACATTGTTTCTATTCAAGAAGCGTTTTTTCTTTTGCCAATATCATTGGCGCTGTTTGACGAATCTTCTTGAACTTTTCAAAACTAATGGTTCACTCAGGTCAGCTCCTGTCCTGAAAGTTTCAGGGTGATTTGTCAAGCAGGGGTTGAGAAAAAAGGGGGGTCCCAAAACGCATTTTCCCCATGTTAATTTCCATAGGAATTATGGAACAGGTTACAGCCCAAACTGCTGAACGGAATTACACCAAATTCTGCAAAAAAGGTAGCTATTGGTCCAGAAAGTGACCCTTTTTTTAAATGGTGTAAATCCGTTCAGTAGTTTTTGAGAAATTCAAAAAATAAAAATATTGATATCTGAGCACCGAGGAGGAACCGCAAATCCTCCCGAGCACGAGCTTCATTCTTATTGGCTGCCAACACTCTAAACCAGAGTGTGTTGGTAGCCATTTTGTGACTCAGTAGAACCGAGCCACATCAAAAAGATTGAAAAATGTTGTAAATGTAGGAAAGGGGTCAGGGTAGAAACACCTTGACCCCCTAGGGCTGGTCAGGGGGTCCCAAAAAAGCATTTTTTGGTTTTTTCGTCGGAAGTCGCGCTGGGTGCACGAATCCTGCAGAGAACATTTAAAAAAAACGAAGCACGGTCTCCCGTTCTTTGTTTTCCTTAAGTCCCCGGGTGGGCCAGGTCCCGGGGGAAATGTGTTATTATATAGCGGGGACCCGCGGGGGACCCCGCAACCCCGGGGACTGCCACCTCCCCGGGGCTTTATTTTTATAAGGGCGGGGGGCCTCGCAGGCCCCCCAAGCCCTGGGCACTGCCAGCTCCCCAGGGCTTTATTAAAATAGGGTGGGGGGGCCTTGCGGGCCCCCCCAAGCCCAAGAGACCGCCACCTCCCCGGGGCTTTACTTTTATAAGGGCGGGGGGCCTCGCGGTGCCCCCCCAAGCCCCGGGGACCACCACCTCCCCGGGGCTTTATTTTTATAAGGGCAGGGGGCCTCGTGGGCCCCCCAAGCCCCGGAGACCGCCTCCTCCCTGGGACTTTATTAAAATAGGGTTTGGGGGCCTCGCGGGCCCCCCAAGCACCGGGGACCGCCACCTTCCCGGGGCTTTGATAAATAGTTAGTGTGGGGGGGCTTGAGCCCTCCCACACTGCCCCGGGGACCATCACCTCCCGGGGCATTGAATTTGTAAATACGGGGGTCTGTTGCGGCCCCCCGGGGACCACCACCTCCCTGGGGCTATTTTCACAAAGGGAGGGGGGCCATGCCCTTGATGGCCCTGGGGACTGCCACCCCCCAGGGCCAGCTTCTGCAATGTCCCGGGGTGCCCACCCCCGGGACATTGCTGTTTGCTATGGCAGGGCGGGAACACGGCTCCCGCCCTGTCATAGCAAACACTGCTTTGCTTCATTGAAGCGAGAGCAGGAAACCTGCTCCTACTTCAACGAAGCAAAGCAGAATTGCTTTTGGGCACGGGGAGCTGCATGTTAGCAGCTAACCTTGCCCAAAAGCAATGCCGGCTCCTGCATTAGGGCTCCCCCCATGGTTCCCAACGCTGAGGCCAGGCCCCGGGGTATGGGGTCTCGTGGGCCATTATTGACCTGAGGAGGGGGGTACACAGTCCCCCTCTTTTTAAAAAAAAAATAGTGCAGGCCACGGGGGATGGGGTCCCCCAGGCAAATATTGGCCTGAGGAGGGGGGCCACGTGGTCCCCCATTTAAAAAAAATAAATAGTGGCAGGCCCCGGGGGATGGGGTCCCAGTGGCCATTATTGGCCTGAGGAGGGGGGCCATGCAGTCCCCCTCCTTATTTTTTAGAATAATAACTGCAGGCAGTCCCCGGGGGATGGGGTCCCCTGGGCTAATACAGAATAATGGAGGAGAGGCGTTTTTTTTTTTTGAATTTGGAGTCACGACCCCAACGCGGCTTTCAGCGCGGCCCCCGTGTAACGTCGCGTAGGATTCGCGAATTCACCTTAAATAAATAATTAAGTAGTATATCATTTAGAAGGTAGTGTTTTATTTGTTAAGTTGTTTTAAAGAGTTACTGGGATTGCAGTTAAAAACAAGATTACAATGTATAGAGTTGTTAAAAATATATAAAATTAAAAATTAATAGTTAAACTTGAAAAGTGCATTGTGTTGTAGTACATTGAATTCCTGCTTTTGCAGATTCGCATCGGTTGCGCGAATCCAAAAAAGATTTAAAAAAAATATGTATGTGAAAAAAATAATTATATTTACTATTATTTTATAGGGTGGCTCTAAAAAGAGCCCTTGTTTTCATTATGAGTTTGTTGTAGCTACATGTAAGTGCGGATGCACAGATTTAAGTTGTTGAGAAAGACTCTGTTTCCTTGATCTGTGAAGAGTACTCCATCACTTCTGTAGATGTCATCCATATCAAAACGTATATTGTTGTTGTAGATGGACCCCATTCTATGATCTCTGAGGTATGCAGAAACAGCTTTATTGACATTCTTCCTAGCTTTCTCAATCTGTGGACAGAATAGTGTTGACCGCTTCCATTTCTGTCTTTGGCATATATTAGAGTATACAAAGACAGTTTGAGGTAAAAGCAACATCAATTGTGCAAAGGTGTCCTTCATTAGCATTTCCAGACCTACCCCAGTCAATGTGCCTAGGTCATTGCCACCACAGTGCACAATCATGAGGTCAGGGGTTTGGAGATGCAAACAGGTTTTAACCAAAGGCATCAATTGGTGCCACTTTAATCCTCTCTGTGCAATCCATTTAATATCCACATTTTGCAAAGCTAGGTCTTTGTCAATACCTCTGCGTTTAGCACACCTTTTGCACCAGAAAACATAGCTGTGCCCAACAATCCATACTGTAAGCATCTTGAAGGGATGTCTGGAAGTAATGAAAAGATGTCTGTAGCTGAGGTAGTCAGTTGGTAGAATGAGAGGTATCTAAAATGGTGGACAAGATGCTGTTTTAAAAAAAGTAGAGAATTGATTGGCTGTTTAAGAACATTGTACATTCAAAAATAGGGTGCATGTTACTTTCTTTAAAAGGCATGATTTTTATTGGTTAGTAAAAAATGTTTGAAAGGTACAGTAGATAGGATAAGGTAATTTTTGCAAACGTCAACCACACCTGCTGTTTGCATTTGTAACCTTGTGTGCTGAACTTGAAAATATGGTGAAATTGTGACCTGTCAGTTCAGTTGAATATCCCATGAACTGTTACTATGGAAACTGGCATTAAGCAGAATGGGGGAAAGGTTGAAACTTAACTGTGGACTTAAAATGTGAAATTGTCATTTATATATAAGTGATGTCTTATTAAAGTAAGATTTCCTAAGTCAGTACTATCTTTAGAAGTGGTATTTTTATTTGTAATATATTTTTGAACTCCCGTATGGATTCGCGGCTCCTTTGCGTTGGTGCACGGTGGAGTCGCGACTCCCAAAAATTCCAGAACCAGTTTGGGCACTTTTAGAAGTCAGTTGGTAAGGGTTAATATGTCTAACCAATAGAAATGTGTTTTATAATTTGAAATAATGTAGGAAGCAATGTGATTTGTTACGTACATGTATTTGTGTGGAGAAAGAGAGGGAAAGTTTGCCATTACTGGTTTTACCTTGCTGAGAGTGGTGCATTACATTGATTGTTTGCATAAGAAAATCTTTTATGAGTTTGTGATATTTTAAATTCTACAAATCAATTTGGAAGGTGAGTTATAAATTTGTGAGGTGTATTATGCATTAGGTTTATTTTTAATCTTTAAAAATTATTGATGAACTGTGATATTTGAAATACATTATGAAATGTAGAGATGTGTATTGTAGTTTGTTTTATTGTAGTTAAATGTTGTTTTAAATAGATTCTGTATAGTAATATGTGTATATTGGAAGATGGATTAGTGATTATGGTAGTTTGTTTTAGTGTGTGGATATGTACATTTGTAGTATACCGCATAATTTTAGCTGTTGCTTTAAAATTGGAGGTGGAGTCTGTCAAGTTTTAAGGTGTGCATGGACTTCTGTCTCAAGTATGTTTCTACTTGTATATGTATTTTCATATGTCTTATACATTTGAAGGTGCATGATGTATAACAAAGAGGTGTTGTTGCTTTTTATGTGGTAATCTCAAGACTGTGGGGTATATTCACAAGAACGTGTGCTAAACATCACCAAAAAATGTTAACGCAGCTTTACACATCGCAGCCGATTGCGGGAAAATAACCCCGTGTTAACACAACACGGCGGTACCATGCGATAGTCCCCCAAAAACGCGGCCAATGTCCATGATACAACACCCGCGACAAAAACACAAACCTCAACGCGAAAAAACATGCGATGGGTCAAAGCGCGATGAGGAAATCAGCGATAAGCAGCGCCAGGCCTGCAACACACACATGGCAGGTGGGTAAAAGCACTATAAAAGTAGAAAAAACACACAAACACAAAATGACCAGCAACCAAGCACCAAGGAGGCAGCCAGATCAGGCGCAGAGGACGAGCGCAACCCCATAAGCACCCCGGACGACCAGCCGGGGACCTTGGGGACAGGGAAGGGCAAGGACAAGAAGAAGAGGAAGACGAAGTTCAGTCTGCAGGAGAATAGGATCCTGGTCACGGAGGTGATGGAACACCATCAACAACTGTTCGTCACCTCCAATGTGTCATTGGGCACCAAAAATGGAATATGGCGGGACATCGTGGACAAGGTGAATGCCGTCGGAGAGCATAAGAGGTCAATGGACGAGGTCAAGAGGCGATGGATTGACATCAAGCGCAAGACCAAGGAGAAACTCGCAGGCAACCAGAAGGCAGCAATGCAGACTGGAGGTGGGAGCCCAGCGCCACAGCTGGAGCTGGATGATATGGAGGAGCTGGTATCGACAGTCATCAGTGTGGAGACCGTGGCAGGAGTTGGGGGACCGGACCCTGCTCGACAGGACACAACACAACCACAACAGGGTGAGTGACCACCAGGTACTGGGGGACGGGTGGAGATGGCCACAATGGCACACATGCACAATCAAGCAGAGCACAGTGCACACCCACAATGACTCTGGAACATGGCCCTGATCCACAGAGTGTCACAATGTACAATGCCATGCTGTCTGAATGTGAACCTGTACCATGCAGCCACATACATGCGGACACATTGTAATACACCATCTCCCCTTCACATTGCAGGGGCACCATCAACACCTCCTGCAGAGCAGTCCCAGCCACTCTTCACTGATGACGAGGAGGACACCCCCAGCATCGACACCCAAGCCCTCCAAGACATCATTGACATCATCCGCAACTCACCTCCAGGATCAGGGCAGCCCAGCTGCATCGAGGAGACCCCACCCACTACCCAAACCACCCAGCAGGAGACACCCACAGCCCGGGCAGTCTCCCAGGACCCCCAGGAACAACACATGGCCTTCCAACGCCGTGTGCTGGAGAGCCAGAGGGAGACGGCTGAGCAGGTGCGGGTGGGGTTCGACCTCATGGCTACCAAACTGGACGCCATCCATGGGTGTCTAGGTCCCATCAGGGACCAGCTCCAGTCCCTAATGGACACCCACGGCCCGCTCCATGGTCTCCAACCAGCCCTGACTGACATTGCTGGAGTCATGACTCGGAGACAAGAACACCTGTCCACTCAGAGTGGCTCCAGCGATCCCAGCCGTGAGCTGGCACACATGCGGAGGCTCATGGAGGACTTGGTGCGGATGGAGGCGGAAAGGATGGCAGCCACTGCTGCACATCAGCGAAATGTAGCTGGGATCTACCAGGCCCTGCAGATCCTCATCATGGCATTGCTGCCACAAGGCGCGGCGCAGATGAATGCTGCTGCCCCCACACCATCCACATCTCCGCCCCCTGGTGTGTCAGTGCCTCCCAGTGCGGCAGGCGTATCCACTCCGGCATCTGATGTGTCACTGCCACACAGTGCCGCCGACAATCCTCCTCTGGCCCCTGATGTGTCAGTGGCACACAGTGCCGCAGCCGGTACTGCAACACCCACAGGTGGGGCAGGGCACACATACGAGGACGTGGATGGGATTGAGTTCAGAAGGAGGCACTAGCGTTCATTTCCGCCACCTTGCCTGTTTCTGCTTGGTGCCGCACATGGCCCCATGACCTGCCACTGACGCCTGATAAACTCCACTGCACTCACCTTGGACCTCGACATGGACTGCCATTTCCTGTTTGATGACCAATGACAAGGTGACCAGACTGCGGACTGTACCCTTCCTCTTCCGCAGTACTTGTCATCCCCGGATGGACTCTGGCTGGCCCTCCACGGGCCCATATTGTGTGGTGTGCTTGGCATGGCCCTGTACCGCTCCAGCTGCAAAACTCCACTGGATGTGCAATAAACATCCAGAAACGCACTGCTGTGTCATGGCTTTCATCATTCATGTATGAATGTGTGGATGAATGTAGGGAAAGTGATTTCCCTTACGTCAATGATGCTCATCTAGTGGGATGCCAGTCACAGTGTGCTACATTGCCTATTGTGTTCCGCTTGCCGTGGACACTACAACAGGGACACAAGCATTAATCAATCACGGCATTTATTTATTTATTTATTTATGCCGTGATTGATTAATGCTTGTGTCCCTGTTGTAGTGTCCACGGCAAGCATTAGTCACTACCTTGTGCGGACATGGACTGAACCACGCCCAGAGCCCCCGAGTCATTGTTGCAAGCCCTGCGCTGGTCTGGCGTACGCCAGGCCAGACCACTCCACTTACTCTCCGAGGGGGGCCCACATAGCTACATGTCGCAGGCGTACATGCTGGTGGTATGCAGGTCACTGGTCTAGTTGTCAGCATGTCACAGCCACTCCCTGAGGGCAGGTCTGCACACACACCACACCCATCCAGCACAGGCGTCTCAGGCCATGTGACCCCGCCAATATAAGGGGCCGACAACGTCACATTCCCCACTGCCAGTGGTGACTGGATGACGGACGCTCCACGGTTCTCAATCATAAAGGGCCCATGAGTTGTGGCGCACAGGGTTTGTCGCACCCAAGGCCTTGCACCCGTCACGGGCCTACCACCATGTGGCGCTGACTGGGGTTGCACAGGGTTAGTGGCACCCGAAGCCTTGCGCCCATCACGGTCCTACCACTACGTGGTGCTGACTGGGGTTGCACAGGGTTAGTGGCACCGAAATAGCTGAGCGGGTGTGCAGCCTGCGATGATGACGTGTGCACTGATGTGGTCTCTGCCATTGATGCCTCAGGACTCAGCGTCATGTGTGGGACCTGCTGGGCCGCGGGGTGGGTCCGCATGATGTGGACCATGCAATGGTGGTGGGACCGGGCCCTGGAGCTTGCACGGGCATGTGGTGTGCCCACTGGTGGACACACCATTGGCGGCAGGTGAGCAGTGGGCCCAGGGTGCGCAAGTGCGGACAGCCAGCACTGGCAGGCGTGAGGGGGTAGGGTGCATCTTCATGCGTGCGCAGGGACGGAGAGGCGTTGTTGCCGTGTGCTGTGTGATGGACTCTGCCATGATATACTCTGGCCTTGATTACAGATTGCAGACCTGGTGGCTTGCAGTGTATCCCAGCATGTGGTTGGAGACACACCGGTGGCAGCAGATGAACAGTGGGGCCTGGGTGCGCAGGGGCGGCAGTGTCTCTCTCTCTCTCTCCCTTCCTTCCCTCTCTCTCTCACTCTCTCTCCTTTCCTTCTCTCTCTCTCTCTCTCTCTCTCCCTTCCTTCCTTCCTTCCTTCCCTCTCTCTCACTCTCTCTCCTTTTCTTTCCTTCCCTCTCTCTCACTCTCTCTCTCCCTTCCTTACCTCTCTCTCTCACTCTCTCTCCTTTCCTTCTCTCTCTCTCTCTCTCTCTCTCTCCCTTCCTTCCCTCTCTCTCTCACTCTCTCTCCTTTCCTTCCCTCTCTCTCACTCTCTCTTTCCCTTCCTTTCCTTCTCTCTCTTTCTCTCTCTGCTTTTCTTTCATTCTCTATTTCTCTGTGTCTCGCTCCTTTGATGTGCGCATGGCACACGTTATGATTTTGTGCTTTATTTTCCAGGCTGTGACATCGTGATTGTCCCGGACGGACCCGACAGGAGTCTTCCGCATTGGTGTTTTGTGTTGTTCTTCAATAAAGTTTTTGGTTGTTACTTCAGTGCTGTGTGACTGTTTCTCTTTCTTCTGGCCACACATGCGTGTTATTTTTTGACAATGTGCGTCATCATGCGCTTTTTGTGGCTCTTGTGTCGTGCACGGTATGTGTATGTCCGGGGGGGGCTGGGGGTGTTGTGGCCCTCATGGGTCTCCGAGCTGCATGATCATTGTCTCCATGGCATCTGTGGGTCTTCGGGTGTGGCTCTTGGCTGGGCTCCCTTTCATGCTGCTGGTAGTCATCCTGCTTAACACCAGCAAAAGGCAGGTGTTAAATCACTGGTGCTACCGCGGCGTATCGCCTGTTTTTGGTTCTCATCGCAGATCTGGCAGTTTGTTGTGAAAGTGGTGTTGTGGTTTTTTCGTGTGTTTTTGCACGGGAACGCCTACTTTGCATCTCATTAGGGTTAGTTGGTGGTGTCCTCCCTGGGGATAAGTTTTGGGGCAGTTATCAAAATCATACTCGGAATTGATTCAAAATATAGTCCTCCTTTATATCTTAGCCCTCGTAGTTGAGTGAAATCATGGATGAAGCCCCCTTTGCAAAGATATTAGAATGCATGCAAGTGAAAGCGTCTCATCTAGGAGGAGGAAAAAGGGTACTCGTAACTAAAACAACTACGGAGCTCACAACGGGAAGAGTGGTGTACTCATTTGGGCGTAGCTCGCACCTCGGCCGGTGACCTACCCTGCCTCTGCCGGGATCGGAAGGTCTTGAAAACCGGAATCGGGTAGTTTAAATGTGATTACACGCGCAAAACTCTATGCTCAGAATGGCTACGCGGCGTCATGTATAAACTAAAACGCCACCTCCTACTGAAATACTCATGGCGGTCATCTTGTAGGTTTGCCAAATTGAGCACAAACCACTACCGCCATCTTATCACATTGTTGTTTTCTAACAAATCCCTTGTAAATATGTGTTATCATAATGATTTATTGGTTTTATAAGAGAAATCGTTTTATTAAAGAGGAAGATTGGTTAGTTGGTCATGATTTTATTCTGGGGTCTTGACTATTAGAAAAATGATAATAATCACTAGATAAAGATTTGGTCTCATAATGGGGGCCATGTAAAAACTAAAGTAGTGAAAGCCCCAATAATTATTATTAGACTCATTTCAAACCTTTTCGTTAATGATGCTTCCAGTTGGATCTCTCAGTCATATCTAAAGAATAGGTGTATGGTGACAATGTTGTATGAAAATTACAAGGCCATCTTTCTCTTTGATCAAGTATGGGTATAGATTGGTCTAATCAGTACTTTAGTTGGCCCAAAAATTCATATGCTTAATACATTCCAAGGGATTTCCTTGATGAGCCCTCGAGTGTGGGTAGACAACCGGTGAACCCATCTCTGCTCTTTTAACAGGAGCGCCTCTTTTGTTATTTTTGAAAAGGCCTCAAGGACCACCCATCTTAGCGAATCTGGTGAGTGTTTGAGTTGGAGAAAATGATTACACATTTTTGTGTTTGTTTTCTGACAACGAACATTACTATGATGTTCAGTGATTCGCACTTTTACTGGGCGGGTCGTCATCCCTACATATCTTAGATGGCAGGGGCATGTTATCATGTAGATATAGTTTGGCGTGTTACAATTTGTGTGTGAACGCAGCTCCCATGTGAAGGATTCAGTAAATGTAATGTCTTTTTGTACTTCGGTGAAAGCACAGACAATCCAAGTCCCGCAGGGGTAATGGCCCTGGACCGGAGGGAGATCCCACAGTTGTCGTTGTGTCCCCTCAATACGGACCTTTGGCCTAGTATGGATTAGCATATCTTTAAGGTTTCTGGAGCGTTTGAATGCAAAACAGGGAGGCTCCAAGGCCATGGAGCCAGTGTTCAATATACCCCAGTGTTTGCTGACCACTTTTTTGATTTTATTAGAGTCTGGTGTGTATGTAGTTACACACGTCAAGATGTCAGATTGAACTTTTTCTCTGTGTTCCAAGAGAGCCTCCCGGTTATTGTTCCTAGCTCTCTTTTTTGAGAGTGCAACACTCCGTGCGGGATATTCACGTCTGATCAGATTGGTTGCTAATACTTCAGCTTCTTTTTTGTAATCCGCAAGATCACTGCAATTTCTACGCAACCTTAAAAATTGCCCAAAGGGGAGATTCTCTTTTAAGGCGCATGGATGGTGGCTGCTGAATAATAGCAAGCTATTACGGTCTGTTGGCTTCCAGTAAATTGTAGTGCTCAAGTTGCCAGTATCTAATTTGATGGTCAGATCCAAAAATGATATCTGGCTTTCTGAAATCGAGCTGGTAAACCTCAAATATGGATTTAATGAGTTGATCCAAGTGCAGAACTCATTGCATGTGCGTATATCCCCTCTCCAAAAGATCAAAATGTCGTCTATGAATCTTTTCCAAAGACGCAGATTGGAGCGGTAGGGGTTACTGTCACTGAAAATATGGTCTCCCTCAAAGGCTGCCATATACAAACAGGCCACACTCGGGGTGAAGGTACTCCCCGTGGAAGTACCTTGGGTCTGATGGTATAGTTTACCCTTATATTCAAAAAAGTTTTTGGTAAGTGCTAATGTAGCACACTCCAACACAAAATTGCTTGGTGTCGGTGAGTCCCATTCTACTCTGCTGAAGACGTCCTCTATCACATCTAGGGTGGCCCTCTGTGGAATATTAGTGTAGAGTGCCTCTACATCTAGGGTGACTAATATACCGACATCGTTTGTATGTTGCAATGTAACACTTGCCGGGCATTGAGGAAGTTTTTCAATAACCCAAATAGGGTGAGTGATGCATCTTTTCTGCAACTTCGTTTTCATCACATCTTCATTTTTATCACTTCTTTGTCTTTCACAAGGGGTGTCTACATCCACGAGGTATCACTTGTGAGCATCACATTAGGTGGCACCGCACCTTTGCTTGTTTTTAATTAGCACTTATGTGTTATGAGTCAGCTGCACAAGGGATAGGAGAGTTAATACACCTACACTGGATGCTGTATACAAATTAACATATGTGTCAATTTCTCTCCAACAGGTAGATCCTGCATTATCAGGTAGATCCAGTACTACCAGGTATACTACACAAATAGTAGTTAGGGTGGCTAGTAGTGTGATTCTTTGACCACATCACTACCCTAGGTGAAGATAGATGACATTTAGATTTTAGGTCCTGACGAATCGCCCCTAGATTAAGTAGTAGGCAACAAACATGTTGACCTCCCACACGAAAGAGCGCCCCAACTAAGACATAAATCCCAGCTTTGCGCCTTTTGTTTTGTTTTTACTCAGGGTAGGAGACCCACTCATTAAAATTGTTAATTTTGGTACTCCCAATCCTGTTTTAATTCACTTATCAAACACATTTTTCGACATCTTCACTCACAAGGCCCCTCACCCCCACGGCATCAAATGGCTATTGGAAAAAAGATCTCCGCCAAAGTGCCCCTCATTGGGTACTTGTCGGGTATTGCAGCGACGACCCGACGAGGAGCAGCCCGATGATGAAGCATGACACCCATCTGGGTGTGAGAAGGCCCTATATTCCAATAATATGGATTTCCACCTCTGAACTATTTACAGTTGAGCACTTTTAGATCCCTTCAACTGACTCAGTTTTTATCATTAGGAACAGCATATTACTTGTTTTTCACTTCATGCAAAACAGCCATGCCCATGTCAACTGCCAATGCAAAGTTCCAGCCACAACCTCTCCAGCAGACATCGACCCCCATGCAGCCAATGCAAAGCTCCAGCCGAATATCCTCACTTGGAGACTCAGAAGATAAACACTTCACCAGGATCCTGGTCCCTGTATATGACCCTGTTTCCATGCCACCAGCCTGATCTTGTGACTAACTCATTCTAGCATGACCAGATACGGAAAGTGAAGCTTTTGCAGTTCTTGGTTCTATTTTTACCTGAAACTATAAAAAACTATAACTCTGATTTTATTGGTTGGATTTTTGTCATTTTGGTATCATTTTATTTATTAACTTCTACTCTATGTTTCTAAATTGGTTTCGGATTTTTCTTGTGTTGTGTTTCCACTTTATTACTGTTTGTGTGCTCCATAAATACTTTACACATTGCCTCCAAGTTAAGCCAGACTGCTTTTGTGCCATGCTATCAGAGAGTTGAGCACAGGTTTATTTAGTGATTTGTGTGATTCACCCTGACAAGGATTGAGTTGATTAATTGAGTGAGGTTCCAACTCCCCTCAACTAAGAACTCATTTTTTTACATGGATTATTAATTGAAGTCAATGGCAGTTCTCTTCAAGTAATAATGGCACAATCCTTTACTAGGTTAAGTAAGGTGTTAGTAATTTAAACCTGAGCTCAACTTTTGGTAGCTGTGACACAGTAGACAGGCTTAATTTAGGAGAAACAACTATAAAGCATTCATTATTGTCAAAAAAGGTAATAAGTAGAACACACAACATAAATACCACTTCAGTTTATAAATATAGTATACATTTTAATCTTTAAATGGAGACCAAAAAGAGCAATCTGATGTAGGGAACTGGAGACATTTTTCAAAATTTTAGATGTTTCTAGTACCAAAAAGCGCAAAGTGACAACCACGGGTACCTGTGCTAACCCGGGTCAAAGTCTCAAGTTAAGGCCGATCGCAATTGACATTGGGTCAGATACAGGGACCAGGTTTATCCCACTGGCAAGTTTACTTTCACTCAGTCATTTTCTGGCACGAAATTTAATTTACAAGGTAGTCGGTGAGTCGAGCTGCAAGTTGGATCTGAAGAAGGGCTTGTCATTGGTCAGCAGGAGTTCAGGACTTCTGTGTCAGCCTCTGCATTGGTGAAAAGTTAGAGGCTCTTGTCAATGGTGGTAAAGTTCTGAGCGGGTATAGTATGAAGTCAGTACCCAGGAAGGCCTCGTTAGCGGTTGGCTGACGTCAGCCCAGTGGTACATTCGAAATAAAATTTCATTCAGCAGGGCAAACTAGTAAGTTGAATCTCATGGCAATTTGATGTCAGCAGCTATGGCTCTGTGTCAGTGCGATGGTAGTCTCTGAATCTATATTGAGAAAGTTTGGGAAAAGTTTATGTGTCCAGTCTTGCAATTCTGGTGGGGAGAAGAGTACACAAACCACCAAGGTTCCAGGAGCTTTTGGGCACCACTTGGGGGTTAGGACTCAATCTCCCACAAGCCATCAGCAGTAGGACAAATCCAGCTGGAACTAGTCAGCTCGCTCAGCAGAATCTTCGCCTTCTTGCAGCTTGCGTGTTCCTGGAATTTAAAAGGAGACTAGCCAACTAGTCCCTGTAATCTATTTTGGGTATAAGTGTGAGCAGTTCCAGCCCTTGGAGTTTCCTGCCACAGATTACAGTAGGTGTGGTCCTCTTTCTGAAGTCCAAAGGGTTCAGCAAGTGCAGTCCTTCTGTCTTGCTCAGGTCCAGCAGTGTTCTGAAGAAGGTAGCCACAAGTGCCACTTTACCCCACTGGTTCCAACAGAATATTGTCCAGTTTTTCCTGTATGGAGCACCTGCTTGCACAAAGTACATATAACCTCCAGCAAGGGCCAGCTGTAATTGCCACACAACCGATTTTTCCCATGCCTTAGTAGTTGAGGTGCTGCTGATCCAGCGGTCTACTAACAACAGGTACTCTACTACCATATACTCACTTGGGCCCATACAACTTGCTTCCGCTGCGCTCTAAGTAAACCACTGGAGTCTATTAGTTTTATATGTTACTCATACCTCAAGATCTACTTATTACTTCTTTAACTAAACCTTTGCTGATCAAACAGCTCTTTCCTCTGGTCAATGGACCAGTTAGGGGGAACAAGTTGATGGAAATAATGACATTACTTATTATGCATTTCTTAATAAGTATAAAATAATGACAGACTCAATAAGTTTTAAAATCTTTATCTAAATTGGGGTTTGAACCATCTCAAAAGCGTTTCAGTACAAACACCCTCATTCGCGGGAGTGCCAATTCAAAAATATCTCAAATAACACTTATCAATTCAGATACATACAAAAACCATGCTCAGAAAGAAGAGGATAGAGACAGAAGAGCATTTATCAAATGATGAATTTCATAGTTACCAAAGTATGGTGTGAAGACCAACCCCCTGGCCAAAGGGCTGGTAAGGGCCTCCCAGGACAGATCAGGAGACGAAGGCTTCAGGACAAGAATCAGGACAGGATACTTCACCTCTCTAGTTACCGATGACTACGTCGCACCCCTCTCTGACACTCTCTTCCTCCTCGTGGTTGTTCCGCGAACTTCTTTCTAAACCCACCCATTAATTAGGTAGATGATTCTGCATTCGGTTTCTTCATCAGCATTTCAGAACACCACCCCGGCACACCCCGTTGTCAAGCTTCTTCACGTGCATCAAGCTTCTTCGTAGCTTCCCCAAAATTTGCATCTCCAAAAACTCGCTCACTCTTCAAACTAAACTACCTCAATTATACCTTTTCATAGAGATGTACCACCCATTAATGTTTCATTTGCACAGAATACTAACTTCTGATTGGACAGGCAAGGGGGGATGATCATCACACCACACTTTTACTTCATTTATTCTCTTTTAACCATTGTTCCCGAACTCCTCCCTTCAAACTTTTATTCCGCCCTTCCTTTCCCATACATCTTTAAACTCTATTAATACATTTGTAACTTATTTCTTGAACAAGTTCCTTCATATGAACTCTTCACCCTCATGTTCCCAGGGCACATCTCCGCCGACCTTGGACTCGTGACAAATCCTCAGTCATCTTCTAAGCTAATGTATCAGGGCGCATGCGTCGCGCCATATTGGTCTGCTCGACTCGGACAACCTTAACAGGCCCAAATACGCACTAATAATAAAGTCAAAAAGAAAAGTATTATTCTCTAAAATAAATGATTTCAATGTATACTACCAACCTCTACTCTAACCCATACCATTTGTTATTTCTCTCTCTGCATTTGCGTTAATTATAAACCCATTTCTAATTTCAGCAAAGCAAGTGCCATGCATGTGAGCTTTCAAGCGGCCATTTTATAGCTCTTTGCGCAAGCGCCAGAATTTCCCTCCAAGCGAAAGCACGTCATACTACGTAGATGCAGTAGACGCATGCGCAGTAAAGATCCCATGTTAAATGCGTCCTAGTCCTACGTCCGTGTTATTTGCAGTTAGTAAACACATAGGCAAGCTTCGCTCTTTTCCCGCGTATAATGAAAAATGCATGTTATTAATCACGAGACATGTCGTTAGTAAATCGTTAGTAAGTTAAATCGAGAAGATTGCTTCCGAGCAAGTCTCGTGTCCGAGACCTTGCTCCATCAATCCCCTCTCTGATGGCATATTAAGCCATCACAAAATTCCCAGCCATCCCAGATATCAACTTTAGCACTTCTCAGTTTTCTCTATTCGGCCTCCCAACTTTACATCAACCGTCTCATTTCCTTCTAAATCTCGCATTTTCTTGTATAACCTGCCTTTTATTTCTTCCAAGCGAATTTCCTCATCCTTCCTTTTACGTGTCTGTCCCTTTCCTCTTCTGTTCAAATGTACCTTTCCTTTCGTACTTTTTCTACAACATCTATATGTAATCATTATTAACATCACTATTGTTATTATCATCACTAATGGTATCATTATTTGACCTAGAAAACTTTTCCCAAACTCAACAAACTCGGGGGCATATTAACAAGAGGGGGAGATAAAATTATCGCCGCTTTAGCGTCCGTTTTCGGCCGAAAAGCGGCAATAATTTTATCGCAAGTTTAGCAAGGACACGCTAGCGCATGATTCCGTGAGTTAGCACCCGCTTTGCATCTCAACGTTAATGAGATGCCAAGTAGGCGTACCTCAATATGCTACATGGGTAAATATCGCGAAGGCAGCTTCGCGATATTTACAACAATGCCCCGGCCGGCGTAGCGATAAACAAAATAGCGCTAACCGGCCATTAACGCTGGATTTTAACGTCTGCTAAAATCCAGTGTTAGGCATACTTTGCATGGGAGGTGGATTATGCTGATACGACCACAGGGTCGTATCAGCAAGGTTATCGCCGCTTTCCATGGAACATCGCTGGAAAACCAGCGATGTTCCATGGAAAACACCGCTATCGCTGGAATAATTATCGCCATTGCGCTATGCGTTGTTAATACAGCGCTAACATGGCGATAATTTCCAGCGATAGCCGGCGATAAGAAATCTCACGCTAAGCGCGGCAGCGATAATTATCGCTGCCGCTTGATAATATGCCCCCATTTCCCTTATGCATTCTCGTAATATTTTCAATATATCCTTTAATTTCTCTGGTCTTGTCCGGAGTATAAGTGCAGCAATGTTGAACTTTCAACATGCCACAAACTCCACCTTCTTTTGCTAACAATATGTCAAGAGCAAGACGGTTCTGTAAAACCATTGATCTAATTGCAACCATTTCTGTGTTAATCATTAAAAATCCTCCTGCAGTATCTGTAGAAAGACGATCAACTATGGTTGATAACTTACAAATTTTCTGTGAATTTAAAATTACTCCAACTGAGGGTATCAGTGCACTAAAAATATCTCCTACAATTTCAGAAAAACTAGCCCTTCTTCTTCGTGTTAGTCCATTAGAATTTCCATTGGTTCCACTGATTTTGTCTACATGATACATTTTTGGAAAAACTATTCCAAAATAACAGCTTCTGTACCATCTTGCAGGTAACCTGTAGTAGGCATTATTCCCACAAACATAATACACTCCTGGAAACACAGGATCAGTTCCCCCTTTTAGTCCCCATCCTCCTAATATTAGGAAGTTATGTTCACATTCACTGGAACCAATGCAATTATTGTTATAATCTGTCTTTAATCTATGGAGGCAGAATTTTCCCCTTTTCACAAAGTCCAGGGACATCGCAGCATGAGCCTTGCCACTTGCATAGATTCCCTCCTTCCCAACCCATGGAGGCACATGGGTTTTCTGTGTAGTTGCCTTCTTCATTAAATCCTGTCTCCTTTCTTCTACCAAATCTAAAAAATCTTTTTCTTCTTTTCTCAATGTACATGTTAGATTATCTTCATGTGCCTGAACTAAATCTATTGAACTCATTGTTATGAAAAATTCACCCATAAATCGTGCATTTTTACTAATAACTACTGGATTCATATTCTTTCTAATAGGAAGTTCAGGAAATATTACATCTAAGTTAGAATAAAAATACTGCAATCTTCCTGTAGTATAAAATAAACTTGACAAAATACTACATGACACACCATACGTTAAAGGTATATGGTGATACGTCATCCCTTCTGATACTGATGATGGCAATTTCATGCATACATAACAGTTGTTAATCTGCATAGTGCTAACATACTGAAACAATAATTTAATAAACACATTAGAGGACATATTATAGTCTGATTCATTATGATAGTTTACCTCATCTTCCACTCCTATTTCTATTTTAGTTTCTCTTAATCTATCTACTTTGACATTAGTATCTGTATTATTCTTGTCACTTGTTTCCATTATTAAAGGTACCACTACTGTTAGGAATAACCATCCTAATATTGCTAATAAAATACTACAAAAACAAAATCTAAGACACTTTCTTTTAATTCCACACTTTGGTTTTCCGCTAACTTCATTGTCGGCCATTTTGTCTCTGAGAAAATTTCTTTTTCTCTTATCTTTTCTCTTTCACAGTCCTTTGTCTTTTTATTCTTAAGGAGGTTTCAATTGGCTTTCGTCAATTTGTGCAATATGGACTTCTTCTGTCTCATCAGACAGATCCAGGGACTCAAATTCTTCAAGTATGACGTATGTCCACTCTGGAGCCTTATATTTTCTGTTTAAGTTTCTCAATCTTGGACTTCTTCGAGTTATTTTTGCTAATGTTTGCTTAGGTCTTGTTTGACTTGTGATCTCATTCACTTGCTCTGGTTTCTTTTCAGATTTTCTCAGGTAATATTTTAGTTTCTTTACTCCAATTGGCCAATTGTCTCCTTTTCTGACTCTTTTAATTTGTACTGCTTTCTCACCTTCCTTATCTCCTTGTAAGGTTCGTTTTATTTCATTTATTCTGGGCGCAATCTGCTCTATTTCTCTGTTTTCTGTGCTTGTACCTTCTTTTGCTTCTTCCTGCTCAGGATCTACTGTGTTTTGTTCTACTTCTTCCTGAGTTTGTTCTTCTAATTCTGTCTGATCCTGCTCAGGTCTTACTTCAAATCTTTCTTCTTCTGCCTGAGCTTGTTCTTCTAACTCTATCTGGTCCTGTTCAGGTCTTAATTCAAACCTTTCTTCTTCTGCCTGAACGTGTTCTTCTCTTTTTCCCTCCTCAGGTTTGTTTATGTCTTTTTCTGTTTTCACCTGAGTGTGTTCTTCTTCCCCTATCTCTTCCTGACTACTTTCTTGTCTTTTCAGTTCTGTTCATCTTCTGGTTTCAATGGCATCATCTATTACTTCAATCACTGGGATCCATTCTTCCTGACTTAGCTCCGGCTGCTCATCATATGGTAGTCTTTCAGAATCTATCACTCTAGACCCTTCAATTTCACAGTTTACAACTCCTGATGCTTCAGCCTGCTCAGTCAGTGGTGGCTCTTGTTGATCTAATGGGCTTGGTACTCTTCTGGTATGAATAGCGTGAATCCAATTGTCCCACCTTGGTGCTAGACACGATTTTCTTGTGTGTTTCTTCACTAGCACCCAATCTCCAGGATTCAAATCATGCGCTTGATCTGGCTGTCTTTCAACTGCATCTTCTCCAACCTGATGAGAGATAGAATGCATCATTTCAGCTAATCCTTTGCAATAGTCCAATACCAGATCATCAGTTATACTCATTAGTTTATTTCCAGGAATGAACGCCTGTCTCATGGCTCTTCCCATGAGTACCTCATGTGGACTCATTCCTGTTTTTCTGTCTGGAATGCTTCTGAGACCCATTAGTACAAGAGGCAATGCATCTGGCCATTTCAGCTTTGTGGATGCACACACCTTTCCCAATCTTGACTTGATTGTGCCATTCATTTGTTCAACAATTCCAGAAGCCTCTGGACGATAAGCACAGTGTAGTTTTTGTTCAATGTTAAATGCAGCACAGATTAATCGAATTATTTCATTATTAAAATGAGGGCCTCTATCTGATTCCAAAGTGACCGGAAAACCAAAGCGTGGCACCAACTCCCTCAACAATAATTTTGCAACTCTAAGACTGTTATTTGTTCTAGTAGGGTAGGCTTCCACCCATCTTGAGAAAAGGCACACTATGACAAGTACATATTTCAATCCGTTGCAGGGGGGTAATTCAATAAAATCTAACTGTAATCTGGTGAAGGGTCCTTCTGCCTTTCTGATTTTTCCCCAGCTTACCACTGTCTTTCTACCTGGGTTCTGCTGTTGACAGGTTAAGCATCTTTGGCAAAGGCTCTCTGCGATTACCCTGAACTTCGGATTGTACCAACTCTGTCTGAATAGTCTGATCATTGAATCTCTCCCTTATGTGTGTCGCTCCATGATATACCCTCGCCATTTTTGAAAGCAGACAATCTAGCATGACTGGTCTTCCATCTAGATACACCCATACTTCATCATGTGGTCTATTGGTACAGGCTGCCTTTATCCAGATTTCTTTTTCCTTTTCCTCAACTTCTTCCTGCAATTGTCTAATCTCATCCCATGTCGCTGGCACTGAGAAGTACATAAGTTGGCATCTGGTTTCTCCTGTTTCAATTTTTCTGTTTATGGCTACTGCATTTTTAGCGCAGTATTTTGCCACTTGGTCAGCATAATTATTACCAGCAGTCACATAGTAATTTCCTGACTGATGTGCAGCACATTTTACAACTGCTATTTCTTTTGGCAATTGCAATGCTTTCAACAAATCCTTTACATTTTTGCTGTTTCTGATTGGAGACCCTGAAGAAGTCAGAAATCCCCTCTGCAGCCAAAGCTGGCCGAAGTCATGCACAATCCCGAAACCATATTGACTATCCGTAAATATGGTTATTCTCCAATTTTTCCCCTTTTTACATGCCGTTGTCAAGGCAACCAATTCAGCTACTTGTGCAGACTTGACCCCAGGTAAACAGGATGCTTCAATTACCCCCGAAATTTAGCAAACAGCATATGCAGCACTTAGACCTCCCTCCTGTGTCCTAAGGCGGGAGCCGTCTACAAATAACTCATGATCTGCTTCTTTTAGTGGTGTCTCTCTTATATCCAGGTGGGGCTTTGTGCATAATTCAGTCATGTCTAAGCAATCGTGATCACTTTCATCTTTTTCTTCTTCATCGCAGGGGTCTCGCAATAGGGTAGCTGGGTTCAAAATCGTACACCTTGTCACAGTCACATTCTCAGCTCCCAAAATTACTCTTTCGTACTTTGTCAGATGACTAGGGGTGAGATGCTGTGTTCTTGTTCTTGTTAAAAGAATCTCAACCGAGTGTGGAACAAATACCTTTACCGGATGTCCCATCACTATCGACTCACTTTGCTCCAGACTCATACAAGTAGCAGCTACTGCTTTTAAGCAGCCAGGCAATGCTGAAGCCACTGGGTCCAATGTGGCTGAAAAATATGCCACTGGACGCCGACTCAATCCATGTCTCTGTGTTAAAACTGAAAGTGCTCAATTTTCTCTTTCACAACAAAACAAAGCAAAATCTTTTGTATAGTCTGGCATGCCCAAGGCAGGAGCCTCACACAGACAATTTCGCAATCTCACAAATGCCCCTAGGCAGTCATCATTCCAATCAATCGGATCTTTTGCTCGTTTCCGAATCATCTGTATCAATGGTTTCGCTAACACAGAAAATCCATTTATCCATTGCCTGCAGTATCCAACCACTCCCAGAAACATTCTCATTTCTCTCTGAGTCTGTGGCAATTGCATTTCTTTAATTATTTTTATTCTTTCCGGTGTCACTTTTCTAACTCCTCTTTCTATTTTATGCCCTAGATATCTTACTTCTTGTCGACAGAACTGTAATTTTTCTGTAGACACCTTGTGTCCTCCTTCAGCCAAATGGTTCAGCAACGCAATTGTATCTGTGACACAATCTTCTCGCGTTTTTGATGCCACTAACAGGTCATCAATGTACTGAACCAGAACAGAATTTCTGGGCATAGTCAATGATTCCAGCCACTTTTTCAAAATCTGATTAAAGATTGAAGGACTCTCTGTGTACCCTTGAGGAACACGACACCATGCGTAAATACGATCTTCAAATTTAAACGTAAACAAATACTGGCTGTCTGGGTGCAAAGGAATAGAAAAGAATGCTTGGCATAAATAAATTACTGTGAGCAATCCTGCATTCCATGGTATCTGATAAAGGATCACTGCTGGATTTGGCACAATTGGACAACAGTGAATTACAATCTTATTTATTTTTCGCAGGTCTTGCACTATTCTGTACTTTCCGCTAGGCTTTTTCAGTCCCATTATTGGTGAATTACAGGGGCTACCCATCACTTATTTCAGAATGCCCTGTTTAACCATCCGTTCAATTTCTGGGATAATTCCTGCTTTTACTTCTGAACTCATTTTGTACTGTCGGGTATTTGGATACACTGCACCTTCCTTCACTGTCACTTTAACTGGGTCTATAGTCTTCATTAGCCCAATATCTTTTCCTGTAAAATCCCACACTTCTGGATTAACTGTGATTCTCAACTCTTCTGGTAATTCATTTTCAGTTATTAGTGAAAATATTTCATCCACTTCTGTTCCCTGCTTGGCCAGCATCATCTTGTCTGCCACATCTTCATCAGGGGTTTGGAAAGCGACACCATCCGGTGTACAATAGATCGTGCAATTCATCTTGCACAAAAGATTTCTTCCCAACAGATTTACAGGACTGGAATCGCAAACTACAAACCGATGCATTTCCTTAAAGTTTCCAATGTGCACCTCCATTGGCTTTGTGATTGGTGTTCTAATCTGTTGGTTAGATACGCCTACAACTTGGATTGTCTCTCCCGAGAGGGGTAGGTTTGGGATGTCTGCTGTTCTCACAGTAGACATGGTAGCACCAGTATCCAATAGGAAAGTAATGTCTTTACCTTCTACTCTCCCATCAACAAATGGACCTGTCTGATCTACCGGCAAGGATGCGCCAAGCACGCACTCCTCTTCCTCCCCCCTCAGGCACCGTCATTGTACAGTATCTGAACGTTCTTCCTCATTCTGCAAAAAATATTGTGCAATTGTTCTATTATTCTTACCACTTTCTCCTTGAAATCCGGTGTTCGTACTGAAACTTTGTTGGTTCACATAATTTGGCAAAGGAGCTGGTGGTACCTGATATTGTGGAGTGACTACCTGTTGCTGTTGATTCATAAGTACTTCATTCTGCATCTGTGGGATTAAATTTTGATTTGGCCCATTATTATTATTATTATTCTGAGTACTCTTACACTCGTTCTTCCAATATCCAAGCTTTCCGCACGCATGACAAGGGAACTTCTTTTTCGCTTCTTCTCTGTCCATTCGCCCTTTAAATCTATTACTATTCGTTCCTTGATTATTCTGACTCTGTTCCTATACTGGATTATTATTTTGCTCATTTGTCTTCCCTTCCTGCTGCTCTGCCAATTTAACTTGAGCCCACATCATTTTCTCCTTCAGCTTCCTACGCCTGGCCTCTATGTCATCCCCGCAATATTTTGCATACTTTAAAATTTCATCTACTGTCTTACTTTGCCAACACAACATGTGTTGTTGTATCATCTGACTAATCTCCGGTTTCAAGCCATATACAAACCGATACACAAAATGTCCATTATCTTTGTCACCAATGTTCTCAAAACCACTATACTGCTTGAACACCTGCAACAATCGCTCATAATACGTATGTACAGATTCATTCGGTTCTTGTGTTGTTCTATCTATCTTTACCCAATCTGTTTCTTTGGGTGGGATTTTCCCTTTCACATATGTAATCACTTGGTGATACTTTTTCATCACTTCTTCTGACGGTGCTCCTGTTTTTGCATCTCTAGGATACTCCTCATTAGGCCAATCAATTGTGATTTTACATTCTGTCCATAAATCAGCAGGTACCACTATGTCAAATAGACCATCCAGATCTTTCAATAATACCTTTGAGACTTTCACAAACCTCTCTACCTGTTTGTACCACTCAACTGGCTTTTCTCTCAGTTTTGGAAAATCATTTGTAAACGATAAAATATCTTGTCTACTCCAAGGGACATGAACATATCCTCCTCCAGGAACCTCTCTCATTGGACACAACCTCTCCGCTTTTCCTGTTTCTCTTACTGGAAATGCAGCTACTCTCTCTCTCACCTGCACTTCTTCTTTCTTCCTTATCCACCTAATCCTCCATTTATCAATGTCTCCACATTTCCGGAAATATGTTAATTAATTCTTTTATCTGTAACCTTTTTCCTGAAGCATTCACACTTTCCAAATCTTTATCAGTAAAATCCACTTGATAGGGTTTCTGTAACAATTTTGATTTCCCTATATCTATTCCAATCTCTGAAGCAACTTCAGTCAATCTTTCATGAAATAATCTTGCTCTCCTGGTTATACTCGTACATAGAAACAACAATTCTTCATCATTATAAACATTTAATCTTTCTGTCCCCACACATCCTGTCATCATCTCTTCCAATTCCACTTTCAATCTGCTAATTTCTAAAATCTTTGGTTTTGTGATCTGATTTTCCCTTTCCTGAGCCCACCTTTCTATATCCTCAGGGGTGACTACTGTTGTACCTGAATTTCCAGCCTGAAACAAAGGTCTTCTCTCTCTCAAATTCATAGGCGTAACTCTCTTTTGAGTTTCCACATTGGGTTCCACAATAGGAAGGTCCATTAGTGAAATAACTGACTCACTTTCACTAACCTGATCATCTGTGATTACTATCTCTTTTCTAGGACTATTCAATGGAACTGTCACAAGTTGTGATTTCTGGGTATCCTTATTATCCCCATATAATGGGATTACTGGACCAATGGTTACAGGTACTGTTAAAGCTTCGGCATTTAAATTCAATTGACTTATCCTTTGAACTAGTTCCTCCCTAGTTTTGTTCAAAGCTTCTCTCTCATTATCTTGTAACACTCTGTTATATGATGTCTCATGTATAATCTGTGGAGTTAATGGTATTTCCATTACTGGCGCACTTGGGACAACCTTACTAGCTGCTTCTTGATACGGTGGTGGATTCTTAATTAAAATATCCTCTAACAATTCGTCATCTGACTCTCCATATCCTGTCGAATTCATATGTTTTGTTTTCTCTTTACATTTTCCTCCAGAATGTTCCTCAGCCATCAACACTGGATATAACCCTTCCGATACCATCGCTCTCCTCCACTGTTTCATCTGCCCTTCTCTTGACTCATGCAAGTGTCTCGGAAAGAATCCTCTATATCTTCCACCTCTACATTTCTCTCTTTCATATGACTCATTCTTCCAAAGCCTCATATTGAGTTAACCTGGGTCTTGGTTCTAAATCATTCATCTTCAATCTCAAATTGTGAAGAATCCTCCCATTAAACGTACCATCCTTAGGAAATGCTAACACACCATCATCTCTCGTGTATTCTACCCAATTTTCTAACCACACACAAGTATGATATCCTCTCTCCATCATCATAAAATATGCTGGTGTCTTCGGTGGTGGAATAGGAATACCCTCTCTAGTCAACACAGACTTATCCTTAACAAAGAAATTCTTTATTCTCTTAAAAATTGACATTTTGCTTTTCTCTCCATACAGTCTTGAAGAAAATTGTATTCCGCAAACACTTGAAATCTTCTACCTGTACGTCTTGCACTGACAGTCAAATCAAAATCCCGCATACAATCCTTCTCTTCTCCAATCCTAGCGCTGCTTCTAACTAAGTGTCCAATCAAATCAGGCTCATACTTGTACTCTGACCAATGTCAACGTGGCCTTTTCCTGATGTCAGTTTTGCTCCTCACTACTGACCCCTCCTTTACAATGCTGTTCCTGGCACATGCCTGCTGCTTCTACCAATCCCAGCGCGGCTCCTTTGTGACGTCGATCCTACTCAGGCGATTTCTCACCCCTCCTTTACCAAGCTCCTCCTGTCACACGCCCGCTGCTTTTACCAATCCCAGCGCGGCTCTCTGTGATGTCAGTACCACTCCGGCAACTGACCCTCCCTTTGCAAGGTAATACGAAATGTTTATTTCTTCAAATATTCTTTGGACTTCTTTGTTATTAACAACGTAAAAACATTCGCTACTCTATCTGTTCCACTAAACCAAAAGGATAGTTTATTTTCTTCCACTGCGAGTAAAACCTTCCGCTTACTCTTCACCTAAGCTCCAGAGAACCTGCTACTCTTCCGGTATCTCCCGTTAAAGAATTTGGAGACCGGTATTTCACCAGCGAACTCCTTTGCTGTCAAACTAGCATTAGAAGAACCTGCTACTCCTTCAGGGTTACCCTTACTAGGTGATATAACGCCTAAAGTTTCACCAGCGAACTCTTTGCTTTCAACCACTCTTACTTTTGTACAGAAAATAGTCCCTAGTTTAACACTGCCAGCCCTACCTAGCTTCTCAGTGTTATTCCAACAGACGAGTAACCTCACTGCAGTGTGGTTTCTATCGCCACCTGCTATTCATTCCCCGGGAAATTTCCAGACAACATAAAACAAGACACTAACTCTTTTGTTAAAACATTAACCAAAAATCAATAATCTATACTTATCACCAAACTAGTCACTAACAACCATAGCTCTGCTACCAGAAAACTGATCCAGCGGTCTACTAACAACAGGTACTCTACTACCATATACTCACTTGGGCCCATACAACTTGCTTCCGCTGCGCTCTAAGTAAACCACTGGAGTCTATTAGTTTTAAATGCTACTCATACCTCAAGATCTAGTTATTACTTCTTTAACTAAACCTTTGCTGATCAAACAGCTCTTTTCTCTGGTCAATGGACCAGTTAGGTGGAACAAGTTGATGGCAATAATGACATTACTTATTATGCATTTCTTAATAAGTATAAAATAATGACAGACTCAATAAGTTTTAAAATCTTTATCTAAATTGGGGTTTGAACCATCTCAAAAGCGTTTCAGTACAAACACCCTCATTCGCGGGAGTGCCAATTCAAAAATATCTCAAATAACACTTATCAATTCAGATACATACAATAACCATGCTCAGAAAGAAGAGGATAGATACAGAAGAGCATTTATCAAATGATGAATTTCATAGTTACCAAAGTATGGTGTGAAGACCAACCCCCTGGCCAAAGGGTTGGTAAGGGCCTCCCAGGACAGATCAGGAGACGAAGGCTTCAGGACAAGAATCAGGACAGGATACTTCACCTTTCTAGTTACCGATGACTACGTCGCACCCCTCTCTGACACTCTCTTCCTCCTCGTGGTTCTTCCGCTATCTTCTTTCTAAACCCACCCATTAATTAGGTAGATGATTCTGCATTCGGTTTCTTCATCAGCATTTCAGAACACCATCCCGGGACACCCCGTTGTCAAGCCTCTTCAAAGCGCATCAAGCTTCTTCGTAGCTTCCCCAAAATTCACATCTCCAAAAACTCGCTCACTCTTCAAACTAAACTACCTCAATTATACCTTTTCATAGAGATGTACCACCCATTAATGTTTCATTTGCACAGAATACTAACTTCTGATTGGACAGGCGAGGGGGGATGATCATCACACCACACTTTTACCTCATTTATTCTCTTTTAACCATTGTTCCCAAACTCCTCCCTTCAAACTTTTATTCCGCCCTTCCTTTCCCATACATTTTTAAACTCTATTAATACTATTGTAACTGATTTCTTGAACAAGTTCCTTCATATGAACTCTTCACCCTCATGTTCCCAGGGCACATCTCCGCCGACCTTGGACTCGTGACAAATCCTCAGTCATCTTCCAAGCTTCTGTATCAGGGCGCATGCATCACGCCATATTGGTCTGCTTGACTCGGACAACCTTAACAGGCCCAAATACGCACTAATAATAAAGTAAAAAAGAAAAGTATTATTCTCTAAAATAAATGATTTCAATGTATACTACCAACCTCTACTCTAACCCATACCATCTGTGATTTCTCTCTCTGCATTTGCGTTAATTATAAACCCATTTCTAATTTCAGCAAAGCAAGTGCCATGCATGTGAGCTTTCAAGCGGCCATTTTATAGCTCTTTGCGCAAGCACCAGAATTTCCCTCCAAGCGAAAGCTCGTCATACTACGTAGATGCAGTAGACGCATGCGCAGTAAAGATCCCATGTTAAATGCGTCCTAGTCCTACGTCCGTGTTATTTGCAGTTAGCAAACACATAGGCAAGCTTCGCTCTTTTCCCGTGTATAATAAAAAATGCATATTATTAATCACGAGACATGTCGTTAGTAAATCGTTAGTAAGTTAAATCGAGAAGATTGCTTCCGAGCAAGTCTCGTGTCCGAGACCTTGCTCCATCACTGCAGTAGTTGACAAAATGACTATCATTTTCTGATGCTGGACCTGTGATGGGCCTGGTGGAAAGTGTGATTGGTGTCTCTTGGAGTCCATGTTTTGCTGAGGCCATAATGGAGAGGGATTTTACTTCCCCCAGACCACCTCTCTAAAACACCACTCTGGTAATGGTGGTGAGGAAAATCATTTGAGGCTATACCTCAAAGCAGTCAGCTTAGTTTGTGATTGGTGTTCGCTGAGTGGCCAATCAGTTGGCTGCTTTTGTTTGTTTCAGATGTCCCATAGATCCTGTGGTATTTCTGCAGGACCCACAGAGTCAATGATGGAGTGCTGCTTCACTATCGCCTGGAATTTACTTCTCTTTTTCCTCATCCCTCAGGACCAAGAAGTTGAAAAAATGTGTGTTTACTATGAAGGAGTCATTTTAAATGTAAGCCTATGGATTGCCTCACACACACAAATAACCAAGTGGTCATGTAGTTTTCAGTAACATTTCAGCATTTTTATGTGTTACAGTGACATACTTCAAACTAGTACTGCAGTACCTGTGACTCACAGTGAAATTACATCTCATTGGCTGATGTCATTGTATTGATATATTTTGAAGACGGTTAACCCTATTACTGTCACTAGGGAGTTGGACTTATATCTATATACATCCTTTCAATCTCAATAATTTTTAGTGCTTTTTCCATTTTTGGGGAGACTCATCTAATGTAATGCAAACCCAGTGCAAAAGGTTGTGGTTAGCTTTCCAATGCAAATGAAGATTTGGTTGGAAAGTTGGCCAAAGTAATGTGAAAT
Organism: Calotriton arnoldi; assembly: GCA_963921515.1. Taxonomy (NCBI): domain Eukaryota; kingdom Metazoa; phylum Chordata; class Amphibia; order Caudata; family Salamandridae; genus Calotriton; species Calotriton arnoldi. The sequence goes on from CAWUFW010008560.1 coordinate 710,576, forward strand.
ACTGCTATGAGCTACTTTGTATCAAGGGGGCTTTTAATGGGTCGTCCAGGGGCAGTTCCATGCAATCCCCCACGGGTTTTGATGCAAACACTTATCTATTAATATTGTTAGAGAGGGATCCGAGCCACAAACATACGCATCCTTGAAGCAGGCATAAAAATTGAGCACGTTTAAAAGTGATCCACATTTTTCCAACTTTGCGCATGTGATACTATAATTTGTATGTGAGCTGTAGGATTTATCATTAAAGCATAGTTTTAGTAATAGCAGGCCCCTTCACAGTACTAAACCTATGATTGATAGAATGCACACAACCTGGAAGTATGGTGCATAGGTGCGTGTTGGCAGGCGGCAGTGTCAAATGTGTCACAGCAGAAAAAGAGTGCCACATGTTAGTTACTGCAGTGTTTTTTTTTAAGCTCATTTCAACACCTAACTATAACATCACTTTATCCTTTGATTTTTCTTCCAGTAAATTTCTGAGGGTTTGGATCGTATTCCAACTTGAGCATACACCCAACCTGCAGCCAACACCCCTGCGCCCAACCCCAGAGTGGGCAACGGCCTGACCGATGGCCAGAAAATGCACAGAGCTTACCCCAGTAGGCAGCTAACCCCACCACCTCCCCACCAGCTGCCCAACTACCCTACAGGCCCCTAACATGCATTTTCTTTTTTCCTCAACAGTTTTTTTACCCAGGTACTGGGGTATTTGCCATGCTAGCTTCCACCTCCTGGTGCCATGTTACCATGCAAGTTTCTCCAAGGAAATGAGCACAGTGTCACAGAACCATGAGCTAGAAGATTCAATAGAGACTCCTGTGGGAGTACCACGGTACCTCACGGTAGGGCCACACTGCCTTCCGCTGGAATACCACAGCAGCCATGGAACAAAAACATATTTTCAGCTTTAAGGGAAGGGGACCTTATTCTTCCACCTAATGCTCTTTCTAAAAAACTTTCAGGACATGGATACAGAGTCTCTGAGTCCTGTAGTGGTGGCCGCAGCATTTTCTTCAAAAGTTGCAGTCAGCCAATTAGATTGCTCAGTACAGTGCCGAAATGACCCACTGGAGAAAGCTCCATTGGCCAATCAGAAGACCTTTTTTCCCCATTTTAGATTTTCATTATCGATGGACTCCAGCAGGACCACAGTCCACATATACCCAACTTTTTAACCCCTTCATGATCAACACAATACCCTATTTAAATGAAAATTTCTCAAAAATGGTTGGACAGATTTACACCAAAGCACAAAAACCTCACTTTGAATAAAGTTCTTTCTGCCAAATTTGATTCAGTCATTTTTTCTGTATCACAAAGCAAAGTTTACTATGGGAATTAACATGGGAAATCCATGTTTGAGGTCCCACTTTTTCATGACCTCCTGCTTGCCAAATCACACATTTTTGGTTGAAGGAGCCAAAGTGGATGAATGTGGGAGGGATGGGTGCAAACGGAAGCAAGGAGGCCGTATAGGTGTAATATTGAGGTGTGTTTATTTCAGTTATTGAATTCAGTTGAAGATTTATGGCAACTTGGTCACTTTGTCCTTCTCTCTCCTAGGTGTTCCGGCTCACTGGAGGGATCCCCGGAAGGCTTGTGAAGAGGAGCAGAATAACAAGAGGATTGGTAAGTGAAAAGGGTATATTAAGGAAGGTTGGTACAAATACCGTCACCACACCCAGATAGAAAGCAGCGCGAAAAACAAAATATAAAGAAATTAAGTAGTTCTTTTCTTCTCGTGCCCAGGTCCTGTTTCTCTGCAGGTCCTGTTTCTCTGTCAGTACCCGGTTTTTATCAATAGGGCTGTTTTCCCTCCATTTTAGCGACTGTGCAATGCAGTAATTATTATGGGAGTGTGGCACTTTGTGGCGAGGTAAAAATGGAGGGGGGGTTTCATGCAGTACTACTCCTTTCTCTCTCTGTCCAGGCTTACGGGTAGCAGAAGAGAGGAGAATGGACAGAGAAGAGGAGAAAAGAAAGGAAAACATAAACAACGAACAACAAAAGGGAGCCAAGAAAACCCCAAACGCAACAGAGAAAAAATAGAATACCCGCTATTCCCCAACCTTCCTCCCAAACTCCCCAAATATGCCCTCCCTTGCGTCATATACCGCCTCTGCCGCAACTCCTCTGAGTTGCGGCGGCTCCTGCGCATCCAATCCGGGCGACCACCAGTCTTCACACCACTCATCGGGAGGTCCCTCGTTCTCAACATCCCTTTCCTGTGGTCCTCCGTCTCTTCCGTTCGTCTCTCCTCACTCTGGGGATGTTTCCTTCTCATTGGCATCCTTCCCGACCGAAGCCTCCTTCTTCCTCATCGGCTCCTTTTCTCCTCCCCTGAGTCCTCCGATTGGTCCCCTGTCCGTACGTCATTGCTTCATTCCTGTGGGAATGAACGATAGTCCGTTTTCACTGTTTGTTTTATGTTCCAGCCCCTATTGATGTCATCGGAACCCGGAAGGAGTGCAGAACACAGCGGAGTTGGAAGGTAGATCCGAGTCTCATAGGGGGGGCTGGGACGTCTCCTCACAATGAATTTTTGTTTTGGAAAGCTTCATGCAGATTCTTCAAATGGTGACAAAGATATTAGCAAAACAAACACTCTTCATATGGAAACTTTGACCTAAGTATAGCTTCACAAGTCACCATTTCATAGATTCTACTTCTGCAGCAGCCCAACATGGGACGATGTTGATGCCATACTAGAAATTGAACCAACAGTCCCAGTCAATATATGAACCAGCCTGCCAATCCCTCCAGGAATATTGATAAAAAATAAGTCCATAAGCAGAAAACTCAAAGGTACATGTGTTAGGGGAAGAACAACATGTTAAAGTCAAGGGAGTAACACTGACATGTTTGAAGATGGAGCAGTGTAATTTTGATTCCACCCTTAGATACTGTAGGAGTGCATTATAATCATGTGTAGTCAGCACTCAAATATATTCTGCTTGCTTAATGTTACTAAGAAAAGAAGGGGTATTGTATACTTAAAGTACTCCTTGTGAAAACCAATGAGATTTATAAATGATGTGCCTAGAAATGTGACTAAAAGAAAGTCCTGCAATACTTCTATAATAATAGGTTAAGAGAAAGCTAAAGTTTTTAACATGTCTCATTGTGAAGCCGATGATATGATATGAATGAGCGGACTAATATTTAGACATCTATACATGTAGCAAGAAATTATATTCATATTGGTGTATTTTGGAATGATCTCTTTTATATAATCATTTGCAATTTATTAATTCATTAAGAAACTGCATTTTCTTTGTGTTTGGTAATGTGCACGTATTTTTAACCCTGTGCACCATTAAGTTGACCATTTCACAATCTCAAGTATGGTTTCAGCACAAGCTCCTGTTTAAGTCTAGCATTTCATTTGTATTTAACCTTCAATGTAGAATGTGTTTGCTTGCATTTTTGTTTTACTGTGGACAAAGCTTCATTATTTAGTAAAGGAGGGTTTGTGCTTTAGTAAGATAGTGAGATATGTAAAGACTGATTTTGGCAAAGAAAAACATGGTAACAAGCAAGGAGTTCCCATGGAGGAGAAGAATAGCCATGGACGAATGAAGTAGCAACTTATCAATGTGGGAAAGGTGATGCCAGTAGCAAATTTGTGCCTTAATTGTGGAAAGTTACCAGAGCTGATCACATGATTTACCTTGAATGCAGACTAATATCTTAAGCTGCAACTTAGTGAGGGTCAAAGAGATGTCTCAGGACTTCATGAGGTACAGACCTCTCCTTCTGCTTTGTGTGACTTCATGATTCATGACCCATGGTTGGAGTTTCTTCTGACAGCTGACGCCTTTATAATATCCATTCTAACTCTGTGTTTCTGAGTTTACGGTTGTCTCTTTTAAGGTAGTGTAGGGAGAGATATTGTGCTCATGCTTACCTTTGATAATCAGTTGATGCAATTTAACGTTCAATTATGTTTCCTTATTACTTGCACTGCTCTAACCAAATAAGTTCTATGTTTTTATTATATAGGGTACATCTCTTTTAGAGATTTGGACTTATTCTGTTTGTCCTATATTTCTATACTGTAATGCTGAGACTGATTTATATCAATCTATTTCCGACTTTATAACTAAACCTTACTAATCCCAATTTTAGTTGTCAGGTAGTTATTGTGTAACCAAATTGGATATACTGTAATGAGATTTAATGGTGATTGTTTTCTCCCTCTTACCTCTCAAGCAGCTAAAAGGACCATCTGATTGAGTAGGGATGTTTAAGTGGATCCAAGCTTTCTCAAAGTTAAGTCAGTTTTCCTTTCTCTCCATTTCAAAAAAGTTACAAAGGTTTATTCATAAGTGAAAAGCTTTAGCATCAATATCTGCCAAGTCCTTATCAATGCTGAGCACCAATAGAATATTCCACTTACCTTGCAAAGACAAGAATAACCTCCCTCTCCCCCTCAACACTTCCCGTATTTTCCACCCCACATGCTTCATTACAGTTCTCATCTGAACATTGGTCATTCCCTCCTCCCACCCTTCCAGATCTTAGAGGAAAGATCAGACTTTTTCACTCCAATTAGGCTGAATGCAAGCACACAGTGTATACTCATATCATGGAGGCTCCATACCACAGTAAATGGTTTGCTTTAATTTACTAGGTCAATGGAATGAGACATTAAATCACACTTGAAGAAAACACTATCCTATCTTGCCACTATAGCACGAAGCAGCGGTCATCAAAGATGCACTTCTATTTCTTAGACTTTTTTTATGCAAGATGAATGCAATAAAAATGAATACGCAGAATAAAGGATTAGCAGCAGCAGATCCCACATGATTACGAACATGTCACAGACATAAACCAAGATCTGTTAAAAAAAAAGAAATGCGGAGTAGAAATATTCTTGTGCATAAATAGCCAAATGCGAAGATCTGTGTCTGCCAAAGAATATACTAGGAACAACTCAGTGGGCTTGTTTTATGCACTTTAGGTTCCTTGTCCTCTCAAGACTGTTACAGTAAGGTAGGCCATCATAAATAGTAGGATGCAATGAACCTGGCTCTGGATCCCGTTACAGATAGAAATTATTCAGAGATAATGGGATGAATAGGGCAATCCTTTGGGTTAGGCTGGATGACAATGAGTTAATAGCCCCATGGATGCCCATAAATCCTGGGGACAAGGAATATACATCTGCCTCATATGTGCACAGGACTAGTTTCCACATAGTCTATTTCCTGGTAACCATGTCAATCTTTAATTTGATCTCCAGTTGTGAAATTCTAGAAGGTGGGACCTTAGATCACTCTCCAGTACTACTGATCCTGGGATATTTCACCAATAACCAATAGATGAAGAAGGAATATCTGTAGATATAGGATGCTAAATGATTAGGCATTCTTGAGAGATAAGGTTCACCAATACACCACCTTAATAAAGAATCTGTTCAATCTATGTAGTCCGCACATAAAACATTTTTCATAGGAGATATAATGAGGTCTCATCAAGCTCAGAATATACAAGAGCAAGAAAGTAAATCACTGGTGAAGGAAATGACAATCGTTTGTGTGGGGCAGCTCCATATTTTTGCCTTAACTCTTTGTTGGCTCTAGAACTCAACATGATTTATCCCTGATGAACATTAGAAAGTGTCTTTGCTCCTCCTTTCAACATAAGGAAAATGTTTAATCCTATCTAGCATAGTTAATTTACATATAAATCCCTAGTATATGGTGCCAAACATATCCAGGGCCTGTAAGTTAAATGTCATTAGTGGACTGCACCACCTATTGCATCATCTGCTACAGTGACAATGTAAAACATGACATCAGAACTCCCATTGTAGCCTGACTACCGTAGCTTTGAAACTGTAATTCAACCCGTCAATATAAACCCTATTGATGGGTCTAAACTTTCCCTTTAAATCTGAATAGGTCATCTGTAAGTCTGCTTTACTGCCTGGATGGCGGACGTGCTACCGAGTAAGGCTGCTTCTTTATATGCTGCTAAATATCGGATGCTTATTAATGTTTTTAAATCACTTGCACTTTGGTATCCAGTTATTTTATCTTACCGGCTACTTTTTTACTTGATATCCCTCTCCCGCCTGCAGTGACTCACCGCACCTCTCCCCAGTCCACCACTGGTTTTCCCGGTTGTGTGGAGGGAGTTAGTGGTGGTGCTTTCTCTCACTTCCGGGCAGGAGGCAGGGGTGGAGTCACAGGGTTAGCAGTCTAGCTGCTTCCTGGGTCTATTTAAACCCATGCCCACCCCGACATGCAGCAGGCGCTGCCCGTCTGCGCCCATCCACGCCCAGCTGTCGCCAGGAGCCCTGCTCCTTTAAAACCAGGGGCTAGCCACAGACAGAAACACTCCTATACGAGCACGGAGCTTTTAGCACTAAGATGGGTAAGCGCTTCCAAATGCACTTCCAAGGACCACCCAGAGATGGAGGGACCTTTTGCATGTAGAAACTGCCAATTCCACAGTCTGGAATTGCAGCAGGAAAACGTAAGTCCTCTGTTACCCACCTTAGGAAAGAGCCACCCAAAGTTGGAACTCAATAATCACCCTCTCCCCCAATCCCTCTATTAGCAATCCTAGCCTGGGCTGGCACTGCTTCCTGGCCAATGTCAGATCATTGCCTAAGCATGCTATTGAAATCTGGGATTTGCTTTCCTCAGGGCACACCGATATTTGCTTTCTAATGGAAATCTGGCTCAAACCCAGTTCCACCCCGCTATCACGGTGGCAATCCCTGATGGCTACCACATTCAAAAGCTTGATAGGCAGTCTAAGGTCAGCGGAGGTATAGCCATTGTTCATAAGGATTCTATTAAGGTAACTTTACTTGAACAATGCAGTGGCAATAAACTAGAAATTCTTGTATTCAGAATTGACTTCCAAACTCACTATTGTTGGAAAGGAGCACTTATATACCGGCCTCCAGACCCCTCCAAAATTTCTTGCTACAACTTATGGAACTAATCGCCCCCACATTATCTCCACTAAACATTTCTTACTATTAGGAGACTTTAACGTACATAGCGAGATCACCTCTAATGTGGATACCTTGTTGCTCTTGGCGGATCTAGCCACCTTGGGACTAGAGAAGATCAATGTAGGCCCCACACATCTTGCGGGACACACTTTAGATCTTAGCCTGACCACTTCTCCTAACATCTGCTGTGAGGCCCCCTGCCCACTCACATGGTCCGACCACTCTCTACTTAGTTTTAAAATAAAAGGACCTAGGGATACTCCCGCTTCCGCCAAAGCCTCCTGCAGTCTTCAAAGACAATGGCATAAAATCACGCCTGATCGCTTCGCGGACAAATTTCCGGTCAATGCCAATTTGGCATTAGGAAATATCGAGGATTGTCTGGCTAGCTATAACACCATAATAGAAACAACTCTAGACCAGTTGGCCCCATTAAAATCCCACCCTAATGGGACTAGACACACTCATGCAGCATAGTTCTCTCCAGATCTAAAGAAGGAAAAAAGCCTCTGCAAAAAGCTCGAAAGACGCTGGCGTCTCTACCATGCCGCAAACGATAAAGAAATGTACCAGATCTCTCTAGCCCACTATCATAAGAACTTAAAGAATGTGCGCAGAATCCATATTGAGTCACAACTCAATCAAGCAGGAAAATTCTCTAAAGAACTCTACGGCATCCTCAACTCCTTCACGAATCCTAAGGCCTGTCACAATGAAGTAACTCCATCACAAGAACTCTGTGATAAGTTAGCCAACCACTTCATTCTGAAAATTGAGACTATTTACGATAAAATCACTAAAGATAGGGACCCTACTAAAGACATTACAACCCTCTGACCCTCACACTCACCTACTGTGCACACATTGGAATGCTTCCCCCCTCTCACAACTGATACTGTGGAGTCTCTACTGAAAACGGTCAAATCAGGTTCCCCTCTGGATATTCTACCTGCTAAAGTATCTTCATTACTCCATAAACAGTTGTCACCTGCTATTTGCTCAATTCTTAATCTTTCCTTGAGCAAGGGCCATTTACCACCCGAATGGAGGACCACCCAAATAATTCCCATCCGGCAGAAACCCAATGCCCCATGGGATGATCTGACCAACTACTGCCCCATTTCTTTGTTACCTTTTCTGTGCAAACTCTTGGAAAAACACATTAACAAACATCTCTCAGAGTACATTGAAGCGACAGGATACCTCGACCCCTCTTAGTCTAGGTTTCGACCTAGGTTTAGTATGGAGTCAGCATTAATTGCTGTCACAGAAAACCTAAGAGACTCCCTGGACAATGGACAAGCAGCACTATTAGTGCTGTTGGATTTGTCAGTGGCATTTGACACTATATCCCACTCCATCCTTTTCAACAGACTGAGAAATATTGGAATCTACGGCCCAGCCTTTCAGTGGCTGTCATGCTACCTAACTCACAGCACTCAAACCATAAACCTCGGTGCCTTCCGATCTCAAACTTCGGAGTTGACTAAAGGAGTACCTCAGGGATCCTATCTCAGTCCCACCCTGTTTAACATTTATGTGGCTCCGTTAGCGGACTTACTCAGGGAACTGGGCTTGATTCCAGTCTCATACGGTGATGCCACCCCGCTTCTAATGGCTTTTGATAAAAACTCTCCCAATACCCAGTCGACCTTTCCAGAAGGCATGATACCCATTGCTGCTTGGATGAGGTACAATTTCCTGAATTTTAATGCACCGAAAACGGAGATCATGCTATTTGGAGAAGCTCCTCTACTCTGGTCCCCAGATTGGTGGCCAATTGAACTGGGTACTGCCCCGGTCCCCAAAGCAGTGGTAAAAAACGTAGGTGTATACTTGGACCAAAAACTTACGATGAAGGAGCAAGTCACTACCACCATAGGTTCCTGCTTTCATACGCTACGCCTCTTGAGGAGGGTTTTCCCTTTTCTCCCCATGACAGTTTGTAAATCACTCCTTCAGGCATTAGTAATAAGCCGCTTAGATTACTGCAATGCCCTCCTGACTTCATCTAACGAATCCTCCTGCAATAGACTTCAGGTGGTCCAAAACACTGCGGCCCGTCTAGTTTCCAACTTTCCTGCCAGGACCACCACTCTACCGCTACTTCATGGACTACACTGGTTACCAATCCGCAAGCAGATCCGATTTAAGATCTGCTGCACTGTGCACAAGGCACTAAACAGCAATGGCCCTAGCTATTTAGCAGATAGACTCACCCTTTATCAGCCTTCCAGAACACTCCGGTCAGGCTCCATGTTAAGAAATCCTGCATAGGTGGGAAAGCTGTCTACTTCCTAGCCCCCTCCTACTGGAATCAGCTCCCCAGCCACCTCCGGAAATGCCCTGACTATTTACTCTTCCGAAAGCTCCTCAAAACTGAGCATTTCTGATAACCTCTTCTTTTCCTACTGTAGCACTTCCGTAGCGCGGAGATACCCCTTCGGGGGTGATTCAGGCTCTTTCTAAGACACAAAAATAAATAAATAAAATATAGCAGGACATGTAGATATTTAGTGTTACCATGCCCTTACACTTACTAGGCCCCCAAAAGCTATTTTAACTGTAGCAATGCTGGTTGTTCCATCGGAAAACAGTGGGGTGCAATATTACATTTAATGCTGTATTTATGGTCAAGAAACTACTACAAATTAAATTCTTGGACTCTTTGTAAGGAAAAGGTACTTTTATCTCCCTGCCTAAAGCCTCTGAAGGTTATTGGTAATTTGAGTTGGCTTCCAACTACAGCCTTCTGAGCACTCAACCCAGAATGAGATATGAAGACTGCTCTCAGAGAAGAAGACAAAGGCCTGGGTGTGGTGTGGCATGTTTTTCTGTTCGTCTGGCAGGATGATTGTTTGGGGTGTGTCCAGGAACCTAATTTATTTCAAATGGGCCTCCCCTTTCACAGGTAGATGTTAGTTGGTGGATGGGCAAGGGCCCCTTTAATTTCCCCCTGTCAGCTAGGCTCCAATAACCATGCGGAGGAGCTGTCCCAAAATTGGTTTGAAGTGAGCACAGAAATGGGGATGCTCATTTCTCTGGCCACACCTCAGTGGATGCACACAGCCTCTGCACAAGGGGGAGAGAGGGTAGTCATTATCTTGGATTTAGGCAGAGAAGGGCAAAGTGTGATTGTTTCCTGTAGGATGAATAGGAAATGCTACAAAGCGGGCAAGGTAACCACTTGGACCCTTAGCCTAGGGGTTGGTGAGGAACCAGGAGTCACCCCCACCCTCAGGCTGGTCCAAGCATAAATGTTGCATCCACAGTACCCTCCTCAGAACACTACTAGACCTGTAGAATATCAGAAGAGAACTGATCCTGCTGTCTGAAACCTGAAAAGAGCCCTGAAGGACTGGACATGCTCTCCTTCTTGTACCCAGTACAAAGACGTGGACATTAACGGTCATAAGGCTGATCTGTTTCAGCTACAGGGGCACAACAAGCTATAAGAGGCCTTAACTGCAATGGCCCAGCTGACCAATTACAACTGTTCCTGCCCTGTCCTGGTGGCTTCTGCTGGAGAAATGGGTCAGTAATCAATCATTTCTGACCTAAAATGATTCAACTAGAAAAAGAAAAAAATACCAGACAAACCGCAAGAGCTTTTAATGGAACAGAAATTTCTGATGATTTAAAAGTCGCTCATACAAACCAAAAATTCATATTCCATGAGAATGTAAACAATGGCAAAATAATAGTATTCTATACAGCCAATAACCTACTAAACCTCACTCAATTTACTACATTGGTTGATTGACAGGACCTTTAAATCTTGCCATCCCATACCATTCACAAAAAAAGGATTGGGCGTGTGAACCACTCAGGTCAAAGGCACCTACTCAAGTTCCATATCCACTGGTAGTAGGTACAGAATACTACTCTTTGTGAGGAGGCAAAACAAAAATAGAAGGGTGGCACAACTCCTTGCAAGGCACTCTTCGAAGGAGCTATCCAACACTATATCAATTCACAAAGAGCAAAGCTACTAAGAATAATGATTCACACTATCCCTAGCACAACTAAGACCTAAAGTAGCAAAACAAAAAAGACAAATGCATGACATAACAGTCAGCGAAGTACACTTACATTAACTATTGGAATCACATGACAGAAAAAGGAACCACCTGAACCCCAATATACAATTACTAATCTTAATTAATGCGGTTTATTATACAAGATTGCTTAAATCATTCTAAATCAAAGCAAACTCTAAAATAAAAGTAGAATATAAAAATGAAGTCATATTTACAAAAAACATTAGCAATTAATACAAAACGCATACTTCACAAATTTAAAAATTTAGCACAGCAAATATCAAATATTAACAAACCATCCAAAGTCAACACTTTTTTAAAACAGGCGTCAAAATATAACAGATCAAAATATCGACAATACAATTACATTAAAAATGAGCTGTTCATACATATATTTTTTTAAACGAAGACAAATCCACTGAAGAAAAATACAAATATTATACATAATACATTAAATACATATTTACATCAATATTTTCAACAAAGTAACAAACAATACTCTTACCTTCAATATTTTGTCTCATGATATTCTTGACAGAAATGTTTCCCACAGTATTCTAAATGATAATAAATTATATTCCTGAGGCAATCTTAAGGTGCAATACCAATGCAGGGCTGTTTAGGATGCAGACTTAGGTAGGCCACTCTTGACTTACACATGCGGACATTATGCATAAACAAGGAGCAGTACTTTAAAAAAGATGCTGCCCTTCGTCATTTCAAACAGATTGTGCTTCAAAACAAAAGGCCATTTTCTAGGTGTGTTTATGCCAATGGATGTATTAAAAGAGAATTTTTCATCAATAAGCCTATAAGTTCATGCACAACAGTATTATTACAGTGCCACTGTACTGTAGTAACCCTGAGTTAAACAAAATTACGTTACCAGTGCAGGTTGTAGCAGAGCTCTTCACAAGAAAAGCAAAAAAGAAATGAATTCCAGAAGGCCGGAAAAACAATTTGGAAACCAAAGTAAGGCAAATGCTTAAGCAGGAACATGGGCTGCGCAGGTCTGAAAATATATAGGGGGAACAGATATTAGAAAATGTCCCCCACGAGGAGGTGACAGGCATGAGGAAAGAACTCAACAGGAGAACAAGTGACTGCTCAGCCAGGTTGCGCACACTGGATTTAGTATCCTAAACAATGAGTAAATCAACCTAAATAAACCTGAACATAAGGGCCAAAGAGTACCTCGAAATAAAAAACTTGCAAATGGGCATAGTGACCGGAAATTATAGATTTAGTCGAAAAAGACTATTCACTTGAAATGATAAACAATACACAACAGGAACAAAATATTATGATTTGCATAAATTCTAAGAATTGAACTAACTGGTTAAAAATGTGAAAGAAAGACTAGAGGGGGGTGCCTTTGATAGATCATGGTGTCATTTAATGAGCATGCATAGTTCAAAGATTAGACAAAACCACTTTACAAGGATAAACGTTTTTAGATACATGCCATATATGCACACACATATATATATATATATATATATATATATATATATATATATATATATATATATATATATATATATATATATATATATATATATATATATATATATATATATATATATATTCGGCCGTTATAGTTATTTGAGCTAACTATAACTCACGCCCCAGCAATGCACTGCTGATGACGTCACATATTACATCACTAAAGACATGGTCAGTGACATCACTGATGACATCACTGATGACATCTCAAATGACATCACTGATGACATTACTGATGACATCATCCAGTGACTGAGTGTTTCTTAAAAGTGTAAGAATGTTATATATAGATATAATACAAAGGTGTATTGAAGAATGAGTGGGTGTATGAGTTTCTGAATGGATCATTTAGTGGGTGTGTGACTGACTGTATAAGTGAGTGATTAAACGTGTCTTAGTCAATGCATGGGTGAATGACTAATCTGTGTGAATGTCTGTATCAGTCTGTCAGTTAGTATGTAAGTGGCTGCATGGGTTGGTGAGTAGCTACATTAGTGTCTATATGGGTTAATGATTGGTTGTCTGAGTAGCTGCATGGGTGTCTGAGTGTCTGTGTGGTTAGGTGGTGGGGTGTAACTCCCTGGATGGATGTGTGAGGGGGTGATTCAGTGGATGTATGGGTTCATGAGTGCGTCTGCGAGGGGCTCTATGGGTCAGTGAGTGTGCATATGGCTGTGTTGGAGAGTGAATGGATGTCTCACTGGTATTTGTGTGAGTAACTACATATGTGAAAGACAGTATATGTGAGTGTTGGAGTATATAACTGACTATATGTGAGAGTGGCTGTATGGATGAGTATATGCTTGTGTCAGTGATTATATAAGAGAGTAAGTATGTGTTAGTATCTGTATGAAAACATGAGGTGGTGTGTGTTTAACTGTATTGGTGAGTAAATGGCACTGTGATTGAGTCTTTGGGTGACTGACTAGGTGTGTGAATAACTCTATGGGTGAGTGGTGGTGTGTGAGTATCTGTATAGGTGTATGATTGCATATATCAGTGGCTGTATTGGTGAGTGACTGCGTGTATGAGTGGCTGTATGGGTGAGTGAGTGGATGTGTGTAGGCCTATGAATCAGTGAGTGAGTATTTACTAACTGTTATTGGTGTGTCTATGGTTTCGAGAATGGTAGTCTGTATTTTAGAGTCTGTGTATGTATATTAGGGTGTGAGGAGGTGCATCAGATATTAAGTATATGATGTCATCAGTGATGTCATTTGAGATGTCATCAGTGATGTCATCAGTGATGTCACTGACCATGTCATGAGTGATGTAATATGTGACGTCATCAACAGTGCATTGCGGGGGCACGAGTTATAGTTACCTTAACTAACTATAACGGCCGAATTGCTCTGGTTTTGTACAAGTGAAATGACCAACTAACTATCCCGTCCCTGAAACCTGTGGTTTTTTCAGTGAATGTTTAAGGATTTTTAAATGCTAATTTCTAACTATCACGTCCCTGAAACCTATGGTTTTTTCAGTGAATTTATAAGGTTTTTTAAATGCTAATTACTAACTATAATGTCCCTGAAAATTATGTTTTTTCCAGTGAATTTCTAAGGTTTTTTAAAAGCTAATTACTAACTATAACATCCCTGAAACCTATGGTTTTTTCAGTGAATTTCAAAGGTTTTTTAAATGCTAATTTATAACTATAACGTAGTAGTTGCGTTTGCATAGTGGTTTTTTCAGTGAATTTCAAAGGTTTTTTAAATGCTAATTTAAATGTTAATTTATAACTATAACGTAGTAGTTGCGTTTGCAGAGTGGTGCAGAAAGGGGGCTGGGCCTCCGACCTGCGCTCAGAAATTCCGCTGCGTAGGACTTACAGGAGGTACCAGGAGGGCTTCTTGGCCCCCAAAGTCCCTCAGGAGTAAAGTGGACTTCATCCCCCAACCCGTAGTGTGCCAGGAGGCGCGTTTGCAGAGTGGTGGAGAAAGGGGGGCATGGCTTCCAAAGACCTCTTAGCAATACCACTGTGTGGGACTTACTGAAGGTAACAGGAGGGGTAGTTGCCCCCATGGACGACCTTGGGGGCCAACTACCCATCCTATTACCTCCAGTAAGTCCCACACAGCAGCATTGGTAAGTTTTCATAGCTGGCCATGCCCCCTTTACCCACCATTCTGCAAATGCGCTCCCTGGCATGCTCTGGGAGGGTGATTAAAGTCCCCTTCAATGCTGGGGTCATTAGGGGCCAACTAGCCTACCTGACACCTCCAGTAAGCCCCAGCTAGCTGGATTGCTGAGAGCTGCACACAGGCCATGCCCCCTTTCTGCACCACTCTGCAAACGCACCTCCTGGCACACTCTTGGTTGGGGGATGAAGTCCCCTTGCCTCCTGAGGATCCCTGGGGGCCAACTAGCCCTCCTGTTATCTCTAGTAAGCTCCACACAGCTGGATTGCTGAGAATGGTCCGAGGCCACGCCCCTTTTTTACACCACTCTGCAAACGCGCCTCCTGGTGGACTGCTGCTCAGGGGATGAAGTATACTTTAGCCCTGAGGTTCTCAGGACAAATGTGGACCTCATTGCCCCACCAGCAGTGCGACAAGAGGCGCGTTTGCAGAGTGGTGTAAAAAGGGGCATGGCCTCAGACCACCTCTCAGCAATTCCACTGTGTGGGGCTTATTGGAGGTACTTGGTGGGCTATTTGGCCCCTAAGGACCCTTAAGATTCTAGGGGACTTAATCCCCCAACCCAGAACGTGCCAGGAGGCACGTTTGCAGAGTGGTGCAAGGAACGGGGCGGGGCATCCGGCGAGATGCCGTTTTTTTTTCTATTTGTTTTCTTAGAAGGGGGCTGTGTGGCCCCCCTTCTCATAATATTTTGTGGGCCCTGGGGACCCCATCCCCCAGGGCCTTTTACATATTTTATGGTTTAAAAAAAGAACGGGAAGGGGGCCGCACGACCCCCTCCCGAGGCCGATTTCGGCTCCGGGACCCCATTCCCCGGTGCACGGCCATATGTTTATATATATATATTTTTTTTAAAGGAGGGTGGCCGCGTGGCCCCCTCCTGAGGCCTTTTCGGCCCCAGGGACCCCATCCCCCGGTGTATTTCTCATTTTTTTTTTTTTTATTATTTTTTCTGGAGGGGGCCCCCCTTCCCTGGGCCTCTTTAGGCCCCAAGGACCCCTTCCCATGGGCCGGCCCTCACGTTGGGGACTGCGGGGGGAGCCCCAATGCCCCCGCTGTCCCTGTCGGCTCTACACCTCCTGCGGGAGCCGGCATTGCTTTTGGGCAAAGGGAGCTGATGACATGCAACTTCATCTGCCCAAAAGCAATTCTGCTTTGCTTTGTGGAAGCGAGAGCAGGTTTCCTGCTCTCGCTTCCACGAAGCAAAGCAGAAGTTTTCTATGGCAGGGCGGAAGCACTGCTCCCGCCCTGCCATTGCAAACTGCAATATCCCGGTGGTGGGCACCCCGGAACATTGCTGGAGCTGGCCCGGGGGGTGGTGGTCCCCAGGGCCAAGGAGGGCTCCAGGAGGGGGGCTGCGCAGCCCCCCTCCCAACATATGCAAAGCCCCGGGGAGGTGGTGGTCCCCTAGGCCGGGGGTCTGCAACGGACCCCCAGCTTATTTTAATTAGTGCCCCCGTGGGGTGGTGGTACCCGGGGCATGTGGGGGGGCTCGAGTCCCCCCACACTACTTTATTTTAAGCAGAGCCCTGGGGAGGTGGTGGTCCCTGGGGCTGCGGGGGGACCACATGCCCCCTGCATGTGTTAATTAAAGTTGGCCGTCCCCGGGGCTGCGTGAGGGGGACAGGAGACCCCCACGCTTTTTTTAAAATAATAAAGCCCAGGGAGGTGGCGGTCCCCAGGGCTGTGGGGGGCCGTGAGCCCCCCTGCATTTGAATAAGTATCACCCCGGGGAGGTGGCAGTCCCCGGGGCTGTGGGGGCCTCTGCAGGGCCCCCACATAAACATACAGAAATGCCCCCGGGACCTGTCCCACCCTGGGGCTCATTAAAATGAAGTGCGGGACACGTGCTTCGTTTTCTTTTAATTTTCTCAGCGGGATTTGCGCACCGTACGCGAATCCCGCCAAAAAAATAAAAAGAACATGCTTTTTTTGGCCTAGGGGGTCAGTTCGTTTCTACCTTGCCCCCTTTTTTTTAACCATTTTCTTCCCTTTTTTCTTGTGACTCAGTTTTACCAAGTCACAAGCAGGCTGCCAACACTTCTTAGTTTGGAGCGTTGACAGCCAATCAAAATGAAGCTCGTGATCTGGAGGGTTTGCGGATCCACCACAGTCACCAGATATCAATATTTTTTTAATTTTTAATTTCTCAGGAACTACTGAATGGATTTACACCATTTAAAGCAAAGAGTGCACTCTGGACACAGAGCTACCTCTCTGCCAAATTTGGTGTAATTCCGTTCCTATGGAAATTAACATGGAGAAAATGCGTTTTGGGACTCCCCTTTTTTCTCTGCCCCCGCTTGACGAATCATTCCCAAACTTTCAAGACAGGAGCTGACCGGAGCACCCCATTAGTTTTAAAAATTTCGCAAAGATTCGTCAACCGGCACCAAAGATATTGGCAAAAGAAAAAACGCTTTTCTTATGGAAACTAGGTCCTAACTATAACTACCGACCGCCAGTAGGTAATATATATATATCTATATATATATATATTACCTACTGCCAGTCACCAGTAGGTAGTAATTGTTAGGACCTAGTTTCCACCGGAAAAGCGTTTTTTGATTTGCCAATAAACAACTGCTGTCTTGAAAATTTCAGAGTGATCTGTCAAGCGGGGGCAGAAAAAAAAGGGGGTTCCAAAATGCTTTTTCTCCATGTTAATTTCCATAGGAAACTTTTGATGCGGCTATAGCCCGAACTGCTGAACGGAATTACACCAAATTTGGCAGAAAGGTAGCTCTTGGTTCAAAAAGCACTCTTTTTGTTGAATGGTGATAATCTGTTCAGTTGTTCCTGAGAACTTGTAAGATTTCTCAGATATACAACTGTGGCAGCAGTGGATCCGCGAACCCTCCCTATCTCGTGCCTGAAATCTGATTGACTGCCAGCACTTCAAACCAGGAAGTTTTGGCAGCCATATTGTGACTCGGTCGAACTGAGTCACAGGGAAAAACGTGAAAAAAAGAAGGGCAGGATAGAAACACCCTGACCCACTGGGCCTCTTGAGGTGGGGCCACAGGGTTCCCCAGGGCCCAAAAGTGTTTTTATTTTTTATTTTTGGTGGGATTTGCAATGGATCCATGAATCCTGCCAAAACTTTTATAAAAACGAAGCGAGGTCTCCTGCGCTTCATTTAATTAGGCCCCCAGGGGCAATTGGAATTAATAATGCAGGGGCCATGTGGGCCCCCACAGCCCTGGGGAAAGCCACCTCCCCTGGGCTTATATATTGAAATGTGAGAGGGCCACATGCCCCCCACTGCCACCTCCCCGGTGCTACATTAGAACACAATGTGTGTGGGGGCCACAGAAGGCAGGAAGCCGTCAGGGATTGCGGGGGCCTTGAGGTTCCACCCACAGTCCCCAATGACCTGGCCTTGCCCCGGGGGATGGGGACCCCAGGGCAATATTGGCCCGGGTATGTGGGCCTCTCAGGCCCCCTGCCCATGTAAAAAAATAAAGTTAAGGCCTTGCCTCGGGCATGGGGTCCCTAGGACTGAAATTGGCCTCAGGAGGGTGGCCACCCAGCCCTCCTCCATTACTAAAAATGTATTAAATACAAGGCAGGCCACAGGGGATGAGATCCCCTGAGCCAAAACTGGCCCAGGGAAGGGGGACCACGTCGGGATCTTGCTATTGGGAGACGTCTTGGTGGGGGACCATATCAGATCGTTTGCAGACCTACAACACCGTCATTCCCTTCACTCCTCCCAATTTTACAAGTACTTACAGCTAAGGCATGCCCTCCAATCCCACATTCCGTCACCCACCTCGTTAATTTTTTTTTTTTTTAAAAGGAAAAGGCCTTGCCCCAGGGGATGGGGTGCCCTAGGCTGAAATAGGTGTGGGGAGGGGGGCCACGGTGTACCCCCTCCCTTTTTAAAAATAATATATATATATATATGTATGAAGCCCTGGCCCCATGGGATGGGGTCCCTGGGGCCCAAAATGGTTCAGGGAAAGGGGGCCACACAGCCCCCATCTAAAAAAATAGACAAAAAAAACAGCTGGCAAATTGTCGAGGCCCGCCCCTTTTCTCCACTACTCTGCAAACGTGCCTTCTGGTGCGCCGCTGAGTGGGGGATGAAGTCCCCTTGGCTGCTGAAAGTCCTTAGGGGCCATTAGCCCATCTGTTACCTCCAGTAAGTGCCACACAGTAGGATTGATGAGAGTAGGTCTGAGGTCATGCCCCTTTCCCCACCACTCTGAAAACACACCTCTCGGCGCACTGCTGGTGGGGAAATGAGGTCCCCTTGCCTCCTGAGAGCCTCAGGACTAAAGTGAACTTCATCCCCCAGCAACAGTGTACCAGGAGGTGCGTTTGCAGAGTGGTGGAGAAATGAGGTGTGGCCTCTAACCACCTCGCAGCAATCCAGCTGTGTGGGCATTACTGGAGGTAACAGGAGGGCCAGTTGGTCCCCAAGGACCCTCAAGAGCCAAGGGGATTTCATCCTCAAATAATAGCTTGCCAGGAGGCGTGTTTGCAGAGTGGAGGAGAAAGATGGCTTGGCCACCTAGAACCTCTCAGCAAACCCACTGTATGGGACTTGCCGGAGGTAACAGGAAGGGTAGTTGGCCCCCACTGACCCTAAATAGCCAAGGGGACTGCATCCCCCACTAGTAGTGCATCAGTAGGTGCGTTTGCAATATGGTGGAGAAAGGGGGCATGGCCTGCTATCAGAGCTCAGCAATCCTGCTCTATGGGACTTACTGGAGGTAATAGGAGGGGTAGGTGGCCCCCACATATGTCATTGGGGCCAACTATCCCTCCTGTTACCTCCAGTAAGTCCCAAACAGCAGGATTGCTGAGAAGTTGTCAGAGGCCATGCTCCCTTCCTCCATCGCTTGTCAAATGTGCCACCTGGCGCACTACTAGTTGGGGGAGGTATGAAGTCCCCTTGGCTCCAGAGGGACCTTGGGGGCCAAGCAGCCCTCCTGGTTCCTCCTGTAAGTCCTACACAGCGGAATTCCTGAGAGCTGGTCGGAAGCCCAGCCCCCTTTCTCCACCACTCTGCAAATGTGACTGCTAGTTAAAAAACCTTAGAAATTCACTATAAAAAACAAAGTTACAGTGATGTTATAGTTAGGAATTAACATTTAAAAAACCTTAGAAATTCACTGAAAAACCAAGGTTACAGGGATATTATAGTTAGCAAATAGAATTTAAAAAACCTTAGAAATTCACTTTATAGTTTGGCTGACATTTCACTATTACAAAACCATAGAAATTCAGGCGTTATAGTTACCTGAGTTAACTATAACTTGCGCCCCGCAATGCACTGCTTATGACCTCACATATTACATCACTCATGACATGGTCAATGACATCATCAGTGATGACATCATCCAGTGACTGTGAGTGTTTGTAAAAAGTTTATGAGTGTTAAATATATATACCAAGGTGTATAGTTGAATCAGTGGTTGTGTGAGTGACTGTATGGATGACTCAGTGGGTGCATGACTAACTGTATAAGTGAGTGATTAGGTGTCTCAGTGAATGTATGGATGAGTGACTGGTTGTGTGAATGTGTGTATCTGCTTGGGGGATGAAGTCTACTTTAGTCCTGAGGTCCTCAGGACACCAGAGGACCTCATTGCCCCACCAGCAGTGCGTCAGGAGGTGTGTTTGCAGAGTGGTGTAAAAAGGGGGCGTGGCCTCAGACCACTCTCAGCAATCCAATTGTGTGGGGCTTACTGGAGGTTTCTGGTGGGCTATTTGGCCCCTAGGGACCCTCAGGATTCAAGGGGACTTAATCCCCCAACCCAGAACGCACCAGGAGGCACGTTTACATAGTGGTGGAGAAAGGGGCCGTGGCCTGTGTCCACCTCTTAGCAATCCCACTATCTGGGGCTTACTGGAGGTATCAGGTAGGCTAGTTGGCCCCTAAGGACCCCCAGCAGCGAAGGGGACTTTAATCCCCATCCACGAGCGCGCCAGGAAGTGCGTTTGCAGAGTGGTGGGGAAAGGGGGCGTGGCGTGCTATGAGAACTTAGCAATCCTGCTGTGTGGGACTTACTGGAGGTAATAGGAGAGGTAGTTGGCCCCCAAGGTTGACCTTGGGGGCCAACTACCCCTCCTGTAACCTCCAGTAAGTCCCACACAGTGGGATTGCTAAGAGGTCTTGGGAGGCCACGCTCACCTTTCTCCACCACTCTGTAAATGCGCCTCGTGGCACAGTGCTGGTTGGGGGATGAAGTCCACTTTACTCCTGAGGGACTTTGGGGGCCAAGAAGCCCTCCCGGTACCTCCTGTAAGTCCTACGCAGCGGAATTCCCGAGTGCTAGTTGGAGGCCCAGCTCCCTTTCTCCATCACTCTGCAAATACGACTACCAGTTAAAGAAGCATTTGTAATGTAATAGGTCTCGCATTTGGGAGAGTTAGAGCTACTGGCGTTGTAAATGTAAATGTTTTTTAGTAATGTTTTTTGGAGTGGAGTGAATGTACGTTGTTGTAGTGGAATTATGTGGTATGTTGTGCAGTGAAACTATGTGGATAGAAGGTATGTGTTATTTAGTGTATAGGAATTATGTAGAGTGGGATGATGTGTTATGGAGAGTAATTATGTGTTATGGTAGTCTGCGTTGTGGAGTGGTAACCTCAGGTTTAGTCTTCCTCACTTCCATAGAAGCTAAAATATGAACTCAATGAAAGAAAAAAAAGAAGGAATCACTGAGGAGCACTTCTGGACCTAGTCCGAGGTATGAGCAGGGCCACTGAATTATGTGACTGTTTGGCTGCACCGACTTTCGCACAATTATACATTTTCTGCATTAGCCACATAATCCATCATCTGCTTCCTAATCTGCAGATTTGAACAAAAAAGCCTTGTTTCTGCAATACTGTTGCTTCTTTCTGCACCTTTCTTTCAATTTCTGCACTTCTCTCGCTTCTTTTTGCAAATCTCTTCTACTTTCTGCACCTCTTTTGCCTCTTTCTGCACCTCAGTTGCCTATTTCTGCACCTCACTTGCTTCTTTGTGTACCCCTCTTACCTCTTTCTGCACCTCTCTTGGCTCTTTCTTCACCTCTCTTCCCTCTTTCTGCACCCCTCCTGCCTCTTTCTGCACCTCTGTTCCCTCTTTCTGCACTTCTTTTGTTTCTTTCTGCACCTCTCTTGCTTCTTTATGCACCCCTCTTGCCTCTTTCTTCACCTCTCTTCCCCCTTTCTGCATCTCAGTTGCTTCTTTCTGCACTTCTCTTTTCTCTTTCTTCACCCCTTTTCTCTCTTTCTGCACTTCTCTTGCTTCTTACTGCACCTCTCTTGCTTCTTTCAGCACCCCTCGTGCCTCTTTCACACCCCTCTTCCCCCGTTCTGAATCTCAGTTACTTCTTTCTGCATTTCTCTTGTCTCTTTCTGCACCTCTCGCTTCTTTCTGCACCCCTTTTGCCTCTTTCTACAGCCCTCTTGCCTCTTTCTGCACCTCTTTTCCTTCTTTCTGCATGTCTTTTGTTTCTTTCTGCAGCTCTCTTTCTTCTTTCTGCACCCCCTTGCCTCTTTCTCCACCCCTCTTCCCTCTTTCTTCACCCCTGTTGCCTCTTTCTGCACCTCTGTTCCTTCTTTCTGCACTTCATTTGTTTCTTGCTTCACATCTCTTGCTTCGTTCTGCACCCCTTGTGCCTCTTTCTGCACCCC
This sequence comes from Calotriton arnoldi, assembly GCA_963921515.1. Lineage (NCBI taxonomy): Eukaryota > Metazoa > Chordata > Amphibia > Caudata > Salamandridae > Calotriton > Calotriton arnoldi. The sequence continues at coordinate 732,880 of CAWUFW010008560.1, forward strand.
TCTTCCCTCTTTTTGCACCCATCTTGCCTCTTTCTGCATCTCTATTGCTTCTTTCTGCAATACTATTGCTTCTTTCTGCACCTCTTTGGTTCTTTCTGCACCACTTGTGCTTCTTTCTGCACCCCTCTTCCCTCTTTCAGCACCCCCTTGCCTCTTTCTGCACCTCTGTTCCTTTTTTTTTGCATCTCTGTTGCTTCTGACTGCACTTCACTTGCATCTTTCTCCACTCCTCATCCCTCTTTCAGCACCTCTGTTGCTTCTTTCTGCACTTCTCTTGCTTCTTTCTGCACTTCTGTCCCTTCTTTCGGCAACCCTTGTGCCTCTTTCTGCATCACTCTTCCCTCTTTCAGCACCCCTCTTTCCTCTTTCTGCATCTTTGTTCCTTCTTTCTGCACTTCTTTTATTTCTTTCTGCAACTCTCTTGCTTCTTTCTGCACCCCTCTTGCTTCTTTCTGCACCCCTCGTGCCTCTTTCACACCCCTCTTCCCTCTTTCTGTACTCCTCTTGCCTATTTCAGCACCTCTGTTTCTTCTTTCTGCACTTCTTTTGTTTCTTTCTGTACCTCTCTTGCTTCTTTCTGCACCCCTCTTGCCTCTTTCTCCACCCCTCTTCCCCCTTTTTTCATCTCTGTTGCTTCTTGCTGCACTTTGCTTGCCTCTTTCTCTGCCACTCATCCGTCTTTCTGTAGCTCTGTTGCTTCTTTCTGCACTTCTCTTGCTTATTTCTGCACCTGTCTTGCTTCTTTCTGGACCCCGTGCCTCTTTCTGCACCCCTCTTCCCTCTTTCTGCACCCCTCTTGCCTCTTTCTGCACCTCTGTTCCTTCTTTCTGCACTTGTTTTGTTTCTTTTTGTATCCCTTTTGCCTCTTTCTGCACCCCGCTTGCCTCTTTCTGCACCTGTGTTCCATCTTTCTGCACTTCTTTTGTTTCTTTCTGCAACTTTCTTGCTTCTTTTTGCACCCCTCGTGCCTCTTTCTGCACCCCTCTTACCTCTTTTTGCACCCCTCTTGCCTCTTTCTGCACCTCTGTTGCTTCTTTCTGCACTACTTTTGCTTCTTTCTGCACCTCTTTGCTTCTTTCTGCACCCCTCGTGCCTCTTTCTGCACCCCTTATGCCTCTTTCTGCACCCCTCTTGCCTCTTTCTGCACCTCTGTTCCTTCTTGCTGCATTTCTTTTGTTTCTTTCTGCAGCTCTCTTGCTTCTTTCTGCACCCCCTTGCCTCTTTCTCTACCCCACTTCCCCCTTTCTGTATCTCTGTTGCTTCTTTATGCACTTCTCTTCCTTCTTTCTGCACCTCTTTTGCTTCTTTCTGCACCCCTCGTGCCTCTTTCTGCACCCCTTGCACCTCTTTTTACACCCCTCTTGCCTCTTTCTGCACCTCTGTTCCTTCTTGCTGCATTTCTTTTGTTTCTTTCTGCAACTCTCTTGCTTCTTTCTGCACCCCCTTGCCTCTTTCCTCACCCCTCTTCCTTCACCCCTGTTGCCTCTTTCTGCACCTCTGTTCCTTCTTTCAGCACTATTTTTGTTTCTTTCAGTAGTTCTCGCTACTTTCTCTACCCCTTATGCCTCTTTCTGCACCCCTCTTGCCTCTTTCTGCACCTCTGTTCCTTCTTGCTGTACTTCTTTTGTTTCTTTCTGCAGCTCTCTTGCTTCTTTCTGCATCCCTCTTGCCACTTTCTCCACCCCTCTTGCCACTTTCTCCACCCCTGTTCCCCCTTTTGCATTTCTGTTGCTTCTTTCTGCACTTCTCTTGCCTCTTTCTCCACCCCTCATCCCTCTTTCTCTACCTCTGTTGCTTCTTTCTGCACTTCTCTTGCTTCTTTCTGCAGCTCTGTCCCTTCTTTCTGCAACCCTTGTGCCTCTTTCTGCACACCTCTTCCCTCTTCTGCACCCCTCTTGCATCTTTCTGTACCTCTGTTCCTTCTTTCTGTACTTATTTTGTTTCTTTCTGCAACTCTCTTGCTTCTTTCTGCACCCCTCTTGCTTCTTTCTGCACCCCTCTTCCCTCTTTCTGCACCCTTCTTCCCTCTTTCTGCACCTCTGTTCCATCTTTTCTGCACTTCTATTGTTTAGTTCTGAGCCTCTCTTGTTTCTTTCTGTATCCCTCTTGCCTCTTTCTCCAGCCCACTTTCCCCTTTGTGTATCTCTGTTGCTTCTTTAAGCATTTTTCTTGTTTCTTTCTGCATCTCTCTTGCTTCTTTAGGCACCCCTCATGCCTCTTTTTGCACCCCTCATCCCTCTTTCTGCACTCCTCTCTTTTGTCTCTTTCTGCACCTCTTTTGCTTCTTTCTGCAATACTTTTGTTTCTTTCTGCACCCCTCTTGCCTCTTTCTGCACCTCTGTTCCTACCTTTTGCACTTCTTTTGTTTCTTTCTGCACCTCTCGCTTCTTTCTGCACCCCTTTTTCCTCTTTCTGCACCCCTCTTGCCTCTTTCTGCACCTGTGTTCCTTCTTTCTGCAGTTCTTTTGAATATTTCTGCAGCTCTCTTGGTTCTTTCTGTACCCCTTGCCTCTTTCTCCACCTCTCTTCCCTCTTTCTTCACCCCTCTTGCCTCTTTCTTCCACCTCTGTGCCTTCTTTCTGCACTTCTTTTGTTTCTTTCTGCACATCTCTTGCTTCTTTCTGCACCCCTTGTGCCTCTTTTTGCACCCCTCTTCCCTCTTTTTGTACCCCTCTTGCCTCTTTCTGCATCTCTGTTGCTTCTTTCTGTACTACTCTTGCTTCTTTCTGCACCTCTTTGCTTCTTTCTGCACCACTCATGCTTCTGTCTTCACCCCTCTTCCCTCTTTCTGCACCCTTCTTGCCTCTTTCTGCACCTCTGCTCCTTCTTTCTGCTTTTCTTTTGTTTCTTTCTGCACCTCTCTTGCTTCTTTCTGCACCCCTCTTAATACTTTCTCCACCCCTGTTCCCCCTTTCTGCATCTCTGTTGCTTCTTTCTGCACTTCTCTTGCTTCTTTCTGCACCTCTGTACCTTCTTTATGCAACCCTTGTGCCTCTTTCTGCACCCCTGTTCCCTCTTTCTGCACCCCTCTTGCCTCTTTCTGCACCTCTGTTCCTTCTTTCTCCACTTATTTTGTTTCTTTCTGCAACTCTCTTGCTTCTTTCTCTACCCCTTATTCCTCTTTATGCACCCCTCTTCCCTCTTTCTGCACCTCTGTTCCTTCTTGCTGCACTTCTTTTGTTGCTTTCTGCAGCTCTCATGCCTCTTTCTCCACCTCTCTTCCCTCTTTCTTCACCCCTGTTGCCTCTTTCTGCACCTCTGTTCCTTCTTTCTGCACTTCCTTTGTTTCTTGCTGCACATCTCTTGCCTCTTTCTCCACCCTTCATCCTTTTTTCTGCACCTCTGTTGCTTCTGTCTGCACTTCTCTTGCTTCTTTCTGCACATCTGTTCCTTCTTTCTGCAACCCTTGTGCCTCTTTCTGCACCCCTCTTCCCTCTTTCTGCACCCCTCCTGCTTCTTTCTGCACCTCTGTTCCTTCTTTCTCCACTTCTTTTGTTTCTTTCTGCAACTCTCTTGCTTCTTTCTGCACCCCTCTTGCTTCTTTCTGTACCCCTCATGCCTCTTTTGCACCCCTGTTCGCTCTTTCTGCACCCCTCTTGCCTCTTTCTGCACCTCTGTTCATTCTTTCTGCACTCTTTTGTTTCTTTCTGCACCCCTCTTTCCTCTTTCTGCACATCTGTTCCTTCTTTCTGTACTTCTTTTGTTTCTTTCTGTACCTCTTGCTTCTTTCTCTACCCCTGATGCCTCTTTATGCACCCCTCTTCCCTCTTTCTGCACCTCTGTTCCTTCTTGCTGCACTTCTTTTGTTGCTTTCTGCAGCTCTCATGCTTCTTTCTACACCCCTTGCCTCTTTCTCCACCTCTCTTCCTTCTTTCTTCACCCCTGTTGCCTCTTTCTGCACCTCTGTTCCATCTTTCTGCACTTCTTTTGTTTCTTGCTGCACATCTCTTGCTTCTTTCTGCACCACTCGTGCCTCTTTCTGCACCCCTCTTCTCTCTTTGTGTACCCCTCTTGTATCTTTCTGCAGCTCTCTTGCTTCTTTCTGCACCCCCTTGCCTCTTTCTCCACCCCTTCCCTCTTTTTTCACCCCTGTTGCCTCTTTCTGCACCTCTCTTTATTCTTTCTGCACTTCTTTTGTTTCTTTCTGCACATCTCTTGCTTCTTTCTGCATCCCTTTGTGCCTCTTTCTGCACCCCTCTTCCCTCTTTTTGCACCCCTCTTCGCCATTTCTGCATCACTGTTGCTTCTTTCTGTACCTCTCTTGCTCCTTTCTGCACCCCTCGTGCCTCTTTCACACCCCTCTTCCCTCACCCCTCTTGCCTCTTTCTGCACCTCTGTTGCTTCTTTCTGCACTTCTTTTGTTTCTTTCTGTACCTCTCTTTCTTCTTTCAGCACCCCTCTTGCCTCTTTCTCCACCCCTCTTCCCCTTTTTTCATCTCTGTTGCTTCTTTCTGCACTTTGCTTGCCCCTTTCTCTGCCTCTCATCCGTCTTTCTGTACCTCTGTTGCTTCTTTCTGCACTTCTCTTGCTTATTTCTGCACCTGACTTGCTTCTTTCTGTACCACTGTGCCTCTTTCTGCACCCCTCTTCCCTCTTTCTGCATCCCTCTAGCCTCTTTCTGCACATCTCTGCCTTCTTCTGTACTTCTTTTGTTTTTTTCTGCACTTCTATTGCTTCCTTCTGCACCCCTTTTACCTCTTTCTGCACCCTTCTTCCCTCTTTCTGCACCCCTCTTGCCTCTTTTTGCTCCTCTGTTCCTTCTTTCTGCACTTCTTTCTGTACTTCTCTCGCCTCTTTCTGTACTCAAATGGGAAGTGCAAGCTGTCAAGTTTAAAGGTCTGCGTGCTCTTGTGACTGAGGTATACGTCTACTTGTATATGTATTCTCACATGTGTTATGCATCTGAAGATTGTAGCTTAAAAAGTGGGTAGCTTCTTCTATAGGTGGTTAAATGTTCTCAGTTCTGCTCTGTCATTCAGTTGCACAGGCAGACATGTCTTATGTATATAGGTGTTATAGAGCCCCTCAAATATGCTATTGAATACCCATGTGCGCTGTATTATGAGCAGAAAGAAATACATACACCTTTTTGTACACATATTTACAGAGTATGCAGTTTGAAACACAGATATTCAAGTATTTTTATGTTTATTTTTATGAAACATGTCACTCGGTAAAAGCAGAGACACGCATGCATACCTTCACAAACTTGGTCAGACTTACAACAGTGATATGGTTAGGATTGCTGTTTTATATTTGGTAGGTAGGACTAACATTCTGAGCAGTCGATTAATAGTGAACCTTCAAGAGAAAAGTGAGGTTTAAGACATCTTGGGAGAAGGGTTAGTGATTAGGCTACTTTGTATGAGTCTGTTGTAAGGTACAGTCAAAGTAGGCCTCTTTCTGCACCTCTGTTGGTTCTTTCTGTACCTCTCTTGCTTCTTTCTGTACCCTTCTTCCTCTTTCTGGATTTCTGTTGCCTCTTTCTGCACTTCTCTTGCTTCTTTCTACACCTTTCTTCCTCTTTCTGCACATGTCCTACCTATGTAGGCATGTTTTGAAATTAGCATTTAAAAAACCTTAGAAATTCACTGAAAAAAACAGAGGTTTCAGGTTCGTTATAGTTAGGAATTAGCATTTTAAAAAACCTTTGAAATTCACTGAAAAAAACATAGTAAGTAAGTAAGTAATCTCTTTATTGCGTGATTAATTAAAACCTTTGCAATCTGTAAAAACATGTGTGTAAAAAACAAAACAACATCATATAATACTAGAATTAGTTGAATGCATTAAAAAGTAGCAATGGTTACATAAAATTACAAGAAGGATAAACGCTGACGTGCAATACAGTCAATAAAATGCATAAAATGGCATAAAAAGTACAGCATTTTTTGGAGTATTATTTCCTGAGGGTTCCTTTGCAATGCCAGTTCCTTTAAAGTTGGTATTTAGGGATTTCGATATAAATAGAATTAAAATCTGTGAGCGGGCACGAAAAGTTCGTTGTTGACAGTTCCAGTTTGCCGTACATCATGTCCTTTGTTCACCCAGTTCGTAGCACCCCTTACCAGGTAATTCCCATGTCTGTGATAGGCTTACCTTAGCCCATATTGCTGAGCCTGGGGTGACTTAATAGAATAAAGAATTTTATGTCACCATTGCTGGCCCACAGCCCAAAAGTGGCTGCTGAGGAACACGAAGGAACCGTAGTGGTAAACGTAATTGGCAGGGACAATCTCTTTGAAACAGTATTGTTGTACACTGCGCAGAAGTCGGTGGGCCCAAATTGATGACCAGTTTGTTAAAGGACTTCCAGAGAAAGCTTTGCTTTTGCTGCACTCATAAACCGAACAAGGCTACAGGCCAACCGGACTTTGCTGCCCTCGAAGCATGCCTTTACCGCCTGCCTGCATGTTTGTACCTGGCTTTCAATCAGGCGCGGCTTTAATAGCTGTCTTCGTTCCGCTCCCAAGCCTTTGCAGATACATAGTAGATGTAAAACATCCTCATTGATGTCCCCGCATAATCTGCAGTGGTTTGTTGCGTCTGTGCGTTTCCATGGCGGCAGGTGACACTTTGCGGGTAAATTCCCAACCTCAAGTGCAAGAATCTTTCTTTGGTGATTCTCGAGAAGCCTGTTCCTAGGTATTGTTGTGGCTTAGCCCTCACATAGCTCTGAATTACGAACCAACCATGGGACCTCTTGCTAAGTGCTGCTTTATCTTCTTCGTGGGATACAATCTTTACTGATTTATTTACCATGACCTTGAAACTTTTTTGGGACATACTGGTTTCCCATAGGTTCTGTAAAGCAAGCAGCCAAATTGCCGATTGTAGGTAACCCATGGCCTGGCCCTCTTTTTTCCTTGTAATTTCCTTCCACAGATGTGAGTTCATTGTGCCTGGCTCGGCTCCCTTTATTTTATACCAGCACTTGGCGTAAGCGCCCTTCCGTGATATTTGTTGCTTTTGGAGCCCGAACTCTAGCCTTATTTGAGCTGGCGATGTAAACTGCGGGAGATTGAATATTATTCTCACAGCCTTGGTGACCGCATTGTCCAAGGTAACCTCATCTCTCCCTCTCATTGATTCACTTCCATGAGTGATCATAGGTAAAGGTCTTGCTCGGAGCACTTCTAATAGAGGAAGAAGATTGGGGCCGGCTATTTTGTGCTTGATATTTTTTAGTGCAACTGCCAGTGTGATCCCTCTGCCCTTGATGGCTGCTTTCTGTTTAATGAACGAGCCGTTCCTATCAAATATTACTCCCAAATACTTATATTCCTCGGCCGTCTCCAGCAACCTACTCCCCATCGTCCAACGGGGTTGGTGTTTGTTGTTCCGTCTGTTTAATACCATAACTTTGGATTTTTCAAGGTTTATACTTAACCCGTTCATCTCAGCAAAATCACTTGTGGTATTTATCAAATGCTGCAGGCCTACTGGAGTACGACTGATAAGTATCAGGTCGTCGGCATACAGTAGGTTTGAGAGAGTTAAGCCCCCAGATTCGGGGCGTGATGGTTACAATTGTCCAGCTTAATGGTGAGATCGGAGATGAAAAGGTTGAACAGGGTCGGGGCCAGGACACAGCCCTGCTTCAGCCCTTTGGTGGTTGTGATTCTCCTTGACAAGCAATCCCCTGCTCCCACTTTAATTTGGACCCATGTTTCGGAGTGAAGTAAAATTAACTGGTTCAGGAGATTTGTGGCTATTCCCCACCTCGAAAGTTTCGCCCAGAGTATCCCCCTATCTACACTGTCGAAAGCAGCTTTAAAGTCAATAAAGCAAATAAATAGTGGTTTATTGATGTTTTTAGTAGCATCTATCAAAAGCGAAAGAGCAAGAATATTTGTTGTAGTCCCCATGCTCTTTTGGAAGCCAGTTTGATTGATGGGAATTAAGGCTTTTTCCTGTGCCCAATCCGTAAGTTCATTCAGTAGGAGGCCTGCGTAGTATTTGGCTTCGATATCTATTAATGCAATGAGCCTGTAGTTTTTTGGCTCGGTCATACTGCCTTTTTTATGTATCGGTGAGATAATAGACCCCTTCCAAGATTCAGGAATTCTTTCGAGTTCCATAATATTATTGAAAAGGGGTAATAGCACTTCAGCCCAATAATTCGGGTCTTGCTTATATATGATTGGTGGTAGGCCGTTGGGCCCAGGCGCTCCATCCTTCCGGCTTTTTGAGATTCTATTCACAAGCTGTTTGTTTGAAAAGAAGGGGTGAGTTCCGATCCTTGGAGTTTGAGGAACTGCCGGTCGCATTGGTACAGCGAAGTATCTTGTTTTATTTCGCCGACTTCCGAGTTGAAGTGGCGCTGTAGGTGTTTTACCCAAATGTCCTCCGTTATGTGTGAATTTATTCCCGGAGCTGTGGGATTCTCTAAGCCGTTGACTGTCTGCCAAAACCTGGTGCTGTTGTTATTTTTTGCATCATGTAGCAGTTTTGCCCATGTTGTATCAGCATTTTCCTTTTTAGCAAGCCATATGATTTTGTTTCTACGTACCTTTAGCCTCCTTAGTTCAAGCTGTATGTTATTGACTGGGCCGTGTAGGTGGAGACTGCGCAGAGCTCTATTAATTTCGCTCTTTATTTGCCTTAGTTCGGCGTTCTGGGGTCTTGAGAGATAAATTCTTTGGTTACTTGCCAGGTTGCGTGGAGCCTCCCATTCATTTTTTGGCCTTGCTTTTTCTTCTGTTGAATCATTTTTGGATTTGGCAGAGTCGAAACTTTTGATGAAGTGCTCCCAAGCTGTAAAACTGTTCTCACTCAGCTGTTTGCTTTCCTCCCATCTTTTTTTCGATAAGGCCAGAAGTTTTTCTGAATCGCTCGTATTGCATTTAATTCGCCGGTGATTCGATGTGACCTTTAAATTTAAATTTTCAATTGGGTGAGTAGTTGCCGTTCCATGAGCGTTGAGTATGAACTCTTGAGGTTGATGGTCGCTGTAATCAAGTGTTCTAATCCTAAAACCTTTTATTGAACTAAACAGCGATAAAGAAGTGAAAGTGTAGTCTATTGCAGTATTTGAGAGTGCATTATGAAAAGTTGCGGCTTGTGGGCGGTCGCCCGCGGATCGGCCGTTTAATGCTACCAGGGACAGGTTCTCCAGTTCGTTCAAAAGGTCATTCGAGATCTTGGATTGCTTACCCCACCTGCACTCGTCCTGGCGTGGGATTCTCCATACTACATGTCAGTCTGCTGCCGGCCTGTCCGCGTCGGCACCCCTTGTGAGGCACATATTGAAGTCGCCTGAAACGATGAAGTTTGAAGACGCCTCTTCGGTGACTAACTTGGTCAGTTCGGCTACCAGAAGTTTTGCGCCTATTTTTTTATTGTGGGGGTGTATGTAGGTATTAACAAGTATTAACTGTTGCTTGGCTCTTAGGCCTGATATTTCTATCTGTATTGTTTTTATTCCATTTGTTTGAATGTTTCTGCTTGTTAATTCCTTCACGGATGTTATAGTCTTAATTGAGGCATAAGTCGTAAGGCCACCTTTCAAATGACCAAATTTCGAACTTCGGGTTCCCGGGAGATGGTATGATTTAAAACCTTGTAGATGATATGGATCTTCCAGCCAAGTTTCTTGTAGAAGAATTAAGTCGAATTGCTGGAGGTACATCAATAGGACTTTGTCAAAGGTTTTAGCGCCAAGCCCGTTTATGTTCCTGGAGCAGAATTTTAGATTTGAAGTGTTTTTTGCCTTTTCTGCTCTCTGTCATTGATTCTCGGGTCTGAAAAAAACATAGGTTTCAGGGACGTTATACTTACGAATTAGCATTGAAAAAAACCTTAGAAATTCCCTGAAAAAACCACATGTTTCAGGGACGTTATAGTTAGTTGTACATTTCACTCGTACAAAACCAGAGAAATTCAGCCGTTATAGTTAGTTGAGCTTACGATAACTCGTGCCCCTGCAATGCACTGCTGATGACGTCACATATTACATCACTCATGACATGGTCAGTGGCATCACTGATGACATCACTGATGACATTTCAAATGACATCACTGATGACATTTCAAATGACATCACTGATGACATCACTAATGACATCATCCAGAGACTGGCTGATTTTAAAAGTGTAAGAATGTTAATTATAGATATGCAAAGGTATATTGAAGAATGAGTAGGTGTATGAGTGTCTGAATGGATGATTTAGTGAGTGCGTGACTGACTGCCCTTAATTTCAGTGTGCCCCGGGGAGGTGGTGGTTCCTAGGGCAGTGTGGGGGGCAGGAGCCACCCCACACTTGTTTATTTAAATTGAAGCCCCAGGGAGGTGGCAGTTTTCAGGGCTTGGGGGGGCCCATGAGGACCCCCCGCATTTGTTATGCCCCAGGGAGCTGGCGGTCCCCAGGGCAGAAGGGGGGCCATGTGACCCCAGACATTAATACTAAAGCCCCGGGGTGGTGGCGGTCCCTGGGGCTGCGGGGGCCCCCGCATGTCCCCGCATGATTGTTTTGCATTGCCCAATGGACCTGGCCCACCCGGGGACTTCTAGAAAACGAAGCATGCTTTGTTTTTTTAAAACATTTTCGGCCAAATTCACGCACCCAGCGCACCCAGCGTGAATCCCACCCTTTTCTTTTTTTTAAATACTTGTTTGGCCCCCCCTGAGCACGCCTATTGGGTCAGTGTGTATCTACCCTGCCCCTAAACTTCATTTTTAACTTTTTTTCTTGTGACTCCATTCTACCAAGTCACAAGATGGCTGCCAACACTTCTTGGTTTGAAGTGTTGGCAGCCGATCAGAATGAAGCTTGTGATCGTGAGGGTTCGCGAATCCACCGCGGTCACCAAATATCAATATTGTTTATTTTTAATTTTCTCAGGAGCTACTGAACGGATTTACACCATTTAAAGCAAAGAGTGCACTCTGGACCAATCGCTACCTCTCTGCCAAATTTGGTGTAATTCCGTTCAGCAGTTCAGGCTGTAGCTGCGACAAAAGTTCATATGGAAATTAACATGGAGAAAACGTGTTTTGGGACCCCCCTTTTTTCTCAACCCCCACTTGACGAATCACCTGAAACTTTCAAGACAGGAGCTGACCAAAGGGGGCCATCAGTTTTGAAAATTTCCCGAAGATTCGTCCAACGACGCCAAAGATATTGGCAAATCAAAAAACACTTTTCCTATCGAATCTAGGTCCTAACTATAACTACCTACTGACAACCGCCAGTAGGTAATATATGTGTATATATATATATATTTATATATATATACAAGGCTCGATTGAGCTGAAACCCATAATGGCTGTCTGAGAAATAAACAAGAATACTTGCACTAATATCGTGGCTCATGCCCATCTTTGTGGAGGTGATTTACGAGTTTGACGGAATCCAAGGCATATATATATATGGTAATGGACTCCAGCACCTTGAAAGTGGGATGCGAGGGAGCAACGGTGATGTTTAAATAAAATGCAGCAAAATATTCGGCATCACCAACTGGAGGGTAATGAGTGCGGACTGACAATGCACCACAAGTACCAGCATGCTTTAAAGCGAGGCCTATCGAGGCGCCCACTAGGGGGCAAACATTACAAATATGCGCAATCGCTTTGTTGGTGTGTTTGTCAGCCCGGAGATGCCATGGCTAACCTTTGAGAAAGGTCAATGTTTGACCGAAATGCATTAGGAACAGAAGCCTGCCAGCGCTGAAATTGAAATAAAATTACTATCACCGTGAGGAGTGCGACTCATTCCTGTCTGAGAAGAGAGGTCCTATTGTTATATATATATATATATATATATATATATATATATATATATATATATATATATATTATCTACTGGCGGTCACCAGTAGATAGTTATAGTTACAACCTATTATCCATAGGAAATCCGCGACATTCTATTTGAAATAACTCTCTTGCCGGTTGACGTATCTTCGCAAAATTTTCAAACTTTGTGGGGCGCTCCGGTCCGCTCCTACCCTGAAAGTCTCGGGGGGATTCGTCCCAAAACGCGTTTTCCCCATGCAATTTTCCATAGGAAACTTTAGACACGGCTACAGCCTGAACTGCTGAACAGAATTACACCAAATTTGGCAAAGAGGTAGTTCTTGGTTCAGAAAGAACCCTTTTGTTAAATGGTGTAAATCCGTTCAGTAGTTGCTGAGAAAATCAAAAGTAAAAGTACATATATATCTATGGCCGAGTAGGGTCCGCGTACCCTCAGCGCACCCTGCGCGCACCGTCCCGATCACGAGCTGCATGTTAATTGGTTGTCAGCTGGCTGTCAACATTCCGATTCAGGAAATGTTGGCAGCCATTTTGTCCTCGGTAGAACCGAGGGACAGAAACAAGTGCGCAAAGCGCACAAAGGGGGCAGGGTAGAAACACCCTGACCCCTAGGTTTGCTCAGGGGTCCCACAAGGACCCCTGGGCAAAAAAATATTTTTTTTTTTTTTAAATCGGCAGGATGCGCTCAGGGTGCGCGAATCCTGCCGAAAAAGAATTGAAGCGCGGTCTCCCGCGCTCGATTGCATTTTGCCTCCGGGTGGCCCAAGTCCCGGGGGCATGGTGGGGGTGGGTATATTGTTTGTATGCGGGGGCCTCAAAGGGCCCCCTAAGCGAAAAATGGTGCGGGAGGGCTCTTCTGCCCTCCCGCAGCCCCGGGACCGCCACCCCTGGGGCTTCTTTTTTTTATTTAAATAAGGTGTGGGGGGGCTCCAGCCCTCCACACGCCCGGGACCACCACCTCCCGGGGCACTTATAAGATAAATGTGGGGTCCATTACGGACCCCAGAGCCCCGGGACCACCACCTCCCGGGGCTGTGCAATTTAAGGGAGGGGGGCCGCGCGCCCCTCCTGGAGCCCTTGATGGCCCTGGGGACCGCCACCCCCAGGGCCGGCTCCTGCAGTGTCCCGGGGTGCCTACCCCGGGACACTGTAGTTTGCTATGGCAGGACGGGAGCCTCGCGGCTCTCGTCCTGCCATAGCAAACTGCTTTGGATATTGGAAGAGAGAGCAGGGAAACCTGCTCTCTTCCAATATCCAAAGCCGATTGCTTTTCCACATGGGGAGCTGCATCTTAGCATTCAACGTGAGGCCAGGCCCCGGGGGATGGGGTCCCCGGGGCCATAAGTGGGCCGGGAGGGGGGCCACGCAGCCCCCCCCCCAAAGTAAAAAAAAAACACAAAAAAAAAAAAGGGTATGGCCGGCCCGGGGATGGGGTCCCGGGGCCAATACAGGCCCAGGAAGGGGGCCACGCGGCCCCCTTCCCGTTTTTTTTACATTCTAATTTAAAAGGGGTAAGGCCCTGGGGGATGGGGTCCCCAGGGCCCAAAAACAGGAAAAAGGAAGGGGGCCACACAGCCCCCCTTCAGGGGACAAAAAAACGATCGGGCCCGCAGGCCCCGCCCCTTCCTTCACCACTCTGCAAACGCGCCCCTGGCGCGTTTGCAGAGGGGGAACGAATCCCTTGAATACTGGGGTCTCTGGGGCCAACTAGCCCACCAGGAACCTTCCAGTATGCGCTAGGAGCTGCGTTGCAGAGAGGTGTACAGAGGCCATGCCCCTTTTTACACCTCTCTGCAACGCAGCTCTGTGGCGCTTTTGGATATACCTGTTGGGCTAGTTGGCCCCCAGGGACCCTCAGGATTCAAGGGGAGTTAATCCCTGACTTAAAACGCACCACGGGCGCGTTTGCACAGTGGTGAAGGGAGGGGCGGGGCTTCAGGTGACATCTGTGCAAACGCGCCCCGTGGCGCGTTTTAAGTTGGGGATTAAATCCCTTCAATCCTGAGGGTCCCTGGGGGCCAACTAGCCCAACAGGTACATCCAGAAAGCGCCACAGAGCTGCGTTGCAGAGAGGTGTAAAAAGGGGTGTGGCCTCTCTACACGTCTCTGCAACGCAGCCCCCTGGAGGTTCCTGGTGGGCTAGTTGGCCCCTAGGGACCCTCAGGATTCAAGGGGACTTAATCCCCCAACTTAAAACGCGCCACGGGGTGCGTTTGCACAGATGTCACCTCAGGCCCCGCCCCTCCCTTCACCATTGTGCAAATATTCTTCTAAAATCATCCGAAATACGAATTCCGATTTACTCACCTGTTATAATGAGAGACCTCAGTGCTGTATCTTTCAGTCCAGTACTGGTCCTGAAAAGTAATTTTAACCGTACTTACCAGTAACTTGAATTTCCTTCCATAGGATATCATTGCCTGCTTTTTGCTGAAAAAGTTTCTAAGTGTTGATTTTTGAAACCTACAAATATTCCTCTAAAATCAGCCGAAATACGAATTCCGATTTACTCACCTGTTATAAGGAGAGACCTCAGTGCTGTATCTTTCAGCCCAGTACTGGTCCTGAAAAGTAATTTTAACCGTACTTACCAGTAACTTGAATTTCCTTCCATAGGCTAACATTGACTGGTTTCACTTGGAAATTCTTCTAAGTGTGGAGTTTTGGAACTTTAAATTATTCTTCTAAAATCAGCCGAAATACGAATTCCGATTTACTCACCTGTTATCAGGAGAGAACCCAGTGCTGCATCTTTTAGCCCAGCACTGACCCTGAAAAGTAATTTTAACCGTACTTACCAGTAACTTATCTTTTCTTCCATAGGAATCCATTGTCTGGTTTTCAGCAGAAAAGTTTCAAAGTGTCGATTTTCACAAACTACAAATATTCCTTAAAAATCGCCTGTATGACTTAAACGCATTTTTTCAACTGTTTACAGGAGATGCACCAGTGCTGGATCCAGGATCCAACACTGAGTAAGAAAAAGTAACGATAACAGTTTTTACCTGCTAAGTGAATTTCCTTCTATAGGATAACATTGGTGATTCTATGAGGAAAAGTTTCAAAGTGTCAACTTTTAAAATACAATAATATTCCTTAAAAATCACGACTGTAACCAAAACGCTTTTACTCAACTGTTTACAGGAGATGTCCCAGGACTGAATCTAGGATCCAGTCCTGTGGTTAGAAAAAGTAATCCATAAAGTAACTAATTGCATTTAACTAGAAATTCACATTGAGCTGAATGTTGCATTGTGTTTGAAAATGTGTTGCCCATTGCAACAACTGTAACTACTGTACTTAAAAGTCTATTGCCTATGTGCAAAGTATTTAAACTAAAGTAATTCATTCTGAGAAAGTATTTTTTGTAATGTAATGTATAATGTAATTACAATGTAATTTTAAAAATAAAATATGTAAAAGAAATTGTTTCTAAAAATGTAGTAAATCAGTATGAAAAAAATTAATATAAAAATTAATACATTTAAAACATGTCATTTAAAAAACCTTTGAAATTCACTGAAAAACCGTAGGTTTCAGGCACGTTATAGTTACAAATTAGCATTTAAAAAACCTTTGAAATTCACTGAAAAACCATAGGTTTCAGACACGTTATAGTTAGAAATTAGCATTTAAAAACCTTTGAAATTCACTGAAAAAACCATAGGTTTTAGGGACAGTTATAGTTAGTTGGACATTGCACTCGTACAAAACCCGTGAAATTCCCCCGTTATAGTTAGTTCAGCTAACTATAACTCGCGCCCCCGCAATGCACTGCTGATGACGTCACATATTACATCACTCATGACATGGTTAGTGACATCACTGATGACATCCCTGATGACATCTCAAATGACATCACTGATGACATCATCCACGTGATAATCTGATGCAGCTCTTCACACCCTAATATAACCTTTGATACACCCAATCTAAATTACAGACTGCCATTCGCAAAACCATAGACACTCCAACACCAATAACTACATACCCACTCACTGATTCTTAGGACTACACACACACATCCACTCACTCACCCGTACAGTCACTCATACTTATGGTCACTCAGTACAGGACTATCATATGCACTCTTACTCCTATATAGACACTCAAACACCGCCACTCATCCATAGAGGTACTCACACACCTAGTCAGTCATGCAAAAACTTAATCACACACCCATTTACTCACCTATACAGTTATACACACACCAGCTCACTTACTCATACAAATACTAGCACATTCTTACACTCTTATACAATCACTGATACAAGTACACACTCATCCATACAGCCACTCTCACAATCACACACTCTCACTTATAGCCATTTATATACTCCAACACACATATATACTGCCTTTCACATATGTAGTTACTCACACATGTACCACTGAGATATACATTCAATCACTAACACACCCATACACACACTCACCCACCCATACAGTCCATCACAGATGCACTCTTGAAACCATGCACCCAGTGAATCACCAACTCACACATCTATGCACAGAGTCACACACACCTCACCCACACAAACACTCAGGCACCCATACAGATACTCAGACAATCAATCAATAACCCATGTAGACACTCATGTAGCTATTCAGAAAGCCCATGCAGCCGCTTACAAACCAACAGACAGACGGATACAGACATTCACACAGTTTAGTCACTAACCCATGCTTTCAGTAAGATACATTTAATCACTCACTTGTAGAGTCAGTCACTCACGTACTAAATCATCCATTCAGACACTTATACACCCACTCATTCTTCAATACGCCTTTCCCTATATATATTAAACATATTTAAACTTTACAGAAACACACAGTCACTGGATGATGTCATCAGTGATGTCATTTCAGATGTCATCAGTGATGTCATCAGTGATGTCACTGACCATGTCATGAGTGATGTAATATGTGACGTCATCAGCAGTGCATTGCGGGGCGCGAGTTATAGTTAGCTGAACTAACTATAACGGGGAATTTCACGGGTTTTATACGAGTGCAATGTCCAACTAACTATAACTGTCCCTAAAACCTATGGTTTTTTCAGTGAATATAAATATATATATTACCTACTGGCGGTTGCCAGTAGGTAGTTATAGTTAGGACCTTGTTTCTATTCAACAAGCGTTTCTTATTTTGCCAATATCTTTGGCACCATTTGACAAATCTTTGCGAAAGTTTCTAAACTAATGACCAGCTATGGTCAGCTCCTGTCTTGAAAGTTTCAGGGTGATTCGTCAATCGGGGGCCGAGAAAAAAGGGGGGAACCCAAAACGCCTTTTCCCCATGTTAATTTCCATAGGAAATTTTGGAACGGGCAACAGCCCGAACCGCTGTACGGAATTACACCAAATTTGGCAAAAAGGTAGCTCTTGGTTCAGAAAGCTCCCTTTTTTAAATGGTGTAAATCCGTTCAGTAGTTCGTGAGAAATTCAAAAAATAAATATTTATATATCTGAGCACCGGGGAGGAGCCGCGAACCCTCCCGAGTACGAGCTTCATTCTGATTGGCTGCCAACACTCCATACCAGGGACCGCCACCTCCCCAGGCTCTATTGTAATAAGGGCAGAGGCCTCACGGGCCCCCCCAAGCCCCGGGGACCGCCGTCTCCCCGGGGCTTTATTAACATAGGGTTGGGGGGCCTCGCTGGCTCCCCCAAGCCCCGGGGACTGCCACCTCCCCGGGGCTTTGTGAAATAATTAGTGTGGGGGGCTCGAGACCCCCACACTACCCCAGGGACCACCACCTCCACGGGGCATTGAATATGTAAATACGAAGGTCCGTTGCGGACCCCCGGCCCCAGGAACCACCACCTCCCCGGCGCTATTTTCACAAAGGAAGGGGGACCCCGCGGCCTCCCTCCTGGAGCCCTCGATGGCCCTGGAGACCACCACCCCCCAAGGCCGGCTCCTGCAATGTCCCAGGGTGCCCACTCCTGGGACATTGCTGTTTGCTATGGCAGGGCGAGAGCACGGCTCCCGTCCTGCCATAGCAAACACTGCTTTGCTTCGTTGAAGCGAGAGCAAGAAACCTGCTCTCACTTCAACTAAGCAAAGCAGAATTGCTTTTGGGCAAGGGGAGCTGTATGTTAGCTCCCCCAACGGTCCCCAACGCTGAGGCCAGGCCCTGGGGGATGGGGTCCCCGGGCCATTATTGGCCTGAGGAGGGGGGCCACGCATTCCCCCTCCTTATTTATTTTATTTTTAAATGGTAGCAGGCCCCGGGGGATGGGGTCCCTGGGGCCAATATTGGCCTGAGGAGGGGGTCACGCGGTCCCCCTCCTTATTATTATTATTTTTTTAACTGGTGGCAGGCCCCGGGGGATGGGGTCCCCAGGGCCATTAGTGGCCTGAGGAGGGGGGCCACGTGGTCCCCCTCCTAATTATTTTGTAAAAATAAATGGTTGCAGGCCCCGGGGGATGGGGTCCCTGGGGCTAATAGCGAATAATAGAAGTGGGGCATTTTTTTTTCTTTCGAGTATGGAGTTCCGACCCCAACGCAGCCCTCAGTTTGGCCCCCCTGTGTAACGTCACGTTGGATTCGCGAATTCACCTTAAATAAATAATTAAGTAGTATATAATTTAGAAGGTAGTGTTGTATTTGTGAAGTTGTTTTAAAGAGTTATTGTGATTGAAGTTAATGACAAGATTACAAGATTACAATGTTAAAAATATATAAAATTAAAAATTAATAGTGAAACTTGAAAAGTGTATTGTGTTGTAGTACATTGAATTCATGCTTTTGCAGATTTGCGTCGGGTGCGCGAATCTACAAAAATGAAAACAAAATATGTATGTGTAAAAAAATATTTTCACTATTATGTTATAGGGTGGCTCTAAAAAGAGCCCTTGTTTTAATTATGAGTTTGTTGTTGCTACATGTAAGTGCGGATGCACAGCTTTAGGTTGTTGAGAAAGACTCTGTTTCCTTGATCTGTGTAGTGTACTCCATCACTTCTGTAGATGTCATCTATATGAAAACGTAGATTGTTGTTATAGATGGAGCACATTGTATGGTCTCTGAGGTAAGCAGAAACAGCTTTATTGACATTTTTTCTAGCTTTCTCATTCTGGACAGAATTGATTTGACCACTTCCATTTCTGTCTTTGTCATATATTAGAGTATACAAAGACAGTTTGAGGTGAAAGCAACATCAATTGTGCAAAGGTGTCCTTCATTAGCATTTCCAGACCTACCCCAGTCAATGTGCCTAGGTCATTGCCACCACAGTGCACAATCATGAGGTCAGGGGGTTGGAGATGCAAAAACGTTTTAACCAAAGTCATCAATTGGTGCCACTTTAATCCTCTCTGTGCAATCCATTTAATATCCACAGTTTGCAAAGCTAGGTCTTTGCCAATACCTCTGCGTTCAGCATACCTTTTGCACCAGAAAACATAGCTGTGTCCAACAATCCACACTGTAAGCATCTTGAAGGGATTTATGGAAGTACTGAAAAGATCGCAACACAAAACTTCTCGGGTCTATCATACAGTGAAAAAAATGAAAACAATTGTGTCTCTCAATAAAGCTCCTCTGGGGAGCAATCCCTTTCAGGACGAATGCCCTCACCCACCATAGGTGGCATGCTTCATCATATGGGCTTCTCCTCCCAGTGAGAAAACCTAGTCTCACTGAGGGCTACAACTCTCTCACTGTGAGATAGGAGCTCTGGGATGTTTTCTTAAAGGTTCAAAGTTGTTTTAAGGATGCTAAGATCCCATATGTGAATGCTAGGCGTTGTGAGGGTGCAGCGCTGAATGTGATTATGACGATAAATGCGAAAAATGTGATACTAAAACTACGTAGTAAGAACAAAAATTAATATTTATTAGCTTGTCCAAACTGGAAGGATTA
Organism: Calotriton arnoldi; assembly: GCA_963921515.1. Classification (NCBI taxonomy): domain Eukaryota; kingdom Metazoa; phylum Chordata; class Amphibia; order Caudata; family Salamandridae; genus Calotriton; species Calotriton arnoldi. The sequence continues at coordinate 752,511 of CAWUFW010008560.1, forward strand.
AAAAGCAGTGCAAAGCAGTATGAATTAAACTGCTAAGTTGGCAAGGTCGGTCGACATGTTTCAGCCTATTTGGTCTAAAGAAGTATCCAGGCATTCATCAGGACCATAAGAAATAAACAATGCTGCTGCATATGTGAAAAACTAATAATAAACTAAAACAGTGATATCAAACCAGTAATCCAGTTGTTTAAACTCGGTACTACTGGAACTTATCTGTAGATGTGAGACACAAAAGACACAGTGCAACAAGTCAAACTACATTGTCATACAATATCGTTATTGTCAATATGTAATGGACATGAATAAAAACATTTCCATAGTGTACTAACATTGTACCCAATATAATCCTACTTACCCAAATCGATGGATAAGTAAGTCCACCTCTACCTGGTAACAACTCAGGGAAGGGGGCCCCGCTCTACTAAAACGACAAAAGGCATGTGTCACTCATCTCTTGTATATAGTGTGAACACATGTCTGAATACGAGAAACAGTAAATGTTGTAGATAAAACCCCAGTGACGAAGTTATAACAAGAGGACTCCACTGATCTTTCAAACAATGGTACTAATAGACATTGCCAGATGTAGCTTGTTATCAGTACAAGAAAAATCATGCTTAAATAAAGTTGTATATGGGCGCACTATATACGAGACAAACTCATATGAAACGATTTGAAGTACATAGCGCACAACAATTCATCTAATGGTGACTCATAATTAGATAGCACCCTATACCTCTCATATGTAATATAATGCATGTGATCACGGAAATGTATTGCAATCAAATAGCTTTACAATACCTCGAGCTTCACCAAGATGATCAAAAATGCGCGCATAATCTATAGGGCAAACTAATATAGAATTATTTCAAAAATTGTTATTGACATGTAACGCACAACAATCTCATTAGAAGGTGTCTCTTTTGGAAAAGACACAATAGCGCTCTCAACTGTAATATAAATCTGCAAAGATGTATTATGCTAGAATACATATTAGCCATAAAAACAAGTGCCTTGCTGAAAATTATATATCTACTTATATCGAGTGAGATTTGTTCCTTGACAGACGTTTTAATTACTGTCAGCATCTCTCAGAAAGAGTCCAAGGGTATTCACTACCATTGTATACAGCCTGATTAAATACAAATAGGCACATATCTCGTCTACAGAGGATATGCGCTTTTACCAGAGGATGTAAATCTACGTATAGATACTACCTCATGGGGTGTCCCTACATATGATAACCCTCGCCATAGTGCCCTGCTTACCTCTCCGTCGGTACCCCGTTGTGGTACATGAGCTGCAACCGGAGGCACCGACGGGAGGATTTTCTCGCATTTAAATACCCGGACGAATGCCCAGTCATCTTGTTGAAGGACCCCAAGGTGTCTATCGTATTTACCCAATGTCGAGGGTGCGCATGCGCGGACAATAGTGTTTCTCATTCGCGCATAAGCAGGTTAGTTAACCAGTAACTTGTTCTTTTAATCGAGCATGCGTGACAAGTAGTGTTTAAGTTTCCACACATGCGCTGTATAATGCTCTCCACGGTACGCACACAAAGCTACTGTTACTCAATCCTAGATTCTTATAATATTGTAGGTACAGTTATGAATGTAGCAATCATTTTAAATGTTAGCGAGGAGTACGCCATATATAGGTGTCATAACACAATGTTATATTCACCTATACTACTTTATACTTCTTGCACTGCTCGCTTGGTACTACACTCTATCTCCATAACAAAGCCTGTATTCGCTTGTCCAATATGAGATCATCAATGGCACTGTGCACACCATTGTATGCCTAAGTTTCAAAGGATTATGCCATTCCTGACTCATATTAAGCTTGTATATTACAAGCATTTGTGGGCTGTGATATCTAGTTAACCAGACCCCTGGTGCTACAATGTTTTAAGACCAAGTCCAAAGAAAAATCCTGTTGATACAAATCATATATATCATTTGGAAATGCTCTCTATAAATAGTGAGGCGAATAAATCTAGAAATGTATAGCATTCATATTCCATTTAGAGTATGATCTCCTAAATGTTTTTGGCTAGAGACCTCTACTCATAATCACAAGGATAGCCACGGAATCTCTTCATTCAATCCTGAGATATCTGTCTTCAATCTATGGACCCAGCGCTGTTCTTTGCGGAAAAGAAACTTAGATAAATCCGTAATATGAGGTGGGATAAAAGGTTGTTCAAGGACTGTCCAACGCAAGTCATTTGCTTGATGGTCCATATCCAGGAAGTGATTGGTCAGCTTTGTAGCCCTCTTCTTGCAACGGATCGTGCTTTTATGCTCCAATATTCTTGTTTTTATCTTGCGCGTGGTCATCCCCACGTAGCGCATACCACACGGACAAGTAATTAGGTAAATAACCTTTTCACTGTTGCAACTAGTATGTCTGGACAATGACCAGGGCCTGTTTGTACCTATGTCCACCTCTATCATATGCGATGTCTGTGGGCAGACTGCACACAACCCACACGGAAAGTGACCTTTGACTGGAGGAAGCCCCCACAGGGGTACTTGATCTGAAGTCTTGGATTAACTCAAGGGCCTTGTATGTACCACTTGGTCTTTTATGTTAGTACTCCTTTTGAAGGCAAACAAAGGAGGAGGTATAGGTGCTCTCGCTACGTTCAAGATCTTCCAGTGTTTAAGTATGCTCCTTTTAATTTGGTTTGAATAGCTGCAAAACGTATTCACACAAGTAAGCCTGGGTTCTGCTTCTTTAGATGGAACCACTTCAATCAGTGATTCCCTATTATTGTTGGCAGCTCGTTTCCATGATCTACTAATTGTATTCTTCGGATACTTCTTCTCTTTTAAGTGGGTACTTAGTGTGCTGGCATGTTCATTGTATTTCTCCATAGTCGAGCAGTTTCTTCGTATCCTCAGAAACTGCCCGAAAGGCAAGTTCTCACGGAGAGCCTTCGGATGATAGCTGTTAAACGATAACAATGAATTGCGTGCCATTGGTTTTTTATAGAGTTTGGTACTGACTCCTTCACCTTCTGGGTAAATCCGAATATCTAGAAAAGGCAAACTGATGTTCGAAAATTCAAATGTGAATTTCAGAAAGTTGTTTCTAGTGTTTAACCACTGATGGAACGATGTGATGGTGTCCGGGGTGCCCCGCCAGACCACAAACACATCGTCTATATAGCGTTTCCAAACCCTTATGTGTTTTTCAAAGAGATTGCTATCTTGTAAGACGATGGTTTGTTCAAAGTGGTGTACATAAAGATTAGCCAGGCTAGGGGCAAAAATACTGCCCATAGAAGTCCCGGACGTTTGCAGGTAGAAGTCATCTTCGAACTTAAAAAAGTTCTCTTTCATCGCTAGGCGAGCGCATGTCATAATGAAATGTACCGGAGTAATGCTGTCCATGGTACTAGAGTTCAATATTGACTCGACTGTGGCCAGTGTTTCGTCCTGAGGTATCGAAGTATACAGGGACTCGACGTCAAAAGAGACCAGATAGTCTTGCTCCAAGTCAAAGGTAGTCTGGTCCAAGAGTCGTAATAGATCTTTTGTGTCCTGTATGTAGGTCGGCATTTTTAGCACGAATGGTTGCAGGAAAAAATCCACGAAGGTTGAAAGAGGCTCAAGTAGAGACCCAATTCCCGAAATAATGGGTCTCCCTGGTGATGGCAGTATTCCCTTATGTACTTTGGGAAGTACATAAAAATAAGGTGTTATTGGATGGGATGTGACCAGAAAGGCTGCTTCATGATCAGTGATCCAGCCTTCCTCTTTCGCTTCATCCACCATTGTTTTAATTTCAGTAGATAGTCGTTTGGTGGGGTCCATCTTCAGTGGTCGATAGGCTTCTCTATTTCCAAGCTGACGTAAACATTCAGCTCTGTACGTGGAGGTGTCTAAGATCACTATCGCACCCCCCTTGTCAGCAGGTTTGATGACAATATTACCATCTGTAGACAGCTGTTGGAGTGGCAGTCGTTCTTGTCTAGGTAGATTTTGGAACTGTTTCATCTCCTTCCCTAGCAAATTATTTACATTGTATAGTACTGCCTTCTCAAAGGTGGCAACCTGCGCTGGAATCAAATGGGCTGGTGGATTAAAATTAGACTTGGGTCCACCATACAACAATATGATACCTGCGCAGCCTTTTTTAGGATTTGTCCCAGGTCGATCAAGGGGCCGCAGAAGAAATCAGCAAGCCTCTGTACATTGGGACTCATCAGTAACGTCAAGGACCACTCGCAGCATGGCCAAGCCGCCTGTGCAACCAGGGAGCAGCCACGAAGCGATTTTATTATGAACTTGAGTACACGAGCACTGACGGAAGCCGAGTCGTCAGTCCTTGAGAAGGGCTTGGGCTTTGTCCCGACATACGGAGGAGACTCCTTTCAAATCAAACAGGAATTGGCCATCTTCTTCCGGAAGATTCGTTTACACTCATTCTTTGCAGACAAACCAATGGACGAACAGGAAGAAGACAAAAAGAATACGGGCTTAAGACCCAAGTCTAATTTTGATCCACCAGCACATTTGATTCCAGCGCAGGTTGCCACCTTTGTGAAGGCAGTACTATACAATGTAAATAATTTGCTAGGGAAGGAGACGAAACAGTTCCAAAATCTACCTAGACAAGAACGACTGGCACTCCAACAGCTGTCTACAGATGGTAATATTGTCATCAAACCTGCTGACAAGGGGGGTGCGATAGTGATCTTAGACACCTCCACGTACAGAGCTGAATGTTTACGTCAGCTTGGAAATAGAGAAGCCTATCGACCACTGAAGATGGACCCCACCAAACGACTATCTACTGAAATTAAAACAATGGTGGATGAAGCGAAAGAGGAAGGCTGGATCACTGATCATGAAGCAGCCTTTCTGGTCACATCCCATCCAATAACACCTTATTTTTATGTACTTCCCAAAGTACATAAGGGAATATTGCCATCACCAGGGAGACCCATTATTTCGGGAATTGGGTCTCTACTTGAGCCTCTTTCAACCTTCGTGGATTTTTTCCTGCAACCATTCGTGCTAAAAATGCCAACCTACATACAGGACACAAAAGATCTATAACGACTCTTGGACCAGACTACCTTTGACTTGGAGCAAGACTATCTGGTCTCTTTTGACGTCGAGTCCCTGTATACTTCGATACCTCAGGACGAAACACTGGCCACAGTCGAGTCAATATTGAATTCTAGTACCATGGACAGCATTACTCCGGTACATTTCATTATGACATGCGCTCGCCTAGCGATGAAAGAGAACTTTTTTAAGTTCGAAGATGACTTCTACCTGCAAACGTTCTGGACTTCTATGGGCAGTATTTTTGCCCCTAGCCTGGCTAATCTTTATGTACACCACTTTGAACAAACCATCGTCATACAAGATAGCAATCCCTTTGAAAAACACATAAGGGTTTGGAAACGCTATATAGACGATGTGTTTGTGGTCTGGCGGGGCACCCCGGACACCATCACATTGTTCCATCAGTGGTTAAATACTAGAAACAACTTTCTGAAATTCACATTTGAATTTTCGAAAATTAGTTTGCCTTTTCTAGATATTCGGATTTACCCAGAAGGTGAAGGACTCAGTACCGAACTCTATAAAAAACCAATGGCACGCAATTCATTGTTATCGTTTAACAGCTATCATCCGAAGGCTCTCCGTGAGAACTTGCCTTTCGGGCAGTTTCTGAGGATACGAAGAAACTGCTCGACTATGGAGAAATACAATGAACATGCCAGCACACTAAGTACCCACTTAAAAGAGAAGAAGTATCCAAAGAATACAATTCGTAGATCATGGAAACGAGCTGCCAACAATAATAGGGAATCACTGATTGAAGTGGTTCCATCTAAAGAAGCAGAACCCAGGCTTACTTGTGTGAATACGTTTTGCAGCTATTCAAACCAAATTAAAAGGAGCATACTTAAACACTGGAAGATCTTGAACGTAGCGAGAGCACCTATACCTCCTCCTTTGTTTGCCTTCAAAAGGAGTACTAACATAAAAGACCAAGTGGTACATACAAGGCCCTTGAGTAAATCCAAGCCTTCAGATCAAGTACCCCTGTGGGGGCTTCCTCCAGTCAAAGGTCACTTTCCGTATGGGTTGTGTGCAGTCTGCCCACAGACATCGCATATGATAGAGGTGGACATAGGTACAAACAGGCCCTGGTCATTGTCCAGACATACTAATTGCAACAGTGAAAAGGTTATTTACCTAATTACTTGTCCGTGTGGTATGCGCTACATGGGGATGACCACGCGCAAGATAAAAACAAGAATATTGGAGCATAAAAGCACGATCCGTTGCAAGAAGAGGGCTACAAAGCTGACCAATCACTTCCTGGATATGGACCATCAAGCAAATGACTTGCGTTGGACAGTCCTTGAACAACCTTTTATCCCACCTCATATTACGGATTTATCTAAGTTTCTGTTCCGCAAAGAACAGCGCTGGGTCCATAGATTGAAGACAGATATCTCAGGATTGAATGAAGAGATTCCGTGGCTATCCTTGTGATTATGAGTAGAGGTCTCTAGCCAAAAACATTTAGGAGATCATACTCTAAATGGAATATGAATGCTATACATTTCTAGATTTATTCGCCTCACTATTTATAGAGAGCATTTCCAAAAGATATATATGATTTGTATCAACAGGATTTATCTTTGGCCTTGGTCTTAAAACAGTGTAGCACCAGGGGTCAGGTTAACTAGATATCACAGCCCACAAATGCTTGTAATATACAAGCTTAATATGAGTCAGGATATGGCATAATCCTTTGAAACTTAGGCATACAATGGTGTGCACAGTGCCATTGACGATCTCATATTGGACAAGCGAATACAGGCTTTGTTATGGAGATAGAGTGTAGTACCAAGCGAGCAGTGCAAGAAGTATAAAGTAGTATAGGTGAATATAACATTGTGTTATGACACCTATATATGGCGTACTCCTCGCTAACATTTAAAATGATTGCTACATTCATAACTGTACCTACAATATTATAAGAATCTAGGATTGAGTAACAGTAGCTTTGTGTGCGTACCATGGAGAGCATTATACAGCGCATGCGTGGAAACCTAAACACTACTTGTCACGCATGCTCGATTAAAAGAACAAGTTACTGGTTAACTAACCTGCTTATGCGCGAATGAGAAACACTATTGTCCGCGCATGCGCACCCTCGACATTGGGTAAATACGATAGACACCTTGGGGTCCTTCAACAAGATGACTGGGCATTCGTCCGGGTATTTAAATGCGAGAAAATCCTCCCGTCGGTGCCTCCGGTTGCAGCTCATGTACCACAACGGGGTACCGACGGAGAGGTAAGCAGGGCACTATGGCGAGGGTTATCATATGTAGGGACACCACATGAGGTAGTATCTATACGTAGATTTACATCCTCTGGTAAAAGCGCATATCCTCTGTAGACGAGATATGTGCCTATTTGTATTTAATCAGGCTGTATACAATGGTAGTGAATACCCTTGGACTCTTTCTGAGAGATGCTGACAGTAATTAAAACGTCTGTCAAGGAACAAATCTCACTCGATATAAGTAGATATATAATTTTCAGCAAGGCACTTGTTTTTATGGCTAATATGTATTCTAGCATAATACATCTTTGCAGATTTATATTACAGTTGAGAGCGCTATTCTGTCTTTTCCAAAAGAGACACCTTCTAATGAGATTGTTGTGCGTTACATGTCAATAACAATTTTTGAAATAATTCTATATTAGTTTGCCCTATAGATTATGCGCGCATTTTTGATCATCTTGGTGAAGCTCGAGGTATTGTAAAGCTATTTGATTGCAATACATTTTCGTGATCACATGCATTATATTACATATGAGAGGTATAGGGTGCTATCTAATTATGAGGCACCATTAGATGAATTGTTGTGCGCTATGTACTTCAAATCGTTTCATATGAGTTTGTCTCGTATATAGTGCGCCCATATACAACTCTATTTAAGCATGATTTTTCTTGTACTGATAACAAGCTACATCTGCCAATGTCTATTAGTACCATTGTTTGAAAGATCAGTGGAGTCCTCTTGTTATAACTTCGTGACTGGGGTTTTATCTACAACATTTACTGTTTCCGTATTCAGACATGTGTTCACACTATATACAAGAGATGAGTGACACATGCCTTTTGTCGTTTTGCAGAGCGGGGCCCCCTTCCCTGAGTTGTTACCAGGTAGAGGTGGGCTTACTTATCCATCGATTTGGGTAAGTAGGATTATATTGGGTACAATGTTAGTACACTATGGAAATGTTTTTATTCATGTCCATTACACATTGACAATAACGATATTGTATGACAATGTAGTTTGACTTGTTGCACTGTGTCTTTTGTGTCTCACATCTACAGATAAGTTCCAGTAGTACCGAGTTTAAACAACTGGATTACTTGTTTGATATCACTGTTTTAGTTTATTATTAGTTTTTCACATATGCAGCAGCATTGTTTATTTCTTATGGTCCTGATGAATGCCTGGATACTTCTTTTAGACCAAATAGGCTGAAACATGTCGACCGACCTTGCCAACTTAGCAGTTTAATTCATACTGCTTTGCACTGCTTTTTAATCCTTCCAGTTTGGACAAGCTAATAAATATTAATCTTTTGTTCTTACTAGGTAGTTTTAGTATCACATTTTTCGCATTTATCATCATAATCACATTCAGCGCTGCACCCTCACAACGCCTAGCATTCACATATGGGATCTTAGCATCCTTAAAACAACTTTGAACCTTTAAGATAACATCCCAGAGCTCCTATCTCACAGTGAGAGAGTTGTAGCCCTCAGTGAGACTAGGTTTTCTCACTGGGAGGAGAAGCCCATATGATGAAGCATGCCACCTATGGTGGGTGAGGGCATTCGTCCTGAAAGGGATTTCTCCCCAGAGGAGCTTTATTGAGAGACACAATTGTTTTCATTTTTTTCACTGTATGATAGACCCGAGAAGTTTTGTGTTGCGATTATTGTACATGGGGAACCACTTCTCGCAGGTCTCTAAGGGGCATATTAGCAAGACCCACGTTAAAATTATCGCCGTTTTAGCGGCAGGAAACTGCCGCTAAAACGGCGATAATGGGCTTGCTAATATGCGTTATAGAATTCCAATAGAAGCCCAGGTTAGATGTGCAGGACATCTAACCTGGGCTTCTATTGGAATTCTATAACGCATATTAGCAAGCCCATTATTGCCGTTTTAGCGGCAGTTTCCTGCCGCTAAAACGGCGATAATTTTAACGAGGTTCTTGCTAATATGCCCCTAAATTTTTCCCTTGGACCCTCTTCTCACTGTTTTTGTGTTTCAAGTACTGAAAAGATGTCTGTAGCTGAGGTAGTCAGTTGGTAGAATGAGAGGTATCTAAAATGGTGGACAAGATGCTGTTTTTTAAAAAGTAGAGAATTGATTGGCTTTTTAAGAAGATTGTACACTCAAAAGTAGGGTGCATGTTACTTTCTTTAAAAAGCATGTTCCTTATTGGTTAGCAGAAAATGTTTGAAAGGTACAGTAGATAGGATAAGGAGATATTTTGCAAACGTCAACCACACCTGCTGTTTGCATTTGTAACCTTGTGTGCTGGATTTGAAAATATGGTGAACTTGTGACCTGTCAGTTCAGTTGAATGTTCCATGAACTGTTACTATGGAAACTGGCATTAAGCAGAATGGGGGAAAAGTTGAAACTTAACTGTGGACTTAAAATGTGAAATTGTAATTTATATATAGGTGATATGTTATTATAGTATAATTTCCCAAGTCAGTACTATCTTTAGAAGTGGTGTGTGTGGTTAACAAATAGTGGTATTTTTATTTGTAATATATTTTTGAAGTCCTGTATGGATTCGCGGCTCCATTGAGTGGGTGCACGGTGGAGTCGCGACTCCAAAAATTTCCAGTACCAACCAATAGAAATGTGTTTTATAATTTGAAATAATGTAGAAAGCAATGTGATTTGTTACTTACATGTATTTGTGTGGAGAAAGAGAGGAAAAGTTTGCCATTACTGGTTTTACCTTGCTGAGAGTGGTGCATTACATTGATTGTGTGCAGAAGAAAATCTTTTATGAGTTTGTGATATTTTAAATTCTACAAATCAATTTGGAAGGTGAGTTATACATTTATGAGGTGTATTATGTATTAGGTTTATTTTTCATCTTTAAAAATTATTTATGAACTGTGATGTTTGAAATATATTATTAAATGTAGAGATTTGTATTGTAGTTTGTTTTATTGTAGTTAAATGTTGTTTGAAATAGATTTTGTATAGTAACATGTGTATATTGAAAGATGGATTAGTGATTATGGTAGTTTGTTTTAGTGTGTGGATATGTACATTTGTAGTATACCGCGTGTTAGACCTGGTATCATTGGCGTGAGTCTCCCTTCCATTTTGTTACTGATTTCCTCCTCTGTTTTGATATGTTTTTGCTGGTTTTATGCTTTGGGCACTGTGCCACTGCTATTCAGTGCCACAGTGCAAGTGCTCCCTATGTTAAATTGATGTAGTGATTAGTGACTCCATGATTGGGTTATTTGATTTACTTGTCAGACCCTAGTATAGTGCACCAGGTGTGCCCAGGGCTTGTAAATCAAATGCTGCTGGTGGGCTTGCAGCACTGGTTGTGCCACCCACAGAAGCAGCTTGTAAAGTGTGTCTCAGGCCTGCCATTACAGAGCCTGTGTGCAGTCTGGGACTGCCATGTCGACTTGGCAAATGCACAAACTTGCCAGTCCCTAAACCTTCCCTTATCTTCATATCAGACACCCCTAAGGTAGGCCCAAGGGCAGGGTGCATTGTAAGTATAAGGTAGGACATGCCCTGCTGTGTGTGGCATGTCCTAATAGTGAATTAAAGCCATTTTCGTTTTTCACTATTGCAAGGCTACCTGTTCCCCATAGGCCAGAATGGGCAGTTTGATTATTACATCTTATAATCCTAACTGACCCAGGGAACATGGTAGAAAAACGAATTTAGTATGCCTGAACTCAGAATGATAAAATACATCTTTTAGTGAAGTTGGTTTTAACATTCTGTGTTTGAAAATACCACTTTTAGAAAGTAGGTATTTTCTTGCCTAAACCATCCAAACCTGCCTCTGCTAGGTTGTGTATTGTGTGTCTGGCTTTGTGAGTGACAGGGGCTGGGGGTGGCTCCAGGAGACAGGGTGAGTCAGCACAAGGCTGAATAAAGAGATCTGCATCCAAGTGGTGGGAGGAGTAAGCACATGGGTCTGAATAGGGCTGTGCCTGCCTTCCACAATGCTGGCTCCGCCTCCTGCTGGGCGACTGAGCACCCTGCCCCACATTCTGAAAGGAAAGAAGGAGTCCTGTAAACAAAGTGCTCCAGGACTGACCAGAACTGGTTTTGGACTAGGCACAGGCCTCTCTGCCTTCAGAGAACAAAGAGAAAAGGTGTATAAAAAGGGGACCCAGACCACTAGGAAATTAGATCACTTCTGGAACAACAAGACGACCCTTTTGCCAAGGAGAAGAACCAAGGAAGCTGCAGGAGTTGGACTGCCCCTCTGCCAAGTGTGCTGTTTGCTGGGTTGGCCTGCAGTGGTTTCTTCATTGCCAAGGAAAGGAGAAGGAACTTTTAAAGAACTTTCATCATCTTGCAGAATATTACTCCAAGGGCTTGAATTTGTGCTTGCCTCCTGCTGAAGTCTCAGGGCCAAAAGACTTCACCACCAGCTCCCTTGCTGGGGTTTCTGTCTGCTGAGACCTGCGTGTCGCTGGGAGCTGGAAGCGCGACGCAACGAGAAGAAGCATGTCGCCCTCGTAGCTGTTGCCGTCGCATCACCGGAGAAGCGTGTCGCCGCCGCAGAGGCTGCCGCAGCATCACCAGAGAAGTGTGTCTTCATCAACAGCCGCTGAGGGTCGCATCACCGGAGAAGCGTGTCGCCACCGCAAGGGTCGCCGTCGCATCACCGGAGAAGCGTGTCGCAGGGCCTGTCGCGGCTCCAAAGGTACAGAGTTCGCCGCACGGCCTTCGGCGTGCACGCATCGTCTTCACATCGTTGCATCAAGGGCGCCATCTTATCGCATCACACCCTGAGTGTCGCATCGCATCGCGGTGCCATCTTGTGCATCGCAACCGGAACGCAGCACGAGAATCAACGCATCTACTCCCCTCCGGTAAGGAACGGACGCATCCCCTTCTCTGCGCAAGCATTGAGGCGCGACGCATCGCATCCCCAAAGTACGGAAACCGACGCATCTCCTTCCCTGCGAGCCTTTTGTTTATTTTGCGTTACGCATCCAGGTACTGTTTGTGAGAACTGTGTCGCATTTATCATCAACTTGAACTAAGTAACTTCACCATCTTTTAAGAGTATTTTGAGTACAGTATTGTGGATTTTTGTCGTCTGTGGTCTTGTGATAAGTCTATATAAAGAATACTTATTTTTAAAAACCTGTGTGGTGTCCATCTGTAGTGTTTTCACTGTATTACTGTATGTGTTCACAAATGCTTAACACACTGCCTCTTAGATAAGCCTGCCTGCTCGTGCCAAGCTACCAAGGGGGTGAGCAGGGGTTATCCAGGTGTGTAATCCCCTTTCCCTGACTTAGAAGCAAGGGTCCCTATTTGGACAAAGGTACCTACCTCTGCCAACTAGAGACCCCCAGTTCTAACACCGCATAATGTTAGGTGTTGCTTTAAAATTGGAGATGGAGTCTGTCAAGTTTTAAGGTGTGCATGGACTTCTGTCTCAAGTGTGTCTCTACCTGTATCTGTATTTTCAGATGCCTTATACATTTGAAGGTGCAAGATGTATAAAAAAGAGGTGTTGTTGCTTTTTATGTGGTAGGCTCAAGACTGTGAGTGGTAGTGGAATGGTGAAGATGCAGCATAATAGTGTGGTTTAAAAGATGTTGACATAAGGTATTATTGATTAGGCTTCTTTTTTAATTTTCTAGAGCGGTACAGTTGAAATATGCCACATAATTTTTGGTGTTTGCTTGAAATTGGAAGTTTGTTCTGTGAATTTTGAAGGTATGGATAGTGTTATGGTACAGACATATTCATGTATGCTTTTAGGAATATGGTGAGACTTTTAGTAAAGACATGTGAAGGGTTCCTGCTTTGTATTTGGGTAGGTGTAACATTATAAGTAGTTGTAGAATGGTAAAGCAGCAGCCTTTAAGTGAGGTTTGAGATGTTTGTAGAGATGTTATTTATTAGAGTAATTTGTATGATGTGTGGAAAGTTATATTTCATATATACCGCATAATTTTCAGTGTCTGTTTGAAAATTGAAGTGTAGTCTGTGAAGTTTTGAGCTGTGGATGGTGTTGTGACTGAGATATGTGTCTACTTCCACATATATTACGCTATGGGGCATATTCTCAAGGACTTATCGCCGATTTATCAGCACTTTAGTGCCGCAAAATTGGCGATAGATTTATCGCCCTATTCTCAAGCTGGTGCAAACTGCCGATATCACCAGTTTACCAGCGATAGCTGCCGCAAAAAACATCGCCACGAATGAGTGCGACAACTAACGCTAATGATATGCAGAGTAGGCGTTCCCGTGCAAAAACACACAAAAACACCACTTCGCGATATTCTCAACGACTAGCCAGATCTGCGATGCGAACCAAGAACAGGCGATAAGGCGCGTTAGCAGCAGGGATTCAACACCTGCCTTTTGCTGGTGTTAAGCAGGACGACTACCTGCAGTATGAAAGGGAGCCCAGCCTAGAGCCACATCTGAAGACCAACAGATGCCATGGAGACAATGATCATGCAGCCTGGAGACCCAAGAGGGCCACAACACCCACCGCAACCACCCCCCGGACCCTCCCCCCCAGGTCATGAAGTCCAGTAGTCAAAGGTAGTGGAAAAACAGAACTTTATCACAAATACACAAACAACAAGACGAAAAGCTCAGCCAACGCGTTCCATTCTCAACGGGGAACTTCACCAGGGCAACTTGTGGATCCAATAAACTGCAAATGCTGCGGGAACTCCCCAATACCATTCCATATCCCGAAATCAGTAGTCAGAAACCTGTTGGAGAAATGGTGACAATGGTCAAGCATCCTCATAGTCACAAAAGTAATCTGGTACAGTATTGCACTTGGACAAACCGGAATGCATACATGTATGATGAATCCAGTCCAAATATACTGTAACAGAAGTCTGTGTGCTCGTAAACTCCGCAGGAAAGAAAAGGAAGGTTACGACCACACAAACATCTGTTACGGTCTCATCATGCAGGAGTCATCATACCTGTAAACATCACGGTTTGTATCATCTTGATACCCCTGCACCTTCACTTCTCCCACACTGTGCATGAACAGCTGGAGACCATGCAAGGGAATTACGCCATAGCTGCCTTACCGCACGTGTCGGGGGCAATTGACTGTACACATATACCACTTGTGCCCCCTGCCGACCCTGCACACAATTACCGCTACAGAAAGCACACACATTCCATCAATGTGCAGGCAATAGTGGACCACCGGGGACAGTTCACCAATGTTGTCGCCAACTTCACAGGCAGTATGCATGATACATACATCTTCTGACAGTCCGTCATCAACCAGCGCTTCCAGGATGGCACCTATGGTAATGCACTGCTCATTGGTAAGTACTAACTGAACAAACCACACACCTCAACTCCACATTCACACAACTCACAACTGTGGGAGAGCACACGTAACAAAATCACATACAACATGCCAACCAACATGCCCAACTACCGGACACGACAACACAAGTAACCGGGGTAACAGGGGTCAGACATGTAGACAAACCATCCACAAAGGCAGAGCCCCTCTGCCACACAATTGCAGAATGTGGGGAGAGGTGGGAACCAAGAATGTGTGAAGGAGGCAAGTGACCCAGCAATAAGAAAGGACACAATGCCAAGTGTGGCGGAGATGTGCTGGACAGACTGCAGTATGCAGAGCACAGACATGTCCATGTGGACATCTACTGCTGGTGTTTGCAGTGTAGTGGACAGTGGATGCAAACAGGTTACCCCAGGCAGTGTGAAAGACCTTGGACATGTAGCCATGTGGTCCCCCCCTGTAAGCCTGAGCGGAGCGACCTTGGCCGGCGTATGTCGTGAATGAATAGCCCGGGGCCCTGGGCATGGTCCAGTTCCGGGATGGCCACCACAGTAACTACTGTGTGTGTTTCTGTGTCCGCCATATCGTGACCATAGGCCTACACACATGTGCCCGACCACATTCAACGGCCGTATTCACACTGGAGACGAGGTGACTACGTCCCAAGCCAACCCGCTCACATCTCGTCAGCGCATGCAGGGTCGTGTCTGCCAGGGCGGCGCCCCCCACCCAGCCACGAGGCCGCCGCCATGACCGGTGGTGCCTGCGCGATTCTGTGCGCCTGCTGCACCCTAGCCCTGGTCCCCAGACCGGTCCGCCGCCCAGCGATGACTGCCCGCCCCTGCGCACCCAGGCCTCAATGCTCACCTGCCGCCACCGGCGTGTCTCCAAGAGGGCTCTCCATGTGCCGGTGGAACCTCCTCAGCCGATCGCTGGATTCCGCGCCACAGGTCCCCAGCGCACCCTGCGGCACCACACCGCGGAGTCATGTGTGTGCTGACTGGTGACTGCTGCCTGCGCGTACACTGCACTCCAGCAGGGCTCACAATTCAAATTGAGTCCTGATTTGCTGGACGCCGTATCGAGGCCAACGCATCATCGCAGGCTGCACACCTGCTCAGCTCTTCAGGTGGGCCTAACTCTGTGCACCACAAATCATCGCCACGTGGCGGTAGGCCCGTGCCGGACGCAGGCCATCGGGTGCCACTAACTCTGTGCAACGCAAGTCACGGACCCTTTATGATTGAGTTACGTGGATGCGGACGCCATCATGTCACCTCCGGCAGTGGGGGATGTGCTGTGGTGGGCCCCTTTTATTAGCAGGGTCACATGTCCAGTGACGCCTGTGCTGGATGGGTGTGGTGTGGGTGTAAACCAGCCCTCAGGGAGTGGCTGTGGCATGCTGACAACTAGACCAGTGACCAGCAGATCACTACAGGGAAGACCTGGGACATGTAGCTGTGTCATCACCCCCTGTGAGCGTAAGCGGAGTGGGCTGGGCTGGCGTATGCCAGTCCAGCGTAGGGGTGTGAACAATGAGCCCGGGGCTCTGGGCGTGGTTCAGTTCTAGCCTGGACAAGGAAGTAACCAATGCGTGTGTCTCCGTTGTAGTGTCTGGGCCACCCGGACCGCAATAGGCAATGTTGCACCCTGTGACCCAAGCCCCACAACATGTGCAAAATGGACATGAGGGGGAATCAGTGACCCTACATTCATCTATACTGTCATACTTGAAGGATCATCGACATGACACATCTGTGTGAATTTGAATGTTTTATTCACATTCAGTGGAGTGTTGCAGCTGGAGCAGGACAGGGCCATGCACACCCCACTTGACATTGTTGCCCCGTGGAGGGCCAGCCAGAGTCCATTAGGCAAGGACAAATTTGTCGGAAGAGGAAGAGTTCAGTCCGCAGTCTGATTGCTGTGTCATTGGTAACCAAACAGAATATGGCAGTCCATATCGAGGTCCAAAGTGAGTGCCGCAGAGTGTATCGGGGGGCAGTGGAAGGTGATGATGCAAAGAGCCGAACCAAGCTGAAACAGGCCATTTGGCGGAGATGAATCCTACTGCTTCCTCATTACCACAACGGCAGTCTCATCCACATCATCGTCCTCTGATGTGTGATGTGCCTCACCTGTGGGTGGTCTAGTTTCGGCTGCAGCACTGTGTGGCACTGACACATCAGGGGCCGGAGGTGGATTGTCGGCCGCACTGTGTGGTAGTGACACATCAGGTGCCGGAGGAGGAATGTCTGCCGCACTGTGGGGCACTGGCACATCAGGGGGCGGAGATGTGGATGGTGTAGGAGCAGCACCATTAATCTGCACCAGGCCTTGTGGCAGCAATGCCATGATGAGGATCTGCAGGGCATGGAAGATCCCAGCTACATCTCGCTGATGTGCAGCCGTGGCATCCATCCTTTCCGCCTCCATCCGCACTGTGTCCTCCATGAGCCTCCGCATGTGTCCCAACTCCCGGCTGAGATCGCTGGAGTCACTCTGACTAGACAGGTGTTCTTGTCTCCGAGTCTTGACTCCAGCGATGTCAGCCATGGCTTGTTGGAGACCATGGAGCGGACTGTGGGTGTCCGTTAGGGACTGTAAGTGGTCCCTGATGGGACGTAGACACCCATGGATGGCATCTAGTTTGGCTGCCATGAGTTTGAACCCCAACCACACCTGCTCAGCCATCTCCTTCTGGCCCTCCAACACATGGCGTTGAAATGCCATGTGTTTGTCATGGGGATCCTGGGAGACAGCCGGGGTGGTGGGTGCTTCCTGCTGTGTGGTCTGTGCAGGGGGTGGGGTCTCCTCGATGCAGCTGTGCTGCCCTGCTCCAGGGGGTGGGGTGCGGAAGCTGTCCATGAGCTCTTGGAGGGCGTCGGTGTCGAAGGTGGGGAGGTCCTCCTCGTCATTAGTGAGGAGGTGTTCGGTCTGCTCTGCAGGAGGTGATGATTCTCCCTCTGCAATGTAAAGGGGAAATGCAGTTTAACAGTGTGTTCCATGTATGTTCACGCATTGGCCAAGTTTCCAAAAAGACTGCTTGACAATGTACATTGTGACTGTTTAGGAGGAGCTGCCTATTTGAAGCGGGACAGTGGACATTTGTGCACCATCAGGGATGTGGGGTTGTACTTGTCCATTATCATGTCACAGTTTCCTGCTATGGCAAATGTGATTGGTCAGTTTCTACACACAAGCGGCAGCAGTTGTGTCCTCTGTTCTGCTGTGAATGTGTTGCAGTTTGTACCACATTGTTGTCAATGTTGATGTTCTCTTATTCTTGTGTGTGTGCTGCATTGTGGGAGAGTCGCCCCTGCAGCTCAGACTTTGCTTGGCCTTCTCCCTTTCAGGCGGTGTGCCTTTGACTTCTGTGCTTATGCAGTGCTGAGATGTTGCATACTTGGGTAAATTGGGCTCTTGGTGGGAGTTGGGACTCTTGGGCATGGTTTGTCCGCAGATGTCTTGCTGCCGTCAGGGGTTGTTTGTGTACGTGGATGTGTCAGTGTGTGACCTGCTCCTTTCCGGATGTGGACCACACTCAGCCACTTCGGTGTCGTGGCGTGCAACATGTCATGATGAGTGGCCTGCAGACATGCTCATCGTCATGCAGTGTCACTTGCATTGTCAGTGGGGCTCACGGATCCGCAGCTTTGCTGGGTTCAGCACATGTGCATGGGTTTGTTGTGAGATTGGTGATGTGTGGGGAGGGCCCCCTCTGGGCACATTGTGGATGGGGGACTACTTGCTGTTTCTATGTGTGCTGCAGTATGGCAAGGAGATCAGGGACATGATCCAGAGTCATTGTGGCTGTGCAGTGTGCTATACTTCATTGTGCATGTGTGCCATTGTGCCCATCTCCCCCCGTCCCCCAGTCCCTCGTGGTTACTCACCCTGTTGCTGTTGTGTCAGGTCATGTTGAGCAGTGTCCGGTCCCCCGACTCCTGCCACCGTCTCCACACTGATGACTGTGGACACCATTTCCTCCATCTCATCCAGCTCCTCCTGTGGCGCAGGACTCCCACCCCCAGTCTGCATTGCTGCTTTGCGGTTGTTTGCGAGTTTCAGCTTTGTTTTGTGCTTCACATCATTCCAGCGCCTCTTGACCTTGTCCATTGTCCTCCTCAGCACTCCGACTGCATTCACCTTCTCCACGATGGACTGCCATGTTCCATATTTTTGTTGCCAATGACACAGTGGAGGTGATGAACAGTTGTTGATGATGTTCTATCACCTCCGTAATCAGGATCCTGGAAAAAGGGAAATATCGACTTGCTAAGTGAATGGAGGGTGACTATTCATGGCGTTTATCTATTGTTTTATGGAGGGAACACTTTAGTATAACGTGATGTGAAGAGGTAATGCTGAGAAAGTATATAGTAACAAGTGATGATGAATATTTTGTGTCAGATGTGAAATCATGCAATTTAAACTGATTATTGTTTTATTGTGATTTTAGTGACCCCTGAGGAAGGGCGACTTTAGCCCAAAATTCATTGGGTTTTGAAATAAACACACACTGCCTTGGACGAATTTGCATCTTTCGTGTTTGTGCAAGAGGTTCGGATGGCCCAGCATGAGTATTAGAAAACGTGAAAATTAGCATACCACTCCGTGTGTGGAGATAAAAAAGTTGAAAATGTGTTGAATATAAGTGTTAACTACATGGATTACGGGAATACATTGATAAAGTTGGTATAATTAAATGAACGCCAAGATGGCGACGTTCAGCTGTGCGAATGGTTGGGGCGAGATCGCACCCCACTTCAGCAATGCTACTTTATATTTTACCTCTTCAAACATTTTTTTCTGATTTGCATTCATTTGCTGTATTAGTAGTTCTAGATCCACAGTTTTCCCTCTTACTTGCTGCATTGCATTCTCCACCTCATTCATAGCTATCGCAGCTTCATTTTCAATGATTGGCTGTCCAAGAGGATCTTGACTTCCAGGTGCTGAACTTTGACTGCTCTGAGAACTGTCTTGCTATCTCAGCAGCAATTGTTTCTTCTTGTTCAATCTCTTCTCTCAAAATTTGAAGATACACTGGAAACACAGAGCACTCAATGGTGTCTTTCACAGCATTGAATGAGTCTTTATAACAGTCAAATTCTCCAAGTAAATCACTTTCAGTTCGCCAAGCCTTAAACAACTGTAACAAGACTAAATAGAAAACTTAGCTTCCGATGGTTGATTAAATTTCCTTTGTTATGTCTCTCGAAACATCCTTCACATCACATCCAGCCACAGCATCTATGTTTTAACTGACATTACATTTCATAGAGACACATCCTTTCCAGATGAGGACTTCTTCTTGGATAGTACATATCCAGCATGTTTTTCTTCAGAATATCTATACTGTCTGGCTCAAATTCTGCAAGATATTGAAATTCAGGAGAAGACTTCCGTACTCTGTTAGGAGTATTAGCAAGCCCTAAACTCACCCATAGACTCCTCTAGATTTAGAAAACAAACTAGCTGAGCTTAACCAGTCTACACAATTATAGGAGCCTATCTCTCTGTGCGAAAGCATTTTTAAGGTAAAACTGTACAATTTCTTTGTAAGACTCTTTTCTGCTGAAATCTCCTCCCACGTCTTCATCTCAGTTTTCTCTGACTTTGTTATATAAGATGTAGCGTACCGAGCAACAGCGATTGAGTTGTCTGCAACAAACTGTACAAACATGTATGCATTCCAAATCTTCAGAATCACAGGGATGTAGTCATTAATGTACTTGGAGACCTCCGTTCTTCTTAGGTTGTATGTTATGTATTTTTCAGTGATTTCCTTGTAAGTGCAGACAAAAACCTGTTTACTCTTCCTTGTGAGATGACAGGTCATGGGAAATCAACACGACATTTTGTATAAAATTTCCCCTTTGCTCTGTATTTTCTCTGACAGTATTTTCCGCATCTATGATTTTGGAATCGCTGAACTTGTTGTCTTAATATGTTGTCACTACTCTCCTGTGGAATGGAGCAAGTTACATACTGCTCAATAAAAGACAACACAGACTCTTCACTGCCTGTCCAAACTTTGGGGCATCTTTTACCCACAACAGCATGTGAATATGGGGGGGGTATCCCTGGCTTGATACTCTTTACTCCAAAAGAAATCAATCACTTCACCAAGAGGAGGTTTTGTTTTGTTCAAGATGAAAGGCATAATTGCTTGAAATTTGTGATAAAATGATCTGCATAGATTTGCAGGGTCTAATGAGCTCAGTTCTCCTGGGGTCTTCAGATGGATGTCTTTATATTTGAATTTGCCTCCTGTAAGAATTCTAGCAGGTCATCCCATGCATTTTCAGCACAACTCAGAGTCAGGAACCAAGTAGGTGCTCCAAGGTTCCTCAACATGCACTTGAGTTCACCATGACGCCGATACCAATAGTCATTAGTCCAACGTTGCCATGACATTAGGTTTATTAAATTGTATTCGAAGTACTCATCTTTTCCTTGAACTTTCTCCAAACGTTCTCTTGCTGATATAATATGCAAATTAACTCCTGTTTTTAGAATATGATTCACAGCATGTGAGAGGCCAGATAAGTCACTATCACACAATCTAGGGTATTCTCAATAAAGTCTACTACATCTATACTCAGCTGCAGGTACTTGCATAGGCCACTCGTCATACTTGCCACCTACTCCAGTAGGAAAAAGATGTGGGAATCACCAAGCTTCTAAACCTTTTTCCCACACACATAATGAAGCTCCTTTTGCCTCCTTAATTTGAAACAGCTCAATGACATCACCAATAACCTCTTTAGAATGCAAAGGGTGGATTCTCCAATGTTCAATAATTTCTTCTGTTCTGGACTGATCCACCTTCTCAATCTGAACTGTTGATGGAAATGTCTAATCACCCATATGGGTGATATCTTGTAGGCTTTTCACATATCTATATTAAACAGTGTGTTATTCTACATATAAAGTTGCTTTTTTAACTTTGGTAACATCTACTAACTCCTGCCATATCTTCTTGTTCTTGGTAGGCACACCATTTACAAGAATTACTAGTCTTTTCTCTAAATCTCTATCTACCCCAACAGTTTAAATGTTTTTCTTGAGCTCTAATGGCAAATACACTCCTCTACCTTTTAGACCTTTCTGCAGCGCTGTTGGGGTAACATGCCTGTCTTTGGCTCCATACATACTATAGCCTGAAATGGATGTATAGTTTGGATAAGAATGGACTCATAAATATTTAAACCTTGAAGTGCTTCTGGAATGGGAGCCAGTTCTAGCTTGTTATGCACAGCTCTAGCAGGCATTTTATTATCCTCTAATTGATAGTAGCAGTACTTACATATAGCTTGTCATGTGGACAAGCCAAAGCATTCTTCCACAAATAAGTACAGTGCAAACTTTTGCCAGTTATCATTATTTTCTTTTTCACTTTGCAAATAATATCAACAGTCCGCCTTTGATTCTTGTAGTGAGTGCTTCAACAACATATACAAACATACTCTGGTTTTTCAGAACATACTGTCTTAAATTGTGTAATCTCTTCTTCAAAACTGAAGTACCTGTGTCCTGTTCTGCAACTCTTCCTGTTATCAACTCTTAAATTTCCCTACAGTTTTGTTCTGGACCAAAGATATAAAACTGCACATCATCACAAACCTTTTCTACCTCTGCCACAGTACCTTCAAAAAGTGCCCTATTCATTTCTCCTAAACATAAAGCAGGAGGTTTCACATAGTACAGCCTCCAAACTAAAGTTTGCATTGTTGAGTAGTGTACAGCTAACATCCTAAAATAATGAAAGGTGTTTTGGCACACTATCTTTGATAAACAAGCTAGTGAGTGTTCCTGCAAATTTGTATGCTTTCTCAGCTTGCAAAGGTTCAAACCTTGTAAAGTACTAATATATTTTGTTTTAAAATTTGCCTTGGAAATACACATAGGAATTTTCTTAATATATCAATGGATTGCTGTCTAATACTACAAACACTACTACAATTCCATTTGTATACAGGGGCCTGACTACGCCTTCCTTGTACAATAACATCTACATTTCTAGGTACCATCACCTCTTTTGCTACAGGACTGCCATTCTACATTTCATAACATCATCCTCTTTCATCAATAGCATGAACTAATCTTTTATCCTGGAGATAGCTTCCTTCATTAAAAGAAAATGCTCTGTACTAGAAGTATGCATCCATTCTCCACTAACAACTGTACAAAAGTTACTACTATTCACTAATCTTTTCTTTCTGTTTTGTCTCCTCATGCACAATACTATTTTGTCAAGAGTCTTCATTCTCTTGGAATCAAAATGAAAAGCATCCTCTTCAAAGAAAGGCCTTATCAACTACTCTTTCAACTTGTTCTTTCTGTTGCAGTGCATCTCTCCTTCTTCTATACTTTTTCACATTTCTCAGTAGATTTACAACCACTCTACTACAAAACATCCTGTCTGGGATTTCCGTAAACTGCTTCTGTGTCCTTGTTAAGGTGTGTCCATCTTCTTTACAATCTTTTCTGTTCTAGCAATGTACACTGTGTCCACTCTTATTGTTTCTCATAGTCATAATTTAATTTTCTTTATTTTGTAATCTTTGCAAACGTCCACATATATTTTTCAGAAATGACTCTGTCCTCTTACCAGTAGCTCTTTTTTCTTTCACCACTTTTTCTGCATTTTGCCCCTTTTGTAACTAATTTCTGGAAACATACTGTAGTTGCTTCTGTTGCTTTGTCATCCGAGCTTTTCCAAGCATTCTAACTACGTGTAGTTATGAAGATATTGTTCTGTAAAAAAGAAACAAGAATACTTTAACTTTTACCCTAACCAATGTGCCAACTACTTTACTACTGACATACACATAATACAAAAACAGTTTTTAGGTTATGCTGCATTTTTAAATCTACAAATGAACCTAGATATGTTACTACATGCACTTACTTCAACATAACAAACCCAAAGCAAAGCACAAAACGTTATTTATTAGTTACCTTTTATCATTTTAGCACCCTGTCATACAACACAGCTTCACCATATCTCATCTATCACTTATACATGGTGAAAGGACAGTTCATCCCTTCTGTAGTAAATTTTAAAATGAACATCACGCCAAGGGGGTATATTTACAAGCCCCATGCGCCAACGGTGCATCACTTTTTTTGACACACCAGTGGCTTAATGTGGTGCTCCATATTTACAAGGCCACGTAAAGCCACTCTGCGTGGCTTTTCATGGCCTTATAAATACGGGCCCTTTCGTGCAGCACTTTGCCTGAAAGGAGCGTGCCATGGGTGTTGTTGTGGGTGTACCCACTCAACACCCATGGATTCTGCTGCATTCCCAAATTTTCAAACAATCATAAACCTGGAAATGCGTCAGAATACTACGCCTCCACAGTGGAGGTAAAGGGATGGGTAACAAGGAGAAATACGTTTATTTCTCCTCATTTTTTCTTCTTTCTATGTGTGTTGCATTGTGCAGCACACATAGAAAGAGGAAAATACCTCTTGTGATTGTTTTTGTACAGTAAGGTGTCCCTTCCTGCCCAACAACAATCATCCCCACTGCATAGGCGCCCTTGCACCGTGGTGCAAGGGTGCCTCCGTTTGGTGCATGGCAGCCAGTTGTGCGCCAGCACAGGGGAGAGCATAGGGATCCATCATATTGTTGTAAATAATATGCATGCCTGTGGTTTGAAAGTAATGCAGCACAGCGCTGCCAAATGCTTCGCAGCTCTGCAATGCATTACTTTTTTGTAAATTTAGCCCCAAGTGTACAAGTACATACAGTGTCTCAACATTGTAAATCCGAAAACACAACATAAGAGCTATTTGCATGCCTCTCTACCACTGTGTCACTGGTGTATTTAGTATCTCAGTACTGTTCTACTTAAATGAATCAGATTTAAATTTTGGGAAACGGTGCATATAACAATCTTCACATTAATCTCTATCAAAGCATATAGCTCACTAATTCTTATAAATACATGCATAGAGTGTGTCACAGCTTGCATATATAATTCACCAGATGGTTCTAAAAGACTGCATATTCCTCAGTAAAACTTGTAAATACATGTGTTTCTGGTTGAATACATGAATATTCCCTGAATGATTGAATTGGTGCATAGATAGTGCCTAGGTGATTCTTTGAAGAAACAGTTAGTGCTGGATGATTCCCAGAGTGTATAAGAACTCCATGGGTCATTCCATATCTGCATAGTTAATGCCTGCGTGTTTGCAAGAGTATATTACTACTATCTGGTGATTGGATGAGTGCATGAGTAGTACCTGAATGATTATATAAGTTCATTACTACTGGCTCAATAATTCAATACATCCATAGATAGTGGTTGGATGATTAAATGAGTGCAACTCTAGTACCTGGATGATTGTAGGAGTGCATAGATAGTATATAGGTGATTTGTAGAGTGCATGGACAGTGCATACATGATTGGTTAAGTATATGCATAGCACCTAGCAGATTGGATGAGTAAATGAGTAGTGTTTCAGTGATTGGATGACTACATGGCTACTGCCCATGTGCTTTTGGTTCAGTGAACAGGTAGTGCCTGGGTGTTTAGATAACTACATGTGTAGTGCCTGGATAATTCAATGAGTGCAACAGTAGTGCGTGGCTGATTAGATGAGTGCCTGACTAGTGTCTGAATTATTGCATGACTCCATTGTTAAAGCTTGAGAGATTGGATGAAAGTAAGTGTACTGCTGGGTGATTGTATTAGTGCAAGAGTATTGCCTCAGTAATTAAATGAGTGCATAGGTCCTGGATGGATGATAGGTTTACTACAATGGTACTCTCTACATAAATAGATGAGTGCATGAGTAGTGCCTGAGTGTTTGCAGGAGTGCACATGTGTACCTCAGGATTTCAATGAATGCATGGGTTGTAAGTGGGTGCATAGATGACCACATAGGTTCTGCACAAGTGTTAAAATAATTGCATAGTTACAGCCTTGTTAATTGCATATGTATCGAAGAACCCAGGAGGGCTGCAGCTCTTCTTGATAGATTCCATCTCTCCTGTGACATTAGGGGTCTACCCACCAACACTTCTAAAAATAAATTTATGGCATTCAACCCCCACAAGTCCTACAAAGGAAGCCCAACGCTAGGGGGGACCCCCTTGGAAAGAGTTTGCCCTTCGATTACCTTGGTGTCGGTCTCTCAGACAAAATTTTGTGGAAGCCCCATCATACTAAGATGATACTGGGCCATAAGCGTCTAACAGGGTCCCTAGGAAAGGAACATCGCTCTTCATGTATGAGACCCATAGCTCCAGCCCTCCAGGTCTACGACTCGAAAGCAGTCAGCACAGCTCTGTATGGAGCAGAGCAGTGGGGATTTGATAGGACTTTCGAACTTTGCAGATCTGAACATAAATTCCTGAGGGACCTTGTGATGCTGCCCCAAAGTATTCCGCTTATTCCCTTAATGCTTGACATGGGTAGGTGCTCCATTGGTGACATTGCAAGGCTCCACCCGTTGCTTTTCTGGGCTCGGATTATGCTGACCCCTGAGCTCCTACCCTATGCGGAAGCCCTATCTGAGGTTATTAGGATTGATATGAGTAATAAGGTAGGCTGGATCACCAATGCCAGGAAACTGATGTCTGAAATAGGATGTTATATATCCACTTTAGGTTTGGCACACTCCCCGTCTGTGAGGTAACAGCTAATTGGCATTCTCGTGATCCAACTCAAAGCGATTGCCCAAGCTGCAGGGACCCAGTGGAGTCCGTTGCTCATGTTATGTTTGTTTGCCAGGCCTATGCCAAACCCAGGTCTAAATGGCTAAAACCGGTCAGCCGGCAACTGGGCACACGGAACCATCGGGATGCTCTGCGTATCCTAAAATCAGATTGTAGACCACTGTTTATCTGTCGAGTGGCCAAGTTTTTAAGTCACGCATGGCTTATAAGGAGGAAGGTTTTGATAGGAACATCATAGTATCTGGCAGGGCGACCCTCACGCACAGTTGCTCAAGGGCCTAATGATGGCAAGGTATGTCACACTCAATCGCTATGCACACGCACTTTACTGTATATAATTACCTTGCATCTCTGTCCCGAGAGGGTGGTAAAAGCAATTAAAAGAACTGTTGGGCACTGCGCATCAGGACCAACCAATAGTAGCCCGTAGCGCGGAAATACCGTGACGCCCATCCTTCTTTTCCACACTGTCTTAAGTATGTGTTATTATTGTAATGTAGTGACAATTGTTTCTATTATTGATTTGTCGAATTTTATCTTGCTCTCTTGCTGTAGCTGTGAACTATGATGAACAATTTTGTTGCGAGTTACTGTTATAAGCTGCAGTATGACCTGTCTATTTTTATATCTTTTATCTTTTTATAACTGGTGTTTGATTAGCTTTTATGACACAAGTTGTCGAATTAAAGCTTATACAACAACAGCATATTTAAATGTTTAGTGGCTGGGTGATTCGATTAATGTATAAGTAGTTCCTGCATAGTTCAATGACTACATCATTTCTGCCTGCCTGATTGCAAGAGTACATGTGTAGTGTCTAGGTAATTGAATAACTTCATGGATAGTGAATCACTGATTTCATGACTGCCTGACTAGTGGCTGGGTGATTACAAGAGTGCCGGAATACTGCCTGACTGACTGTGAAAGTACCTTCATTGTTTTAGATATATAACAGTTGTGACTTCTTGGTTATCTCCTTCTGTCAGTATAAAACTACCTGTTTTACTGAATATATGGTTTTCTACTGATCTACGTGTGAGTGAAGTGTAGATATCACACTTGATATATAATTCTATACATGGCTCTCTAGAAGTACAAATTGCTTCATTACTGAGCATGCACATGCATCAGTAAGTTTCTAAAATGGACAACAGCATGTAAAAAAATTTCAAAGCACAATACCTTTTCTGAATGGCATACCTAAATCCTTTCTCAAATACTTCTTCTGCTTCTAAAACATATATTCAGCATTTCTCAAACAAATGTTACACTCCAAATGAAGCTAGCACAAGTACTCTTGAGACATTCTACACTATTTATCCTCCTCAATTGTAAACAAACCATGTTTAAAGAAAAAACACCACCCTCACCATATACATGAAATTTTCATCAGCCTTACTGAACATAAATCACCACGTAAACATATATGCAATTTCGTAATAGATGTACATCTCTAAGTCATCTTTCAAAGAATATATACCTCTATGCATCTCTAAGTAAACTCAAATGTCCCACTGTATATACAGCTATGTGCAACCACAAGAACAATATCTAACCATCTAAGCCAAGGCAAAGCGGTCATATACGTTAAAACAACATTGACAAACACTTCCCAATACATACCTAACAAGTATTACTTTTTTCTAATTCATGTACAAGTGAACAAAATGTTCTGATCTTTTATTTGTGACTACACTACTCCTGTTTAATAATGTTACTCAAAGTACTACAACTGCCACAATGCAAATAACAGATGTATGTATTCTGCACATGATGTTTAGCCATTTAAAATATTCTTAGTTCCTCATTGCAACTTTCCACAACACTATACTGTTATTTTTCAATAAAGTACACAATGTAATAGAGAGGCACTAATTAATTTTTCTCTTACTTTCCCCAAAAATCACTACTAACCTCTTAAACACATACCCTTATAGATACAGTTCATCTGATATATTTTTCATATCTCTGTGATACGCTTTTTTATCAAACTCCCATATACATCTTCATTTCTAATGTAATTTTTATAAAGAATTAAAAAGTTATGTATATACCAGTGAATTCAGTTTGTAGACTATATTGGTGTTTTAGCTCTTTGTGGATAGTTTTGACACTGTTAGGATTTGTAAAAACTAAGCACAAGAATGGTACACCACTCTCATACAAAGCAACCATAAAATGGCAACCTCTTCAACTTTGCACCTTGTGATCATGAGAAAGGCAGCAAATGAAATCGCGTCCTTCATTTTAGACTGCACTATCTACACTTGAGAATGGTTAGTATCTGTTAACCCTTTCCCTCTCTTTCAAAAAGAGATTCCTATCTATGTGTGTTCCTGATGGTTTCGCGATCATCGCGGAGAAATCGTGAAAGAAAATGTGAGTTCAAACCTTTATCTAGCTTCATTTGTTAAAAATTTAAATACTACACAACACTTTATTACATAGTCCTGAGTTGGAAATTAAAGCTTGCCATTACTTAAATTGTGTCATCACTCCTCAACATTGTAAAAAATGTTCTGTCTCTTTAACACCCTTCCCCCCAATACACTCTTATCTCAGTGTACCTAACAACCCAGTGGAACAAGTAGGCCACAAGATCACAGCACATTCTAGAAGTACATGATACTTCTAAATGAGATACAGTTGGTGTGGTTCACTCCACAGATTCAAAAGCATATCCATCTCTGTATTACATATCTTTTTTTAAACAACAGACAATAATAAAACCTTTTCCCAAGGCATCCAACACACTACCTAATTTTTTTCACTTTCATGCTGACAGCATCCAACGAAGCAAGAATCAAGCAAGAATCGATCTGTTTCTGTTTGTCAGAAAGCTAAAATTAAACAAAATCCATAAATTAAAAAACAAGTCTGTTGTCTCTACTAATATACCAACATGTAATTTGGCGACTGGTGAAGCTGAGGGGCTGCTAGCATTGGAGATACTGCATAGAGAAAGTGAGGGTTTGGATCCTAATGTTGACATGGAACATCCGATGTCGAACTTGGGAATTGACACTAGATCGGCTAGCATGAGTGGCTTTAAACCTAAGTCCCGCTCCATCCCCATCACAGCCCATGATAATTTAGATTGCTTCCATGACTTAGTGGTACATGATTTGGTTAAATTGCGAAACAAAAGTGTGGGAGTTAATGACAACTTAACATCTAAATTGAGGAAGACGTTGGAAAACTTTGAAAGAGGACACCTCCATTGTGATTAAAAACAGTGATAAGGGGGGGAATGTAGTAATAATGGACGCATTGCAAGATAATCAGGAAGCTATGAGGCAACTACAGGATAGGGAACGTTACCAAGTTATAACACTAGATGAATATAGTGATTGTGTTAAGAAATTTCAAATTCAGCTAAAGGTGTGTTATGAGTGACCCTTCCATTTAGGACCAGGATGAGTTTAACTTTTTACGATCAGAACACCCAAGGATCCCCTCCTTTTACCTTTTGCCAAAGGTCCATAAAAGACTATTCAACCCCCAAGGTAGACCTATCGTCTCCTCAAATGAAAGTTTTTTAGAGAATGCAGCCATTTATATCAATTCTTTTCTCTTTCCCTTTGTTACATCATTTCCTTCGTATTGTAAAGACAGTGGTGATTTTCTCACAAAAATCAATGGTCTGGCATGGAATGACTTATATATTATGATCACGCTTGATGTCACTGCCCTTTATATTTCAATCAGTCATGAATTGGGAATGCTAGCATGCGAGTACTATTTAAAAAAGAGGCCAGCATGCTTTTTGGAACCCACACATATGTTGTAGGATATGATCCGTATCTGTCTGAAGGATAATATTTTTAGGCATGACGGAAGGGTCTATAGGCAGATTATGGGGACTGCCATGGGCACCTGCTTCGCCCCCAGCTTCGCCAATTTGGTCATGGGCTGGTGGGAGAAGCAGGTGGCCTGGGCGGATGAAAATGCTGAATATATCCAACATACACTTGTTTGGACCCACTACATTGACGATTTATTTTTGTTATGGAGCGGGTCTAGGCAGAAAACAGAAGAATATGTGGCGATCTTAAATAACAACCCATACAACTTACATCTCACTGCGGAGATGAGTGTCAGTGAGATTTCATTTTTAGATATTTTACTGCAAGTAAAGGATGGTAAAATCAATACCACTGTATTCCGCAAAACAACAGCTGGTAACAGTACTTTGCATTTTAAAAGTCAACATCCAACTAATTTAAAAGCTAGCATCCCGTATGGTGAAACTTTGAGGTTAAAAAGAATTTGTGGCCAAGACTCAGAATTCCAGGGACAAGTGCAAAGGATGGATCAGAGGTTCAGAAAACGAGGGTATCATCCCAAGACATTAGAGGAAGCCAAGCGTAAATCAGAAACGGTCTCTAGAAACCAATTGCTTTATCCCAATGACAGGACATCAAAGGGAGGTACGGCAGTTAGATTGATCACTTGTTTTAATCAAATGTCCCCTAAAGTCTATCAGATATTAAGAAAACACTGACAGGTGGTTAGAGGAGATAATGTCATTGGTAAAGATTTACCTATGGCGCCCCCGGTGACATACAGAAAAGGGAGGACATTGAGTGACAATCTTACACACAGTTATTTTGATGGAGGCCGTAAGTCTGTGACGTGGCTATCCACTATAAAAGGGTTTTATAAGTGTAACAGTTGTAAGGCCTGCAGGATGATGAAAAATGTCCTCACTTTTAAATCTAGTGATGGACATCTGTTTAAGATAAAAGGCTTTTTTAATTGTAACACGGACCACTGTATCTATGTACTCAGCTGCCCATGCCAATTGATGTATGTAGGGAGCACGATTATTCCTTTGAAAAAACCGATGCTAGAGCATCAGCGAGCAATTCGAAACCAGGATTTCACTTATTCTGTGGCGAAGCATTTTTATAATAAACATGATAGTGATCCTGGCCTACTGATGTTCTGTGCAATCGAGAGTTCCCCCAAACATCCGAGGAGGCAACAGAGTACTTAATCTAAGGCGTTTGGAATCGAGATACATCCTGGATCTGAATACAAAATTCCCAAATGGCCTTAACAGGGATGAGGAGTTAGAAGTTCATTTGAGTTGAATGACAAATTATATATTGCCTTGCTCCTCTCCCAATATCCTGGATTATGCCTCATTTTGTTTGAATATTGAAATGTAAATGTGTCTTAAATATTGTAATATTGAGCAATGGGAGATGATTTTAGGTTTTGCACCATTGCACTTTATATATAAGATTGGTCCCAGTTTGCAATTCAAGGACTCCTGGCACATCTGCACTTTTGACATATTTTGTAGTTGACTGGCATGATGATTGATTCTTGACTAAAATGATGGAATTTGTATGTGTTTGGAAAAAGAGAAACCCATATCATAAGATACAGTTTAATCCTTATCATGGGAGTATTTTTCTTATATATTAGGACATTACTGATCTCTATGTTTGGGTTATTTTTGCACTTAGGCACTTTTATATATGCAGAGCAGTTTTTGCACAGTTTAAATTGGGCTGAAAGACAGGAAGTGCAATATAAGATGGGTGATTCCCGCACTATAGCACTTTATATACTGAGATGTTATCTTCCAACTTAAGATTGTGTGACACTTTTGGTACTATACGTATACTTATCAAATTTTGCACATGTATAGTTAATTATTGTATTTATGGGTATGATGGGATGCTTTTAATGAAACTTAACATTGGGATAATGAAATGACCTGCAATGATCTATATAATACATATTTTATGGAAATTGATCAATTGAAAATCATATCCTACTATTTCAAGTATTTATTCATTTATAGATACCCCTATAGTTTTACCCTGATCAATGAATTAATATTTATATGTGCTTGTTTTTTGAGAAGTTGCCAATACGAGGGTGGCCATACCATGTATACTGTTAAACGCTTGACCTTGGGTTAGCATTCCGATGCAATCCATTAGTTATAGGGCATTGGCCCAAGAGCATGCTTCCTATCTTTGATTCCCGGTCCAGGGTTTGTTAGATTGCTATGATGGTGCCAAAGAGGCTTGGTTTTATATATATATAACAATTTGTAAAAAAAAGTAAAATTAATCTTTTGAAAGAAGTATAAAAAAACAGAAATTGCATTGAAATATAAAGTGTGTAAGATGAGGAAACAGATCACATTAGAAGGAAAGCATAATGAGAATGGTTATGCTGTTTTCTATGTCTATTGCACTGTTTCTTTAAATAGGAAAAAATCTTACAAAAAAATTACTTTGACAAAGGGTGTGTACAGCCGAAATGTGTCAGGACAGACATCGTGTCATGAATTGAAGAATAAAGAATATGCTGCTTAACGGGAGTGCCTGCATTCGCTCTGATTTGTGGGGGCTGTTGTAATATATATATGTATATATATATATATATCCAACCAAGCGCTGTCTCCCGCTTAGCCATGACCGCCCTGCAGGGTTGGGGGCCCCCGTCGGCAGCGAACTTTGTTTTGTGATATATATATATATATATATATATATATATATATATATATATATATATATATATATATATATTATCTACTGGCGGTCGCCAGTAGATAGTTATAGTTACAACCTATTATCCATAGGAAATCCGCGACATTCTATTTGAAATAACTCTCTTGAAGGTTGACGTATCTTCGCAAAATTTTCAAACTTTGTGGGGCGCTCCGGTCCGCTCCTACCCTGAAAGTCTCAGGGGATTCGTCAGCGGGGCCGAGAAAAAGGGGGGTCCCAAAACGCGTTTTCCCCATGCAATTTTCCATAGGAAACTTTAGACACGGCTACAGCCCGAACTGCTGAACAGAATTACACCAAATTTGGCAAAGAGGTAGTTCTTGGTTCAGAAAGAACCCTTTTTGTTAAATGGTGTAAATCCGTTCAGTAGTTGCTGAGAAAATCAAAAGTAAAAGTACATATATATCTATGGCCGAGTAGGGTCCGCGTACCCTCAGTGCACCCTGCGCGCACCGTCCCGAGCTGCATGTTAATTGGCTGACAGCTGGCTGTCAACATTCCGATTCAGGAAATGTTGGCAGCCATTTTGTCCCTCGGTAGAACCGAGGGACAGAAACAAGTGCGCAAAGCGCACAAAGGGGGCAGGGTAGAAACACCCTGACCCCTAGGTTTGCTCAGGGGTCCCACAAGGACCCCCTGGGCAAAAGAAAAAAACATTTTTTTAAATCGGCAGGAGGCGCTCAGGGTGCGCGAATCCTGCCGAAAAAAAATCGAGCGCGGTCTCCGCGCTCGATTGCACTTGCCCCGGGTGGCCCAAGTCCCGGGGGCATGGTGGAGGTGGGTATATTGTTTGTATGGGGGCCTCAAGGGCCTCCAAGCCCCGGGGACCGCCACCCCCGGGGCTTTATAGAAAAATGGTGCGGGAGGGCTCTTCTGCCTCCCGCAGCCCCGGGGACCGCCACCCCCGGGGCTTCTTTTTTTATTTAAATAAGGTGTGGGGGGCTCCAGCCCCCACACGCCCCGAGGACCACCACCTCCCGGGGCACTTATAAAATAAATGTGGGGGTCCATTACGGACTCCCAGAGCCCCGGGGACCACCACCTCCCGGGGCTGTGCAATTTAAGGGAGGGGGCCGCGCGGCCCCCTCCTGGAGCCCTTGATGGCCCTGGGGACCGCCACCCGCCAGGGCCGGCTCCTGCAGTGTCCCGGGGTGCCTACCCCGGGACACTGTAGTTTGCTATGGCAGGACGGGAGCCTCGCGGCTCCCGTCCTGCCATGGCAACTGCTTTGGATATTGGAAGAGAGCAGGGAAACCTGCTCTCTCTTCCAATATCCAAAGCCGATAGCTTTCCACATGGGGAGCTGCATCTTAGCAGCTCCCCATGTGGAAAGCAATGCCCGCTCCCAAGGGACGCGGGGAGCTGGCTGGGACTGTGGGGGATTGGGTACCCCCACAGTCTCCAACATGAGGCCAGGCCCCGGGGATGGGGTCCCCGGGGCCATAAGTGGCCCGGGAGGGGGCCACACAGCCCCCTTCCCAAAGTTTAAAAAAAAAACAGAAAAAAAAAGGGGTATGGCCGGCCCCGGGGATGGGGTCCCCGGGGCCTTAAATGGCCAGAGGAGGGGGCCACGCAGCCCCCTCCAAAGAATAAAATGTAGAAATAGAGGCCATGCCCCGGGGGATGGGGTCCCCGGGGCCAATACAGGCCCAGGGAAGGGGGCCACGCGGCCCCCTTCCCGTTTTTTACATTTTAATTAAAAGAGGGGAGTAAGGCCCTGGGGGATGGGGTCCCCAGGGCCCAAAAACAGGAAAAAGGAAGGGGGCCACACAGCCCCCTTCAGGGGACAAAAAAAAAACGATCGGTCCCCCTGGCGCGTTTGCAGAGGGGGAACAAATTCCCTTGAATACTGGGGTCCTTGGGGCCAACTAGCCCACCAGGAACCTTCCAGTATGCGCCAGAGGCTGCGTTGCAGAGAGGTGTACTTAGGCCACGCCCTTTTTACACCTTTCTGCAACGCAGCTCTGTGGCGCTTTTGGATATACCTGTTGGGCTAGTTGGCCCCCAGGGACCCTCAGGATTCAAGGGGAGTTAATCCCCGACTTAAAACGCGCCACGGGCGCGTTTGCACAGTGGTGAAGGGAGGGGCGGGGCTTCAGGTGACATCTGTGCAAACGCGCCCCGTGGCGCGTTTAGTTGGGGATTAAATCCCTTCAATCCTGAGGGTCTCTGGGGCCAACTAGCCCAACAGGTACATCCAGAAAGCGCCACAGAGCTGTGTTGCAGAGAGGTGCAAGGGGTGTGGCCTCTCTACACGTCTCTGCAACGCAGCCCCCTGGCGCATATTGGAGGTTCCTGGTGGGCTAGTTGGCCCCTAGGGACCCTCAGGATTCAAGGGGACTTAATCCCCAACTTAAAACGCGCCACGGGGCGCGTTTGCACAGATGTCACCTCAGGCCCCGCCCCTCCCTTCACCATTGTGCAAATATTCTTCTAAAATCATCCGAAATACGAATTCCGATTTACTCACCTGTTATAAGGAGAGACCTCAGTGCTGTATCTTTCAGTCCAGTACTGGTCCTGAAAAGTAATTTTAACCGTACTTACCAGTAACTTGAATTTCCTTCCATAGGATATCATTGCCTGCTTTTTGCTGAAAAGTTTCTAAGTGTTGATTTTTGAAACCTACAAATATTCCTCTAAAATCAGCCGAAATACGAATTCCGATTTACTCACCTGTTATAAGGAGAGACCTCAGTGCTGTATCTTTCAGCCCAGTACTGGTCCTGAAAAGTAATTTTAACCGTACTTACCAGTAACTTGAATTTTCTTCCATAGGCTAACATTGACTGGTTTCACTTGGAAATTCTTCTAAGTGTGGAGTTTTGGAACTTTAAAATATTCCTCTAAAATCAGCCGAAATACGAATTCCGATTTACTCACCTGTTATCAGGAGAGACCTCAGTGCTGCATCTTTCAGCCCAGTACTAATCCTGAAAAGTAATTTTAACCTTACTTACCAGTAACTTGAATTTCCTTCCATAGGATATCATTGCCTGCTTTTTGCTGAAAAGTTTCTAAGTGTTGATTTTTGAAACATACAAATATTCCTCTAAAATCAGCCGAAATCCGAATTCTGATTTACTCACCTGTTATCAGGAGAGATCTCAGTGCTGCATCTTTCAGCCCAGTACTGGTCCTGAAAAGTAATTTTAACCGTACTTACCAGTAACTTGAATTTCCTTCCATAGGCTAACATTGACTGGTTTCACTTGGAAATTCTTCTAAGTGTGGAGTTTTGGAACTTTAAATTATTCTTCTAAAATCAGCCGAAATACGAATTCCGATTTACTCACCTGTTATCAGGCGAGAACCCAGTGCTGCATCTTTTAGACCAGCACTGACCCTGAAAAGTAATTTTAACCGTACTTACCAGTAACTTATCTTTTCTTCCATAGGAATCCATTGTCTGGTTTTCAGCAGAAAAGTTTCAAAGTGTCGATTTTCACAAACTACAAATATTCCTTAAAAATCGTCTGTATGACTTAAACGCATTTTTTCAACTGTTTACAGGAGATGCACCAGTGCTGGATCCAGGATCCAACACTGAGTAAGAAAAAGTAACGATAACAGTTTTTACCTGCTAAGTGAATTTCCTTCCATAGGATAACATTGGTGATTCTATGAGGAAAAGTTTCAGTGTCAACTTTTAAAATACAATAATATTCCTTAAAAATCACGACTGTAACCAAAACGCTTTTACTCAACTGTTTACAGGAGATGTCCCAGGACTGAATCTAGGATCCAGTCCTGTGGTTAGAAAAGTAATCCATAAAGTAACTAATTGCATTTAACTAGAAATTCACATTGAGCTGAATGTTGCATTGTGTTTGAAAATGTGTTGCCCATTGCAACAACTGTAACTACTGTACTTAAAAGTCTATTGCCTATGTGCAAAGTATTTAAACTAAAGTAATTCATTCTGAGAAAGTATTTTTTGTAATGTAATGTATAATGTAATTACAATGTAATTTTAAAAATAAAATATGTAAAAGAAATTGTTTCTAAAAATGTAGTAAATCAGTATGAAAAAATTAATATAAAAATTAATACATTTAAAAAATGTCATTTAAAAAACCTTTGAAATTCACTGAAAAAACCGTAGGTTTCAGGCACGTTATAGTTACAAATTAGCATTTAAAAAACCTTTGAAATTCACTGAAAAAACCATAGGTTTCAGACACGTTATAGTTAGAAATTAGCATTTAAAAAACCTTTGAAATTCACTGAAAAAACCATAGGTTTTAGGGACAGTTATAGTTAGTTGGACATTGCACTCGTACAAAACCCGTGAAATTCCCCGTTATAGTTAGTTCAGCTAACTATAACTCGCGCTCCGCAATGCACTGCTGATGACGTCACATATTACATCACTCATGACATGGTCAGTGACATCACTGATGACATCACTGATGACATCACTGATGACATCATCCACGTGATAATCTGATGCAGCTCTTCACACCCTAATATAACCTTTGATACACCCAATCTAAATTACAGACTGCCATTCGCAAAACCATAGACACTCCAACACCAATAACTACATACCCACTCACTGATTCTTAGGACTACACACACACATCCACTCACTCACCCGTACAGTCACTCATACTTATGGTCACTCAGTACAGGACTATCATATGCACTCTTTCTCATATATAGACACTCAAACACCGCCACTCATCCATAGAGGTACTCACACACCTAGTCAGTCATGCAAATAATTAAACACACTGCCATTTACTCACCTATACAGTTATACACACACCAGCTCACTTAATCATACAAATACTAGCACATTGTTATGCTCTTATACAATCACTGATACAAGCACACACTCATCCATACAGCCACTATCACAATCACTCACTCTCGCTTATAGCTATTTATATACTCTAACACACATATATACTGCCTTTCACATATGTAGTTACTCACGCATGTACCACTGGGACATACATTCACTCACTAACACACTCTTACACACACTTACCCACCCATACAGTCTATCACAGATGCACTCTTTAAACCATCCACCCAGTGAATCACCCACTCACACATCTATGCACAGTCGCACACACCCCATCCACACAAACACTCAGGCACCCATACAGATACTCAGACAACAAATCAATAACTCTTATAGACACTCATGTAGCTATTCACAAACCCATGCAGCCACTTACACAGCAACAGACAGATACAGACATTCACCCAGTTTAGTCACTAACCCATGCATTCAGTAAGATACGTTTAATCACTCACTTATAGAATTAGTCAAGCACCTACTAAATCATCCATACAGACACTTATACACCCACTCATTCTTCAATACGCCTTTCCCTATATATATTAAAAATATTTAAACTTTACAGAAACACACAGTCACTGGATGATGTCATCAGTGATGTCATTTCAGATGTCATCAGTGATGTCATCAGTGATGTCACTGACCATGTCATGAGTGATGTAATATGTGACGTCATCAGCAGTGCATTGCGGGGCGCGAGTTATAGTTAGCTGAACTAACTATAACGGGGGAATTTCACGGGTTTTGTATGAGTGCAATGTCCAACTAACTATAACTGTCCCTAAAACCTATGGTTTTTTCAGTGAATTTCAAAGGTTTTTTAAATGCTAATTTCTAACTATAACGTGTCTGAAACCTATGGTTTTTTCAGTGAATATATATATATATATATATTATCTACTGGCGGTCGCCAGTAGATAGTTATAGTTAGGACCTATTTTCCATAGGAAATCCGCAACATTCTATTTGAAATAACTCTTGCGTCGGTTGACGAATCTTCGCGAAATTTTCATACTTTGTGGCCCAATCCAGCCGCTCCTATCCTGAAAGTCTCGGGGTGATTCGTCAGCGGGGGCCGAGAAAAAGGGGTCCCAAAACGTGTTTTCCCCATTCATTTTCCCATAGGAAACTTTAGCCACGGCTACAGCCCGAACTGCTGAACGGAATTACACCAAATTTGGCAAAGAAGTAGTTCTTGGTTCAGAAAGAACCCTTTTGTTAAATGGTGTAAATCCGTTCAGTAGTTCCTGAGAAAATCAAAAGGAAAATCACATATATATCTATGGCGGCGTCGGATTCGCGCACCCTGAGCGCACCCTGCGCGCACCGTCCCGATCACGAGCTGCATGCTAATTGGCTGTCAACACTCCAAATCAGGAAGTGTTGGCAGCCATTTTATGCCTCGGTAGAACCGAGGCACAGAAACAAGTGCGCAAAACGCACAAAGGGGGCAGGGTAGAAACACCCTGACCCCCTAGGTCTGCTCAGGGGGTCCCACAAGGACCACCACGAGACCCTTGTGGGTCTGCAGCAATGCACTTGCAATGCGTAGCGGAGCTGGAGGGGCCTTTTTGTATTGCCAGGGCGCCTCTTTGAACTTCGTTGGTCCCACGAGGAAACTTATCACGCTTTGAAAGGCCAGCGTCCACTTGGATATGGTAAATCAGGACTTCCAGTCCCATCATGCAATAGTCACTCACCTGATTTTACATTGGGATCAATTAAGCAAAATAAAGAAGGGACTTCCATAAATAACTGCTGGTGCCTTTCATTTGTGTGTTATGCTGCCCAGAGGAAGGGAGGTATCCCGAAACGCGTAGGCGGCGTTTGTGTGGGGAGAAGACCTGTGAGAGCAGCCCTGTTTCTGGCCTGACCTCCGGCGAGTGCGTTCCACCGGAGCGGCATCCTCTTCTTTTTGAATACTTGTGGCCAAGCCCAGGCCACGGCTTCGCACCACCACGAGACCCTTGTGGGTCTGCAGCAATGCACTTGCAATGCGTAGCGGAGCTGGAGGGGCCTTTTTGTATTGCCAGGGCGCCTCTTTGAACTTCGTTGGTCCCACGAGGAAACTTATCACGCTTTGAAAGGCCAGCGTCCACTTGGATATGGTAAATCAGGACTTCCAGTCCCATCATGCAATAGTCACTCACCTGATTTTACATTGGGATCAATTAAGCAAAATAAAGAAGGGACTTCCATAAATAACTGCTGGTGCCTTTCATTTGTGTGTTATGCTGCCCAGAGGAAGGGAGGTATCCCGAAACGCGTAGGCGGCGTTTGTGTGGGGAGAAGACCTGTGAGAGCAGCCCTGTTTCTGGCCTGACCTCCGGCGAGTGCGTTCCACCGGAGCGGCATCCTCTTCTTTTTGAATACTTGTGGCCAAGCCCAGGCCACGGCTTCGCACCACCACGAGACCCTTGTGGGTCTGCAGCAATGCACTTGCAATGCGTAGCGGAGCTGGAGGGGCCTTTTGTATTGCCAGGGCGCCTCTTTGAACTTCGTTGGTCCCACGAGGAAACTTATCACGCTTTGAAAGGCCAGCGTCCACTTGGATATGGTAAATCAGGACTTCCAGTCCCATCATGCAATAGTCACTCACCTGATTTTACATTGGGATCAATTAAGCAAAATAAAGAAGGGACTTCCATAAATAACTGCTGGTGCCTTTCATTTGTGTGTTATGCTGCCCAGAGGAAGGGAGGTATCCCGAAACGCGTAGGCGGCGTTTGTGTGGGGAGAAGACCTGTGAGAGCAGCCCTGTTTCTGGCCTGACCTCCGGCGAGTGCGTTCCACCGGAGCGGCATCCTCTTCTTTTTGAATACTTGTGGCCAAGCCCAGGCCACGGCTTCGCACCACCACGAGACCCTTGTGGGTCTGCAGCAATGCACTTGCAATGCGTAGCGGAGCTGGAGGGGCCTTTTGTATTGCCA
This sequence comes from Calotriton arnoldi, assembly GCA_963921515.1. Lineage (NCBI taxonomy): Eukaryota > Metazoa > Chordata > Amphibia > Caudata > Salamandridae > Calotriton > Calotriton arnoldi. The sequence goes on from CAWUFW010008560.1 coordinate 793,115, forward strand.
GGGCGCCTCTTTGAACTTCGTTGGTCCCACGAGGAAACTTATCACGCTTTGAAAGGCCAGCGTCCACTTGGATATGGTAAATCAGGACTTCCAGTCCCATCATGCAATAGTCACTCACCTGATTTTACATTGGGATCAATTAAGCAAAATAAAGAAGGGACTTCCATAAATAACTGCTGGTGCCTTTCATTTGTGTGTTATGCTGCCCAGAGGAAGGGAGGTATCCCGAAACGCGTAGGCGGCGTTTGTGTGGGGAGAAGACCTGTGAGAGCAGCCCTGTTTCTGGCCTGACCTCCGGCGAGTGCGTTCCACCGGAGCGGCATCCTCTTCTTTTTGAATACTTGTGGCCAAGCCCAGGCCACGGCTTCGCACCACCACGAGACCCTTGTGGGTCTGCAGCAATGCACTTGCAATGAGTAGCGGAGCTGGAGGGGCCTTTTTGTATTGCCAGGGCGCCTCTTTGAACTTCGTTGGTCCCACGAGGAAACTTATCACGCTTTGAAAGGCCAGCGTCCACTTGGATATGGTAAATCAGGACTTCCAGTCCCATCATGCAATAGTCACTCACCTGATTTTACATTGGGATCAATTAAGCAAAATAAAGAAGGGACTTCCATAAATAACTGCTGGTGCCTTTCATTTGTGTGTTATGCTGCCCAGAGGAAGGGAGGTATCCCGAAACGCGTAGGCGGCGTTTGTGTGGGGAGAAGACCTGTGAGAGCAGCCCTGTTTCTGGCCTGACCTCCGGCGAGTGCGTTCCACCGGAGCGGCATCCTCTTCTTTTTGAATACTTGTGGCCAAGCCCAGGCCACGGCCTCGCACCACCACGAGACCCTTGTGGGTCTGCAGCAATGCACTTGCAATGCGTAGCGGAGCTGGAGGGGCCTTTTTGTATTGCCAGGGCGCCTCTTTGAACTTCGTTGGTCCCACGAGGAAACTTATCACGCTTTGAAAGGCCAGCGTCCACTTGGATATGGTAAATCAGGACTTCCAGTCCCATCATGCAATAGTCACTCACCTGATTTTACATTGGGATCAATTAAGCAAAATAAAGAAGGGACTTCCATAAATAACTGCTGGTGCCTTTCATTTGTGTGTTATGCTGCCCAGAGGAAGGGAGGTATCCCGAAACGCGTAGGCGGCGTTTGTGTGGGGAGAAGACCTGTGAGAGCAGCCCTGTTTCTGGCCTGACCTCCGGCGAGTGCGTTCCACCGGAGCGGCATCCTCTTCTTTTTGAATACTTGTGGCCAAGCCCAGGCCACGGCTTCGCACCACCACGAGACCCTTGTGGGTCTGCAGCAATGCACTTGCAATGCGTAGCGGAGCTGGAGGGGCCTTTTTGTATTGCCAGGGCGCCTCTTTGAACTTCGTTGGTCCCACGAGGAAACTTATCACACTTTGAAAGGCCAGCGTCCACTTGGATATGGTAAATCAGGACTTCCAGTCCCATCATGCAATAGTCACTCACCTGATTTTACATTGGGATCAATTAAGCAAAATAAAGAAGGGACTTCCATAAATAACTGCTGGTGCCTTTCATTTGTGTGTTATGCTGCCCAGAGGAAGGGAGGTATCCCGAAACGCGTAGGCGGCGTTTGTGTGGGGAGAAGACCTGTGAGAGCAGCCCTGTTTCTGGCCTGACCTCCGGCGAGTGCGTTCCACCGGAGCGGCATCCTCTTCTTTTTGAATACTTGTGGCCAAGCCCAGGCCACGGCTTCGCACCACCACGAGACCCTTGTGGGTCTGCAGCAATGCACTTGCAATGCGTAGCGGAGCTGGAGGGGCCTTTTGTATTGCCAGGGCACCTCTTTGAACTTCGTTGGTCCCACGAGGAAACTTATCACGCTTTGAAAGGCCAGCGTCCACTTGGATATGGTAAATCAGGACTTCCAGTCCCATCATGCAATAGTCACTCACCTGATTTTACATTGGGATCAATTAAGCAAAATAAAGAAGGGACTTCCATAAATAACTGCTGGTGCCTTTCATTTGTGTGTTATGCTGCCCAGAGGAAGGGAGGTATCCCGAAACGCGTAGGCGGCGTTTGTGTGGGGAGAAGACCTGTGAGAGCAGCCCTGTTTCTGGCCTGACCTCCGGCGAGTGCGTTCCACCGGAGCGGCATCCTCTTCTTTTTGAATACTTGTGGCCAAGCCCAGGCCACGGCCTCGCACCACCACGAGACCCTTGTGGGTCTGCAGCAATGCACTTGCAATGCGTAGCGGAGCTGGAGGGGCCTTTTGTATTGCCAGGGCGCCTCTTTGAACTTCGTTGGTCCCACGAGGAAACTTATCACGCTTTGAAAGGCCAGCGTCCACTTGGATATGGTAAATCAGGACTTCCAGTCCCATCATGCAATAGTCACTCACCTGATTTTACATTGGGATCAATTAAGCAAAATAAAGAAGGGACTTCCATAAATAACTGCTGGTGCCTTTCATTTGTGTGTTATGCTGCCCAGAGGAAGGGAGGTATCCCGAAACGCGTAGGCGGCGTTTGTGTGGGGAGAAGACCTGTGAGAGCAGCCCTGTTTCTGGCCTGACCTCCGGCGAGTGCGTTCCACCGGAGCGGCATCCTCTTCTTTTTGAATATATATATATATATATATCAATCCAACAAAAAGCGCCCGTTTGAGGAGCCTCAGCTGAAAGTAACCGCCTTTATTCAGGGAAAGGAGCAGCACAGCAAACAACAAGATGTTTCCTTTCAAATAAAGTCCCAACGCGTTTCGAACAACGAAGTGTTCTTGCTCACGGGTCCAAGGAAGCTAAAAATGGCAGTCATTAATGGGGAACACCTTGGTAAGTATTCAAGGCCCCGCCTCCGTATATGAGTGCACCTATGCATGCTGGAGCCTGTAGTTCCCCATTGTATATCCCATGTGGGTGCCACCATGATCAGACCAATAATCCACATAAAAAACCCCAGTGGGCAAAGGCTGCATCCATATGTGCGCAAAACTGCATATTGAACCTCTCCCACATGGCCTCTCAGCTCCTTTAGCGCTCAGGATTTACCAAGCGCTGGATCCGCCTCGGGTCAGCAGTGGGCTTCCTCGCGACTGGACACAGCCGCATACATCAATCCAACAAAAAGCGCCCGTTTGCGGAGCCTCAGCTTAAAGTAACCGCCTTTATTCAGGGGCAAAGGCTGCATCCATATGTGCGCAAAACTGCATATTGAACCTCTCCCACATGGCCTCTCAGCTCCTTTAGCGCTCGGGGAACTACAGGCTCCAGCATGCATAGGTGCACTCATATACGGAGGCGGAGCCTTGAATACTTACCAAGGTGTTCCCCATTAATGACTGCCATTTTTAGCTTCCTTGGACCCGTGAGCAAGAACACTTCATTGTTCGAAATGCGTTGGAACTTTATTTGAAAGGAAACATCTTGTTGTTTGCTGTGCTGCTCCTTTCCCTGAATAAAGGCGGTTACTTTCAGCTGAGGCTCCTCAAACGGGCGCTTTTTGTTGGATTTAGATATATATATATATACATATATATATATATATATATATTCACAGCCCCCACGAAAAGAGCAGAAGTGGGCACTCCCGGCAATTGTTTATTGATTTCTCACACAGCGATGTCCGTGACAGCATCCAATGAAATATATATATATATATTCACTGAAAAAACCATAGGTTTCAGACACGTTATAGTTAGAAATTAGCATTTAAAAAACCTTTGACATTCACTGAAAAAACCATAGGTTTTAGGGACAGTTATAGTTAGTTGGACATTTCACTCGTACAAAATCCGTGAAATTCCCCGTTATAGTTAGTTCAGCTAACTATAACTCACGCCCGCAATGCACTGCTGATGACGTCACATATTACATCACTCATGACATGATCAGTGACATCACTGATGACATCACTGATGACATCTCAAATGACATCACTGATGACATCATCCAGTGACTGTGTGTTTCTGTAAAGTTTAAATATTTTTAATATATATAGGGAAAGGCGTATTGAAGAATGAGTGGGTGTATAAGTGTCTGTATGGATGATTTAGTAGGTGCGTGACTAACTCTATAAGTGAGTGATTAAACGTATCTTACTGAATGCATGGGTTAGTGACTAAACTGGGTGAATGTCTGAATCCGTCTGTCTGTTGCTGTGTAAGTGGCTGCATGGGTTTGTGAATAGCTTCATGAGTGTCTATATGAGTTATTGATTGGTTGTCTGAGTATCTGTATGGGTGCCTGAGTGTTTGTGTGGATGGGGTGTGTGCGACTCTGTGCATAGATGTGTGAGTGGGCAATTCACTGGGTGGATGGTTTCAAGAGTGCATCTGTGATAGACTGTATGGGTGGGTAAGTGTGTGTAACAGTGTGTTAGTGAGTGAATGTATGTCCCAGTGGTACATGTGTGAGTAACTACATATGTGAAAGGCAGTATATATGTGTGTTGGAGTATATAAATAGCTATAAGCGAGAGTGTGTGATTGTGAGAGTGACTGTATGGATGAGTGTGTGCTTGTATCAGTGATTGTATAAGAGCGTAAGAATGTGCTAGTATTTGTATGAGTAAGCAAGCTGGTGTGTGTATAACTGTATAGGTGAGTAAATGGCAGTGTGTTTAATTATTTGCATGACTGACTAGGTGTGTGAGTACCTCTATGGATGAGTGGCGGTGTTTGAGTGTCTATATAGGAGTATGAGTGCATATGATAGTCCTGTACTGAGTGCCCGTAAGTATGAGTGACTGTACGGGTGAGTGAGTGGATGTGTGTGTAGACCTAAGAATCAGTGAGTGGGTATGTAGTTATTGGTGTTGGAGTGTCTATGGTTTTGCGAATGGCAGTCTGTAATTTAGAGTGGGTGTATCAAAGGTTATATTAGGGTGTGAGGAGGTGCTTCAGATTATCACGTGGATGATGTCATCAGTGATGTCATTTGAGATGTCATCAGTGATGTCATCAGTGATGTCACTGACCATGTCATGAGTGATGTAATATGTGACGTCATCAGCAGTGCATTGCGGGGCGCGAGTTATAGTTAGCTGAACTAACTATAACGGGGAATTTCACGGGTTTTGTACGAGTGAAATGTCCAACTAACTATAACTGTCCCTAAAACCTATGGTTTTTTCAGTGAATTTCAAAGGTTTTTTAAATGCTAATTTCTAACTATAACGTGTCTGAAACCTATGGTTTTTTCAGTGAATTTCAAAGGTTTTTTAAATGCTAATTTCTAACTATGACGCCCCTAAAACCTATGTTTTTTTCAGTGACTTTCAAAGGTTTTGTAAATGACAATTTTTAAATGTATTAATTGTAATATTTATTTTTTTGATACTGAATTACTACATTTTTTAAAACTATTTATTTTTAGATATTTTATTTTTTAAATTACATTGTAATTACATTATACATTACATTACAAAATATACTTTCTCAGAATGAATTACTTTAGTTTAAATACTTTGCAAATAGGCAATAGACTTTTAAGTACAGTAGTTACAGTTGTTGCAATGGGCAACACAATTTCAAACACAATGCAACATTGAGCTCAATGTGAATTTCTAGTTAAATGCAATTAGTTACTTTATGGATTACTTTTCAAACCACAGGACTGGATCCTCGACTCAGTCCTGGGACATCTCCTGTAAACAGTTGAGTAAAAGCGTTTTGGTTACAGTAGTGATTTTTAAGGGATATTATTGTATTTTAAAAGTTGACACTTAGAAACCTTTTCACATAGAATCACCAATGTTATCCTATGGGAGGAAATTCACTTAGCAGGTAAGTAGTGTTATCGTTACTTTTTCTTACTCAGGGGTGGATCCTGGATCCAGCACTGGTGCATCTCCTGTAAACAGTTGAAAGAATGCGTTTAAGTCATACAGGCGATTTTTAAGGAATATTTTTAGTTTGTGAAAATCGACACTTTGAAACTTTTCTGCTGAAAACCAGACAATGGATTCCTATGGAATGAAATACAAGTTACTGGTAAGTATGGTTAGAATTACTTTTCAGGGTCAGTGCTGGTCTAAAAGATGCAGCACTGGGTTCTCTCCTGATAACAGGTGAGTAAATCGGAATTCGTAGTTCGGCTGATTTTAGAGGAATATTATAAAGTTCCAAAACTCCACACTTCGAAGAATTTCCAAGTGAAACCAGTCAATGTTAGCCTATGGAAGGAAATACAAGTTACTGGTAAGTACGGTTAAAATTACTTTTCAGGATCAGTACTGGGCTCAAAGATGCAGCACTGAGGTCTCTCCTGATAACAGGTGAGTATATCGGAATTCGTAGTTCTGCTGATTTTAGAGGAATATTTGTATGTTTCAAAAATCAACACTTAGAAACTTTTTCAGCAAAAAGCAGGCAATGATATCCTTCGGAAGAAAATTCAAGTTACTGGTAAGTACGGTTAAAATTACTTTTCAGGATCAGTACTGGGCTCAAAGATGCAGCACTGAGGTCTCTCCTGATAACAGGTGAGTAGATCGGAATTCGTAGTTCGGCTGATTTTAGAGGAATATTATAAAGTTCCAAAACTCCACACTTAGAAGAATTTCCAAGTGAAACCAGTCAATGTTAGCCTATGGAAGGAAATTCAAGTTACTGGTAAGTACGGTTAAAATTACTTTTCAGGATCAGTACTGGGCTCAAAGATGCAGCACTGAGGTCTCTCCTGATAGCAGGTGAGTAAATCGGAATTCGTAGTTTGGCTGATTTTAGAGGAATATTTGCACAATGGTGAAGGAAGGGGTGGGGCCTGAGGTGACATGTCTGCAAACACGCCCTGTGGCGCGTTTTAAGTTGGAGAATTAATTCCTCCTCAATCCCAAGGGTCCCTAGGGGCCAACTAGCCCACCAGATACTTCCAGTATGCGCCAGGGAGCTGCGTTGCAGAGAGGTGTTCAGGGGCCACGCCCCTTTTTACACCTCTCTGTAACGCAGCTCTGTGGCGCTTTCTGGACGTACCTGGTGGGCTAGTTGGCCCCCAGGGACCCTCAGGATTGAAGGGGATTTAATTCCCCATCTTAAAACGCGCCACGGGGCCTGTTTGCACACATGTCACCTTTAGCCCCGCCCCTCCCTTCACCACTGTGCAAACGCGCCCGTGGCACGTTTTAAGTTGGGGGATTAAGTCCCCTTGAATCCTGAGGGTCCCTGGGGTCCAACTATCCCACCAGGTACCTCCAGTAAGCGCCACAGAGCTGCGTTGCAGAGAGGTGTAAAAAGGGGCATGGCCTGGACCACCTCTCTGCAACCCAGCCCTGTGGCGCTTACTGGAGGTACCTGGTGGGCTAGTTGGCCCCCAGGGACCCCCAGTATTGAATGGGAATTATTTCTCCAATTTAAAACGCGCCACAGGGCGCGTTTGCAGAGTGGTTAAGGGAGGGGGCGGGGCCTGACGCTCGATCGCGTCTTTTTCTTTCTTTTTTGTTTTTTTGAAGGGGGGCTGTGTGGCCCCCCTTCTTTTTTACTTTTTGGGGCCCTGGGGACCCCATCCCCCAGGGCCTGATGCCTTTTTTCTTTAAAAAAATACTGTAGGGGAAGGGGGCCACGTGGCCCCCCTCCCGTGGCCAATTCCGGCCCCGGGGACCCCAACCCCCGGGGCATGGCCACTTTAAAAAAAATAATTTTGGAGGAGGGGGGCTGCGTGGCCCCCCTCCTAAGGCCTCTATTGGCCCCGGGGACCCCATCCCCCGGGGCCGGCCTTCATTTATTTTTTAATTTTTTTTAAATTTTGGGGAGGGGGGCCATGTGGCCCCCATCCCCCGAGGCTGGCCCTATCCTTTGGGGTCTGTGGGGGGACCCCAACTCCCCCACGGACCATGCCGGCTCCCCGCGTCCTGCGGGAGCCGGCATTGCTTTTCCACATGGGGAGCTGCTAACATGCAGCTCCCCGTGTGGAAAAGCAATGTGCTTTGGATATTGGAAGCGAGAGCAGGTTTCCTGCTCTCGCTTCCAATATCCAAAGCAGTTTGCTATGACAGGACGGGAGCCGCGAGGCTCCCGTCCTGCCATAGCAAACTACAGTGTCCCGGGGGTAGGCACCCCGGGACACTGCAGGAGCCGGCCCTGGTGGGTGGCGGTCCCCAGGGCCACCACAGGCTCCAGGAGGGGGGCCGTGCGGCCCCCCTCCCAACATTGCCAAAGCCCCGGGGAGGTGGTGGTCCCTGGGGCTCGGGGGTCCGTAACGGACCCCCATATTTAAAGATTTAGTGCCCCGGGGAGGTGGCGGTCCCCGGGGCATGTGGGGGGGCTCAAGCCCCCCCACACAGGTCATTTTATTTTTTTTAAAAAGAAGCACCGGGGGTAGCGGTCCTCGGGGCTGCGGGAGGGCTGAGAGCCCTCCCGCACCATTATTTTTTTAAAGCCCCGGGGGTGGCGGTCCACGGGCTTGGGGGCCTTAGAGGCCCCCCAACTAAATAAACATTAACCCCTGCATGCCCCCGGGACTTGGGCCACCCGGGGCAAATACCATCGAAGCGCGGGAGACCGCGCTCGATTGTTTCTACCGGCGGGATCCGCGCACCCTAAGCGCATCCCGCCGATTTATTAAAAAAAAATGCTTTTTTCTGCCCAGGGGTCCTTGTGCGACCCCCTGAGCAGACCTAGGGGGTCAGGGTGTTCCTATCCTGCCCCTTTTTGCACTTTGCGCATTTGTTTCTGTCCCTCGGTTCTACCGAGGGACAAAATGGCTGCCAACACTTCCTGGTTTGGAGTGTTGACAGCCAATTAGCATGCAGCTCGTGATCGGGAGGGTGCGCGGATCCACCGCGCCCATAGATATTGAAACTTTTATTTTGGATTTTCTCAGCAACTACTGAACGGATTTACACCATTTTTAAAAAGGGTGCTTTCTGAACCAAGCACTACCTTTTTGCCAAATTTGCTGTAATTCCATTCAGCAGTTTTTGCTGTAGCCTTGCATAAAGTTTCCTATGGGAAATTGATTTTTTCACTCTTATTTTTTGAATTTCTACGCAAATACTGAACGGATTTACACCATTTAAAAAAAGGTCGCTTTCTGAACCAAGTGCTACCTTTTGCAAAATTTGGTGTAATTCCGTTCAGCAGTTCGGGCTGTAGCCGTGGCTACAATTTCCTAAGGGAATTAACATGGAGAAAACACGTTTTGGGACCCCCCTTTTTTCTCAGCCCCCGCTTAATGAATCACCCCGAAACTTTCAAGACAGGAGCGGACCGGAGCGCCCCACTAGTTTTGAAAATTTCGCGATGATTCATCAAACGATGCCAAAGTTATTGGGAATAGAATGTTATGAATTTCCTATGGATAATAGGTCCAAACTATAACTATCTACTGGCGACCGCCAGTAGATAATATATATATATATATATATATATATATATATATATATATATATATATATATATATATATATATATATATATATATATATATATTACCTACTAGTAGTTATAGTTAGGACCTCGTTTCTATTTAAGAAGCATTTTTTCTTTTGCCAATATCTTTGGCGCCATTTGAAGAATCTTTGCGAAATTTTCAAAACTAATGGTTCACTCAGGTCAGCTCCTGTCTTGAAAGTTTCGGGGTGATTCGTTGAGTGCGAGGTCTAGAAAAAAGGGGGGTCCCAAAACGCATTTTCTCCATGTTAATTTTCATAGGAAACTTTAGACAAAGCTACAGCCCGAACTTCTGAACGGAATTACACCAAATTTGGCAAAAAGGTAGCCTTTGGTTCAGAAAGTGTGCTTTTTTTAAATGGTGTAAATCCGTTTGGTAGTGCCTGAGAAATTAAAAAAATAGAAATATTGATATCTGGTGGCCGAGGACGATTCGCGAACCCTCCCGAGCACAAGCTTTATTTTGATTGTCTGTCAACACTCCAAACCAAGAAGTTTTGGCAGCCATCCTGTGACTCAGTGAAACCGAGTCACAAGAAAACAGTAAAAAAAAGATAAAAAACAAGGAAAGGGGGCAGGGTAGAAACACCCTGACCCCCTAGGCCTGCTCAGGGGGTCCACCAGGGACGCCAGGCCCAAAAAAAAGCATTTTATTTAAAAAAAAACAATTGGCAGAATTTGCGCTTGGTGCGCGAATCCCGCCGAAAATTTTTAAAAAAAGAAGCGCGGTCTCCCGCGTTTTGTTTTAATCAGCCCACCGGTGGGCCAGGTCCTGGGGACAATCAGAAAATATAGTGCGGGGCCCGCATGCAGCCACCCCGCAGCCCCGGGGACCGCCACCTCCCTGGGGCTTTTTTTAAATTAAAGGTGTGGGGGCACTCCTGCCCCCCCATGCTGCCACTGGGGACAGCCACGTCCCTGGGGCATTGCTATTATGTGTGGGGGGCCTCGCAGCCCCCTCAAGCCCCAGGGACCACCACCTCCCCAGGCCTTCAATGATTAAAAAAATAACTGTGGGGGGTCTACTGCACCCCTCACACTGCCCCGGGGACCACCACTTCCCTGGGGCATTTATACATTAAGTTCGGGGGTCCGTTGCGGACCCCCAGCCCCGGGACCACCACCTTCCTGGGGCTTTGCACACAAAGGGAGGGGGCCCTCCTGGAGCCCTTCATGGCCCTGGCTACCGCCACCCTCCAGGGCCGGCTCCAGCAATGTCCCGGGGTGCCCGCCCCCGGGACATTGCAGTTTGCAATGACAGGGCGGGAGCTGTCATTACAAACTGTGCTTCGCTTCAAGGAAGCGAGAGCAGAAAACCTGAATTGCTGATTGCTTTTGGACAAGGGGAGCTGCATGTCAGCAGCTCCCCTTGTCCAAAAGCAAAGCTGGCTCCCGCAGGAGTCGGGGGGCTGGCTGGGACAGCGGGGGCATTGGGGCTCCCCTGCAGTCCCCAATATGTGGCCAGGCCCCGGGGGATGGGGTCTTCAGGGTCAATAATGGCCTCAGGAGTGGGGCCGTGCAGCCCCCTCCTTAAAAATAATAAATAAAAAAAATTAAATATGTGGCCATGCCCCGGGGATGGGGTCCCTGGGGACGAAATCGGCCATGGGAGGGGGACCACGTGGCCACCTTCCCGTTTAAAAAAAAAAGATGCTCAGGCCCTGGGGGATAGGGTCCCAGGGCCCAAAAATAATAAAGGGAAGGGGGGCCACACAGCACCCTTCCAAAACCCAAATTAAAAAAAAGCTGGCATCTCATTGGAGGCCCCGCCCCCTCCCTGCACCACTGTGCAAATGCGCCTCCTGGCGCGTTCTGGATTGGGGGATTAAACCCCCTTTAATACTAAGGGTCATTAGGGGCCAACTAGCCCACCAGGTACCTCCAGTAAGTCCCACACAGTGGGATTGATGAGAGGTGGTCCGAGGCCACGCCCCTTTTTTCACCACTCTGCAAACGCACCTCTTGGCGCACTGCTGGTGGGGCGATGAGGTCCCTTTGTGTCCTGAGGACTTAAGGACTAAAGTGGACTTCATCCCTCAAGCAGCAGTGCGCCAGGAGCTGCATTTGCTGAGTGGTGTAAAAAGGGGGCCTGGCCTTGGACCACCTCTCAGCAATCCAGCTGTGTTGGGCTTACTAGAGATAACAGGAGGGCTAGTTGGCCCCCAGGGACCCTCAGGAGGCAAGGGGACTTCATCCCCCAACCAAGAGCGTGCCAGGAGGAATGTTTGCAGAGTGGTGGAGAAAGGGTCGTAGCCTCTGTCCACCTCTCAGCAATCCCACTGTATGGGGCTTACTGGAGGTAACAGGTAGGCTAGTTGGCCCCTAAGGACCCCCAGCAGCGAAGGGGACTTCAATCCCCATCCAAGAGCGCGCCAAGGAGCGCGTTTGCAGAGTGGTGGGCATAGGGGGCGTGGCCTGCTATGAGAACTCAGCAATCCTGCTGTGTGGACTTACTGGAGGTAATAGAAGGGGTAGCTGGCCCCCAAGAATGTCCTTGGGGGCCAACTACCCCTCCTGTTACCTCCAGTAAGTCCCATACAGTGGAATTGCTAAGAAGTCTTCGGAGGCCACCCCCCCTTTCTCCACCACTCTGCAAATGCACCTCCTGGCACACTCCTGGCTGGGGGATGAAGTCCACTTTACTCCTGAGGGATTTTGGGGGCAAGAAGCCTTCCTGGTACCTCCTGTATGTCCAACGCAGCGGAATTCCTGGGTGCTGGTCGGAGGTCCAGCCCCCTTTCTCCACCACTCTGAAAACGCGACTACTAGTTAAAGAAGCATTTGGAATGTAATAGGTCTCACATTTGCGAAACTTTTTTACTAATGTTTTTTGGAGTGGAGTGGATGTAAGTTGTGTGTAGTGGAATTATGTGTCATGTTGTGCAGTGAAATTATATGGATAGAAAGTATGGGGTATTTAGTGTATAGGAATTATGTAGAGTGGGATTATGTGTTATAGAGAGTAATTATGTGGTATGGTAGTCTGTGTTGTGGAGTGGTAAACTCAGGTTTAGTCTTCCACGTTTCCATAGAAGCTAAACTATAAACTCAATGAGACAAAAAAGAAGTATCTACTGAGGAGCACTTCTGGACCTAGTTGGAGGTATGAGCAGGGCCACTGGAATTATGTGACTGTTTGGCTGCACCGACTTTTGCACAATTATACATTTTCCGCATTTGCCACATAATCCATTATCTGCTGCATAATCTGCAGATTTGAACAAAAAAACCTTGTTTCTAGCTCAAACTGCTCAAATGCTACCAAAAATGCAGTGACAAGTGTTACAGCGTGGTGGAAGGCCCTTTGCAAACCTAGAATGGCCACCTATTACTTATTGCTAAATGTGGGTATTAAATTGGTACTAATGGTGTGCAAACCACTCTTGCTTCTTTTTGCACCTCTTTTGCCTCTTTCTGCTTATCTCTTCCACTTTCTGCACCTCTCTTGCCTCTTTCTGCACTTCTGTTGCCTCTTTCTGCATCTCACTTGCTTCTTCCTGTACCCCCTTGCCTCTTTCTGCACCCTTCTTCCCTCTTTCTACACCTCTCTTGCCTCTTTCTGCACCCCTGTTCCCTCTTTCTGAACCTCTCCTGCCTGTTTCTGCACCTCTCTTGCCTCTTTCTACACTTCTCTTGCCTCTTTTTCACCTCTGTTGCTTCTTTCTGCACTTCTCTTGCCTCTTTTTGCACCCCTCTTGCCTCTTTCTGCACCTCTGTTGCTTCTTTCTCCACCTCTCCTGCCTGTTTCTGCACCTCTCTTGCCTCTTTCTACACTTCTTCTGCCTCTTTCTGCACCTCTGTTGCTTCTTTCTGCACCCCTCTTGCCTCTTTGTGCACCCCTCTTCCCTCTTTCTGCACCTCTCTTACCTCAGTCTGCCCACCTGTTCCCTCTTTCTGCACCCCTTTTGCCTGTTTCTGCAACTCTGTTGCCTCTTTCTGCAGTTCTCTTACCTCCTTCTGCACCTCACTTGGCTCTTTCTGCAGTTCTCTTGCCTCCTTCTGCACCTCTCTTGCCTCTTTCTAAACTTCTCTTGCCTCTTTCTGCACCTCTCTTGCCTCTTTCTGCACCTCACTTGCTTCTTTATGCACCCCTCTTGCCTCCTTCTGCACCCCTCTTCCCTCTTTGTACCACTCTCTTGCCTCTTTCTGTACCTCTGTTGCTTCTTTCTGCACTTCTCTAGCCTCTTTCTGCACCTTTTGTGCCTCTTTCAGCACCTCTGTTTCTTCTTTCTGCAGTTCTCTTCCTTCTTTCTGCACCCCTCCTGCTTCTTTCTGTACCCCTCTTGCCTCTTTGTGCACCTCTCCTACCCCTTTGTGCACCCCTCTTGCCTCTTTTTGCACCTCTGTTGGTTCTTTCTGCACTGCTCTTGGTTCTTTCTGCACCTCTTTTGCAAATTTCTGAATCCCTCTTGCCTATTTCTGCAGCCCTCTTCCCTCTTTGTCCACCTCTCTTGCTTCTTTCTGCACTTCTCTTGCTTCTTTCTGCACTGCTCTTGCTTCTTTCTGCACCTCTCGCAAATTTCTGTATCCCTCTTGCCTCTTTCTGCACCCCTGTTCCTTCTTTCTGCACCTTTCTTGCCTGCTTCTGTACTTGTCTTGCCTCTTTCTGCACCTCTGTTGCTTCTTTCTGCACTTCTCTTGCCTCTTTCTGCACCCCTCTTGCCTCTTTTAGCACCTTTGTTGCTTCTTTATGCACTTCTCTTGCTTCTTTCTGCACCCCTCTTGCTTCTTTCTGCACCCTTTTTGCCTCTTTCTGTAGCCTTCTTGCCTCTTTGTGCACCTCTCCTGCCTCATTCTGCACCTCTCTTGCATTTTTCTGCAGTTCTCTTGCCTCTTTCTGAAGCTCTGTTGGTTATTTCTGCCCTGCTCTTGCTTCTTTCTGCACCTCTGTTCCAAATTTCTGCATCCGTCGTGCTTCTTTCTGCACCCCTGTTCCCTCTTTCTGCACCTCTTTTGTCTGTTTCTGCAACTCTCTTGCTTCTTTCTGACCTTCTCTCGCCTCTTTCTGTACTCAAAGGGGAAGTGTAAGCTTTCAAGTTTAAAGGTCTGCGTTCTCTCGTGACTGAGGTATATGTCTACTTGTATATGTATTCTTACATGTGTTATGCATCTGAAGATTGCAGCTTAAAAAGCGGGTAACTTCTCCTATAGGTGGTCAAATCTTCTCAGTTCTGCTCTGTCATTCGGTTGCAAAGGCAGACAAGTCTTATGTATATATGTTTTATAGAGCCCCTCAAGTATACTATTGAATACCCATGTGCCCTGTATTGTGAGCAGAAAGAAATGCATGCACCTTTTTTTATACAAATTTACAGAGTATGCTGTTCGAAACACAGGTATTAAAGTGTTTGTATCTTTATTTACATTTAACAAGTCATTAGGTAAAAGCATAGAGACGCGTGCATACCTCCACAAACTTGGTCAGACTTATAACAGTGATATGCTTAGGATTGCTGTTTTATATTTGGTAGGCCTAACATTCTGTGCAGTCGTTTAATAGTGAACCTTCAAGAGAAAAGTGAGGTTTAAGACATCTTCGGAGAAGGATTAGTGATTAGTGTACTTTGTATGAGTCTGTTGTAAGGTACAGTCAAAGTAAGCCTGTTTCTGCACCTCTGTTGGTTCTTTCTGCACATCTCTTGCTTCTTTCTGCAACTTTCTTCCTCTTTCTGGACTTCTGTTGCCTCTTTCTGCATTTCTCTTGCTTCTTTCTGCACCTTTCTTCCTCTTTCTGCACCTCTCTTGCCTCTTTCTGCACTTCTGTTGCTTCTTTCTGCACTTCTCTTGCTTCTTTCCGGGCCTTTCTTCCTCTTTCTGCACATTTCCTACCTATGTAGGCATAGTTAGAAATTAGCATTTAAAAAACCTTATAAATTCACTGAAAAAACCAGAGGTTTCAGGGACGTTATTGTTAGTATTAGCATCTGAAATTCACTGAAAAAATTACAGGTTTCCGGGACGTTATAGCTAGGGATTATCATTTAAAAAACCTTAGAAATTCACTGAAAAAACCAAAGGTTTGAGATGTCATCAGTGATGTAACTGACCATGTCATGAGTGATGTAATATGTGATGTCATCAGCAGTGCATTGCGGGGCGAGAGTTATAGTTAGCTCTACTAACTATAACGGCCAAATTTCTCTGGTTTCATACGAGTGAAATGTCCAACTAACTATAACGTCCCTGAAACCTGTGTTTTCTTCAGTGAATATATATATATATATTTTGTTTTTAAGGAAAACACCTCCATTTTAACTGCTTTTGCTTGGGAAAACTACCTCATTTAGCTCCAGTCTTCTCCTGACTACTATTGCTCCTTCACTTCAAAATGCTTAGAGTATGGATTGTGGGCCACAGCTATATCTATTGGGCTAAAGAAGCTGCAAAAAAGAGAGGTATTGAGAGGGACTTGGGTTTGCCAAATGTGGAGATTACTTGTTTTGGCCAGAGAGGGTTAAAGTTTTATCAATCAATCAATCAATCAATAATACTTCTATTTGATTTCGTTAAAAATCATAAAAGAATGGAAAAAGCACATAATACAAAATGATTTAAAATGGGGGTTTGTAAGATACAAAAGATAAAATCATCAATGGTTAAAATGAGAAATATTAAATTTGTAATCAGTGCAATTTATAAAAGATACAAGGCGGTTCGATTAAGAAATATCAGAAAATAGTGCCAGTGCAGATAAAGAGTGTCCAGGCAGTCATATCAAAGCCACTCAAGTTAATTCATTTTTTTTGCCCAATTCCTTGGCTGCCGTTATCCAAAACGTAATGGCTCTGCAGGACAGTTGGATTGACAGGCCTCCAAGTCATTGTATGACTGCAGCTCTGCATGACCTTAATTGGTTTTTCCTAAAGATCTCGCGAAGGACAATTGTTTGAGTTTCTAGTAGCAAAGGACAGATGCATAGGAGGTGTAGTAGTGTCTCTTCTCCTTGTCCGCATAGGCGACATTCTTTTGTCGGCAATGTAAACTTCCATTTCGGGGTCAAATCCTTTGTGGGGAATGACCCCAGCCGCAACAACGTCAGATAGTGCTTTTTGTGATGTGAGAAGTGTTCAGACAAATACAGTTGGGGTTTCAGCATCTGATAAGATTGAATCACTGCCCATGCATGTTTTTTCTTGGAGAAGGCAGTTTTGTCCGTTAACAACGAGATTCGTTTAGTTGCACTATTCACAGCATTTTTAAATCCAGAGTAGGAGGTAGTTGTATGCCAGGCCTCTTCGAGGTTTAGGTCCGAAAGTGATTCTTTTAAAACTGTGACAATGGAATTATTTAGCCTCGCTTGCTTTTCAATTTCTTCCCAGCAAAAGTGGGCTAAAGTATTGTCTTCTGCTTGCCTCATCCGCCAATAATATTTGACCACCGCCCCTTGTCTGGCTGGTTTCTGGTTTTTAAGCCCGTATTCCAATCGAATTTGTGCCTGAGAGATATAACGTGGGGATTGAAAACAGGCTCTTAAAGAAACACGATTGCGCTCGGTTTAGGGTGGCGGCATCTTTTGTGTTCATGATTTCCGACCCATACGATATAGTCGGTATGAATTTTGCTGCGATTACCTTAAGCAGGTGACCAGTTGAGCAGCCTTTTAACTCCCTCTGTAAGATTTTGAAGGCAAAGAGGAGTTGTTTTGCTTTCATTTTCCCTTGGTCCAGGTGTTGCTTAAAATTAAGGTTGTGATCGAGTTGAAACCCTAAGTTTTATCAGTTGCTGGCTTTGGTTAAAAGCATTGTAGATTGCCAAGCTCCTCACCTCATGATTGTGCACTGTGGTGGCAATGACCTAGGCACATTGACTGGGGTAGGGCTGGAAATCCTACTGAAAAAAACCTTTGCAGAACTGATGTCACTTTTCCCTCACACTGTCTTGGTGTACTCTAATATATGCCAAAGGCAGAAATGGAAGTGGTCAAAACAATTTGTCCACAGATTGACAAAGCCAGGAAACATGTTAATAAAAGATTTTCTGCATTCTTCAGAACAACAATCTGCGTTTTGATATGCATGGAAATTATAGAAATGATGGAGTGCACTTTACAGATGAAGACAACAGGGTGTTCTAATTCTAAGTAGCCTTATATATAGCAGCCTTTTACACACAGCCACCTTAGTACCCGAAATATTGTGAAGTTTTTTTCTAAAGGGTTTTTTTCTTTAGTTTTTGATAATCTTCTTGATGATGTTGCAATCCCCCCGGACACGTCGCGAAAACGGAAAACAAAAGCAGACATTCAATGACCATCAACACATCCAAAAATAATATGTAGCAAAATCCATTCTGAACATTGTACTGCATATATTACTATATACATACTTCTTTCACTGCATGTTTAAACTCATATTTATTCTTTAGAATTATTCTTTCAGACTTATTCTCAGTTTTCACGATTATTCAGGACGTTGCGGGGTCGTTGTGAACCGTGATTATCGTGCCTTTTCCATAAAGTCTAAAACACATATATCCACACATACCACAGTATTTTAGACACTTGGGGTTTCTTACAGAATTCTCTAAAATCATGTTTTTTTGGAGAACTTCTATAAAAAAAATCATCTCTAAAACCTATTTTCTGTTTTAGCAATGACTCCGGAGATCGCGATGACATCGGTGATCGCGATCCCCGCGGACACCTCACAAAAATACAAAGCAAAAGCAGGAATTGAATAGCCACCACCACATTCAACCATTATAACTATCTTACTAGTTCTAGTCATCACAATAGAAAAATCACTATCTAATTAACTCTATAAAAACATTATTCAATATCTCAACATCTCTAAAACAGTCTGTATCAATGATTCACTCGGTTATGTGAGTGCATGCATAAGTCTCTGAGTGAGTCTGTCACTGCATATATAAGTATATGAGTGGATATCAGAGTAGACTCATGAGTCTTTCAGTAGGTGTGTCACTGGCTGCATAAGTCTCTGAGTGCATCTCTCTATCAGTGAATGTATCAGTGGAAGTATAAGTCTCTCAGTGGCTCTGTGAGTCAGTATGTAATTGCCATACTGGATCTGTGCCTGAGTCAATCAATGTCTCAGTGGGTGTGTGAGTGGAATTATAAGTCTCTCACTTGGTCTATGAGTCAATGCATGAATGTCTGAGTGAGTCTCCTACTGGGTGTGTGAGTGTCTGAGTGGGTCTCTGAGTGGGTGTATGAGTGTCTGAATGGATCTGTGAGTGGGCGTATGGGTCTCTGACTATGTATGTGATTGGGTACATGAACCTGTGACTGAATATATGAGTTGGTGCATAAGTGTCTGAGTGGATCTGTCTATCAGTTAATGTGTGTCAGTAGAAGTAAAAGTCTTCCACTGGGTCTGTAAGTAGGTGTATGAGTGTCTAAGTGGGTCTGTACATGGATGCATCACTCTCCAAGTGACTCAGAAAGTACACACATGCTTTCCTGAATGTGTATGACAGTGGGTACATCAGTATCTGAGTGGGTATGTGAATGGGTGTATAAGTTTCTGAGTGAATATGTGGGTAGGCACATAAGTGTGTGACAGTCATCGGCTAGTGTGTACATAAATGTACTGAATGACTACACATTCAATGTAAAGAGATTAATCAGAACGTCAAAATACTGATAAATAAGGACATTAATAGCAGAGATGATATAAATACGCTGAAATATTCAAGGATTTTATTAGGTGAAGATGAATATCTTAAGATATGAGCCACACAGTTGAGGAAGTTTGTAAATGTTCTGAATGCAACAATACTGGTAATATACAGGTTCAACCAAGAGTCCACCTGAAAAATTACATAAATGTTCTGAAGTGACATGGCTTTCGCTACTAATTACAGTTTATTGGTCCATCAGAGAAGTCACACTGATGAGAAGCCATATAAATGTTCCGAATGTGACACAGCATACAAAACAAAGGAAGGTTTATTATACCATCTCCGAGCACATACTGGTGAGAAACCATATAAATGTACTGAATGTGACAAAGCTTTCTGTCTAAAACACATTTTATCAATTCATCTCCGAACCCATACTGGTGGGAAACCATATGGATGTTTTGAATGCAACAAGACTTTCAGGCAAAGGCGTCATTTATTAATACACCAGAATGTTCACACTGATGAGAAGCCGTATAAATGTTCCGAATGTGACAGGGCATTCAAAACAAAGGAATGTTTATTAATCCATCAGCGAATCCACCCAGGTGAGAAACCATATAAATGTTCTGAATGTGACAATGCTTTCAGGCTAAAAGAGCTTTTATCAATTCATCTCCGAACCCATACTGGTGAGAAACCATATGAATGTTCTGAATGCAACAAGGCTTTCAGGCAAAGGAATTCTTTATTAATGCACCAGAACATTCACACCGGTGAGAAGCCACATAAATGTTCTGAATGTGAAAAGGCATTCAGACAAAAGCATCATTTATCAGTGCATGAGCGAATACATACGGGTGAGAAACCATATAAATGTTCTGAATGTGACAGAGCCGTTCATTAAAAAGTATCAGTTATCAGTACATGAGCGAACACATACTGGTGAGAAACCATATAAATGTACAGAATGTGATCGAGCTTTCAAGCTAAAACCGATTTTATCAATTCATCAGCGAACACATACTGGTGAGAAACCATATAAATGTTCTGAATGTAATAAGGCTTATAGACAAAGGTCTCCTTAATACTGCACCAGAAAACCCGTACTGGTGAGAAACCATATAAATGTACTGAATGTTAAAAGGCTTTAGACAAAAGAATAGTCTATCTCAACATCAGAAAACCCATCTGATGCTTTCTCCTCAAAGGGACAGCTGATAGGACTCGGGGGAAAAACCATACTATGGAGAAGCCATGTAGGCATTCTGAATGTGATAAGGCATTCAATAAAAGAGAATTTATCAAAGCATTATCTTATTTTATCATTGCGTCGAGCTTCTTTCAGATTTGGCCTGACCCTAAGATGGCGGCCATAATAGACACACTCGTAATAGAGACATTTGCGCATAGTCACCCAACGTTTTAACTGTCTGCGGAGCGCTTTCACTCTCAATCCACTGTGTCGCCCACGTCCCATGCTATTGGGAGCACATCCTGCATCGCTTCGTTCCTCTTTTGTGCCCACAGAGTGCCAGCGCCTTTGCAGATTCTCAAAATGGTGCCCAGCTCCTATTAAGTTTTTCTCTAACCTCGGCAGCCTGCTAATGAGCCATCTGACGATCTGATTTCAGCCGGTTCAAGTACTCCAGTGAGTTCACTGTCCATTCCCTTAGCTAATCATCATTGTTTACCTTGCTGCGGTAACTGAACTCTAAACTGAGGTTCTCCTAATTAATGGCGGTTTTTCACTCGTCTTCACTCGTTCCCCCTAAAGACATGCTGACCCTGGCTCTGTTCATCATGCTGATCCTCTGCTCAGTTTGCACGCCCTTTCATCCGGATTATAGAAAATTATGGGGATCCTCCTGAATTCATACATCAAGGACTCATCCCCCCGCCTGTCCTCAAGATGGTCGCCTCAGTCATTGACTCTGTGAACCCTCCATCGGCAGCTGAGACCCAGCCAATTTGACTAACGCCCAGTGGAGCTACCTCGCGAGCTAAAGAGGAGATGGGTTATGGATTCACTCCTTGGCCATCACCTACCCAGCCGGTCCTTGGGCAAACTCTCCTGCGTCTCTCCTTGACCTTATCTCCCTCCTCCCCCTTCACCCCACCCCACCCCCTACCGCTCTACTCTTCTCTTCTTTCCAGCTATTGACCCCTGCCCTCTCCCGTCCTTGCTCATAGTTACCACCATGTTTATCCACTGGACTTCCTTATGTGAACTTCCCCTCGTCAGTTGAGACCTAGCTATTTGACTGAGGACCGATGGAGCTACCTTGTTTAGCTATAGGGGTGACGGGCTGGGGACTCCCTCCTCGGACGTCACCTACCCAGTCGGTCTTTGGGCAGACTTCCCTTTGTCTCTCCTGCCGTCTTTTCCCTCCCTCCCCCTGTCACACCCCCCCTTCCCCCCTCCTTCCTACTTCTTTTACCCTTCATCCCTCTTTCATTTTGTTGCTTATTTTAACGTAATTTGTAATTATTATCATTGTCTGTAACATTGTTTAACCGAATGTAAAGCGCTCTGATACCTACGGGTCTAGCCAGCGCTATATAAAACTCATTAAATAAAAAATAAATAAATACAAATATATATATATTTTGTTCTATATATCTTCACCAATATCAATGAGGATGTTGCGATAGTAGTTATGTACCCTCATCCATATATGGGGGCCACACTGGCAGTCATGGTGTTGTTGCGAATATCGGGCATGATTAAAAAAAATCTATTTTGTACACATAACTTGTGTCACTAATACCCCCATTTCTCAAACATGGGGTCAAAGTACCTCTAATCTGCCCCATTATGTTAGCTTTTTCGGAAATCTTCAGCCCTGGGAACCGTTCCCGATCAATAAAATAGCGGCAGCAACTTTCTGTTCCGGTTCCATCCAGCAAATCAGAGCATTCCCGTTGGCACGTGCATTCACAAGTACTTCTGAAACCATTGCAAAATATCCGCAACCAGAGATTTCACTATAATTTTCAGCTTAAATTTGGCAAAAACCAAATACGCAAAAAGCACTTCCTCAAACCAACATCTACCTCCCTGCTAAATTTGTTTTAAGTACGTTCAGCAGTTTGGGCTGTAGGTGTGGCTGAAGGTTCTAATGGGAATTAAGATTACAAATGCACCTTTATTTTGTGCCCAAAATTCTCAGTCCCCGCTGCAAAGATCACCTCCAAACTTTCCATGACAACCAGAACCTACCTTGACACTTTTATTGGAAAATTTCATGAAGATTGGTCAAATTATGCCAAAGTTATAAGCAAGTCAAAAAATGCTTTTCCTATGGAAACTAGGTGCTAACTATAACTACCTATATATATATATATTCACTGAAACAACCAAAGGTTACAGGAACGTTATAGTTAGGCTGAGTTTTCACTCGTACACAACCAGTGAAATTCAGTAGTAATAGTTACCTGAGCTAACTATAGCTCATGCAATGTACTGCTTATGATCTCACATATTACATCACGCATGACATGGTCAGTGACATCACTGAAGATATCACTGATGACATCATCAAGTGAGTGTAAGTGTTTTCATGAGTTTATGGGTGTTAAACATATATAGTAACCTACTACAAAAGTTAAATTAGTATACTAGTTGTTCTACTACTGAATGTTGCTACTTCTAACATATATTATGTGAGTGGCTGTGTAACTGTGTCCTTGTGTGTATGGATGTGTAATTGGCTATATGGGTGTATAAGTGCATATATGAGTTGCTGTGTGGGTGAGTGAGATGATGTGTGAGTGGTTCTATTGGTGAGTGAGTTGGTGTGTCAGGGGCTGTATGGGTGATTACGTGGGTGTATGAATAGCTGTATGAGTGAGCGACTCAGTGTGTAAGTGGCTGCATGGGTGAGTGAGTGGCTGTTTGAGTGGGTGTTTGTTTAAGTGGGTTGGTGTGTAAATGGCTGTATTGGAGAGTAAGTGTATGTGAATGGCTGTCTGGGTGAGTGAGTGGATGTGTGAATGGGTATGTAAGGGGTTGTGTGGGTGTATGAGAGAGTGTGTGAGTGCTTGTGAGTGAGTAGCTGTGGTAATGGCTGTATGGATGAGTGAGTGGGTGTATGAGATTGTGTAGGTAAATAAGTGGGTGTTTGAGTAGCTGTATGGGTGAGTGTGTGACTATTTGAGGGGCTGTATTGGTGGGTGACTGGTTGTAAGAGTGGCTGTATGAGTGACTGAATGGTTGTGTGAGGGGCTGTATGAGTGAGTGAGTGGGTATGCGAGTGGTTCCATGGAAGAGTGAGTGGGTATGTGAGTACTGGATTAGGTCTGTGAATGGGTATGTCAGTGGTTGTGTGGGTGTGTGAGTGGGCGTACAAGAGGTTGAATGGAAGAGTGAGTAGATGTGTGATTGGTTCTATGGATGATGTCAACAGTGATTTCATTTGGGATGTCATCAGTGATGTCACTGACCATGTCATGTGTGATGTAATATGTGAGGTCATAAGAAGTGCATTGCGGGGGCATAATGTATAGTTAGCTCAGGTAACTATAACTGCTGATTTTCACTTGTTTTGTATGAGGGAAATCTGAGCCTAACTATAATGTCCATGTATCCTTTGTTTTTTTCCAGTGATTTTCTAAGTTTTTTAAAATTCTATTTCATAAATATCAATATAACGTCCCTATAACCTTTTTTTTGTCTGTGAATTTCTAAGGTTTTTCAAAATCTATTTCCTAATTATAACATCCTTGTAAACTTTGGTTTTCTAAGTGTATTGTTTTGGGTTTTTTACTGGTAGTCATGTTTGCAGAGTGGCGGAGAAAGAGGACGCGCCTCTGACCATCTCTCAGGAACCCCCCCTGTAAGGGACTTACTGAAGGTAACAAGAAGGCTTCTTGGCCCCCAAGGTCCCTCAGCATCCAGGAGGACTTAAACCCCCAACCAGTATTGCACCAGGGACGCATTTGCAGAGTGGTGGAGAAAGGGGGCATGACCACTGAAGTCCTCACAGCAATCACACACTGTGGAACTTACTGGAGGTAGCAGGGGGGTAGTTGGCCCCCAAGGACTCTGTGCAGCCAAGGGGACCTCAAACCCCAAACAGCAGTGCACCATGTTTGCAGAGTGGTGGAGAAAGGGGGTGGGCCTCCAGTGAATTGCGGTTGTTTTTTTTAATTTTTTAGGGGAAGGGGGCCGCATGGCCCCCCTTCCCTGGCTAATTTCAGCCCTGGGAACCCCATCCCCTGGGTCTTGACCTTTTAAAAAAATATTTACTTCAAGGGAGGGGACTGAGTGGCCCCCTTCCAGGCCGATTTCAGTCCCAAGAATATCATACCATGGGGCCCGGCCTCTAGTGTGAGTGCCCTGCTCCCACCCAGGGCACCCCCTTAGAAATGTTGGGGACCCCGTGGTCCCTGACAGCTCCCCACCTCCTGCGGGAGCCAGAATTGCCTTGAGAGAGAGGAAGCTGCTAACATGCAATTCCCTCTCTCTCAAAGCAATTGTGCTCCGCTTTGAGCAAGCGAGAGCAAAATGCTTTCACTTGCACAAAGCGGATCACAGTTTGCTATGGCTTGGTGGGAACAGTAAAGCTTCCCCCAAATGACAGCAAACAGCTATGTCCTAGGGTGGGCACCCCTGGACATAGCAGGAGCTGGGCCTGGGGGGTGGCTGCCCACAGGGCCATCTTTGGCTCCAGGAGGGGGGCCACGTGGCCCCCTCCTTTTTTTTAGAATTTTCCCTGAGGAGGTGGTGGTCCCTGAGGCTGTGGGGGAGTCCCCAGGATGCGAGGGGTGCTGTGGGGGCAGCCCTGCATAATTTAAATGAAAGACCCCAAGGAGGTGGTAGTCCATGGGGTTTCAATAAACCCTGGCAGGGGGGCCCACCCATGCAACCCCTCCTTTATTTTACATATGTCCCAGGATTTCTTTAAAAGAAGCGTGGGAGCCCAAGCTGTTTTTTTTTATGTTGCCGTGGGTCCACCCGTAAATTTGTGGCAACAGTGAATACAAAAAAATGCTTTTAACCCAGTGGGACCTCATTTAAAGAGCAAAAAGGCTTTTGGCGCTGCCTTACGCCAATTTATTGTAAATGAGGCCCTGAGTTTCATTCCTGAATAGAGGGGTAGAAATACAGAGAGGGTGAAGTGGTATATCATGTTTAATATCAGAAGTTTGATTTGCAAGCCAATCCAAGAGCCAATCTAAAAATCTCCAGTTGCATTTACATAACAATGCTCCTGTAGTGCAGAATAAGCCCATCTGTGCAACCAGACTGTGTGACAATGTCCAGTTTTTCTGTTTCTCTCTCTTGTGTCATTCCACTTTCGGAGTCTGCTGTTAACTAAATGCTGTTAGTGTAAAATTAGCAGTGGATTTGATGAAGTGTGGAAGTTCACTTCACCCCCCTTAGATGTGGATTGCAAAGTTAGTGCAGCATGACATCTGCCAATCATTCACTAACCTGCAAAATACACATTCATTGAGCCTGAGTGAGTAAATATTCGGTTCTGCAAACTGTGTACTTCGTCCCAAATTTACTAACGTTCATGCAATGCAATTCAGCATTCAAATTTTCAGTGGTGTGCTGCATTGGGTGAGGGAGAAAACAGTGCATGCAGTATATACTGCTGGTGGCCGGTTGCTGGTGTCTGTCCCTGTGGTGGTGCACAAACATGCTGCTTTGAGCACTGCCTATTACACTGGTTCAGAGGTGAGTGTGAGCTGCCTAGCCTAGGATTTCTAGTGGAAGCTTACCCTACCAGGACAAATTCCTATATGTACAGCATCCCAGAAGCTTCCCATGCATTGGATGTGTACTATAGCACAACTGTGATGCGCTCTTTTTGAAAAAATAATAAATGTCCCTTTCTTTGCACCTGCTTCAAACAGGTGTGTAGCGGGGTAAGAAATGGGTAGACCAGGTGGGGCGGTACAAGAAGCATTTATTTCCTATAAGTTCATAAACCAAAGTTCTTCAAGCAGTTTCTCCACTGTCCAAGGGGGGGGGGAATAAGCCGTCTTCGGTAATGGGTAGGCTCCACCACAGTAGTTCAGGTAGGCAGGATCCGGGTTTATCCCAAAAGAAACACACAAAAAAGGAGTGTTAGCTCTCTTGCCACTTTTTTGAATGCTTGCAGGGAAGGGAGTGAGGAGAGATAAACACCCGACATGCAGGCTGGTGCCAGCGGCAACCGTCACCAAGGAGCGGGGAGTGTGGTGGGCCTACGTAGGTCTTGTGGGGTTATACATTGTTGATTCTCCCCCCAGAAAAGACCTGGTCCTTTCTTCTACCCACCGCCCCCACCCACGGAACAGAGCACGCACCTGAGTAAGCCACGCTCCTCCGGGAACGCGACTGGGCGGCTCGCGGGGTCGTTGGCCTCCAGGCACTCCCGACGTGTCCTCGCAGTGGATCTCCTCCTCCTCCGGTCGTCGTCTTCGGTTTGGGGTTATTCCGCAGTCTCTCACGGCGCACGGCTACCTTCTCTGATCCTCCAGGATAACGCCGACCCCCTCTCGTCCTCTTCCGGGTCCTTTTCGCTTTCTGGCCCCATCGACTCCTCCCACCAGGTGGTGGGTTCTCGTCCCCCGTATCCTCTTGGCTGCCAGAAATTAAAGGGCTCGCAGGGGTCTTCCTGCGGATCTTCGCCGGTATACAAAAAGGCAGTAGAGGGTGTCGGTGGCTGAAAGGTAAACAAAGGTAGGGGCAAATAAGGGATCCCGCTTCATCCGCACTGCTTCCATTGATAGCGGATCCCGTATCCTGACACAGTGTCAGTTTTTAAAGCAAAGCTCAGTCTAGCAACCTTAGGAGCTCAGGCTTTGTGTCAAACCCTAAGGGTGTTTGCTTTAATCTGCCCTAGTAACGCCCTCTGCCACCAAGTGGAGCGAAGCAGCAAAAACATTGTTTGCCCTGTGAAAAGTGTACCTTTTCAGTGCACCTTTTGCACTGAATAATAAATAGCATGTGGTTTGCACTGCTTTGCATCACTTTGCATCATGCCAGAGCGAAGACCAAGGAGCATATTTAACAAAAAATCCTGCAGCTCAGTACAGCAAGTCACCTTGCTGCACTGTGCTGAGTGATAGGGAAAGGGTAGGAATGAGCTTCACTTAATAATTCACTGTGCATTCCTGTCATTTCCCAGTGCTGGCGCACAATGTGCTACCTAGCTCCAACTCAGGCACCTATGCACCATGGTGCAAGGGTGCTGTGTTGTAAGCAGCATTGTTTTTGTGCAGAAAGGGACACCTTTCTGCAAAAAAACACAATCCCCTGAGGCATTTTCCTTCTTTTGTGTGTGCTGCAGAATGGGGCACACATAGAAAGAGGAAGTAATGAGGAGAAATAAAGATATTTCTCCTTGTTACACCTCATCTGGGAAGGTGTAGCATTTTGATGCATTGCCAGGTCTACCTCTAAAAGTAAATCTAGGAATGTGCCAAAATCCATCGGTGGTTGTGTGGGAACACCCACGCTCCACCCATGGAACGTCTCCCTGGAGCAGAGTAATGCAACGCATGGATTCACACTGCGTTACTCTAGATTTATGAAGCCACCTAAGCCCATGCAAGATTGTCTTGCGTGGCTTGATAAATTAAACGTAAAAATTGCATTGTTCTTGCGCCCTGTTGGTTGGGGCAAAGGGACCCTTTCTTAAATATGCCCCAAGGGCCTTTTTCTAATAAAACTGTGATATTATATTGAGTAACTTTGAAGCGAAATATTCAAACAGGGATACAGATAACATCGTTTGCTAGTTAGTCCTCACTTTGTTTATACATATTTAGAAAAGCAGTAGCACAATGGGAAAGAGGCAGACCACAAGATAGAGTGTAAAATGCATTCTACTTTGACTGACATTGATGAAAATGAATCGACCATTGCAAGTAATGTTTCTTTGTTCTTCATCTCGATGCATGTATTCACACGTTATTATCCATTTATGATATGTTTTATTGACTGCAGACCTGTACCGGGATAACACCAACAAGAAGGCAACCAGTAAATTAGTCCTTCAGAGACTCCAGTATCATTACTGAGTGTTATATTCAAACAGGAATATAAGTAAAAGAAACCTGGGGCCTTGTTTACAAAAGGCTTGCGCATCGGAACATCCATTTTTATAAGGCTCCGGTGGCGTAGGCCTTTCAATCATATCTATGAGGCGATGCAAAGCCACCCTACATGGCCTTGCATGGCCTCATAGAAATGGAGTAAGGCAGAGCAAAGAGCTGTGTTGCCCTACTCTACATCAAGGAAGCGTTCCATGGGTGTTGCTGTGGGTTTTCCTATGGAATACCCATGGGTTTTGATACATTCCCAGATTTACAAGGATCTGTAAACCTGGGAATGCGTCAAAATTGTGCGTAACTTTATTTCTCCATTTTTGTTCCTCTTCTGCAGCCCACATAGAAAGAGCTAAATGCCTACATTGATTGTTTTGGTGCAGGACGGTGTCCTTCTGGCACAAAAACCTATCCTGCCAACAGCGCAGACACCCTTCACCATGGTGCAAGGGTGCCTGCGTAGGCGCTAGGCACCAATTTGTGTGCAGGGAGACAGGACAGGAATACACCGTATTTCCCTTCCCTTTCCTTTTGATACAGAGCAGCGCAGCTAGGAGACATGCAGCACTGCGCTACACCAAAAAGTTGTAAATGAGGACCCTGGTACTTATCTGAAAAGGACAAAAACACGAATTCACAAAATGGACAATTCTATTACATTTCACAAAATGGGCTTTATTTAAGCTCTCTCATGAAAAGTGAACAAGCTTCCGGTTAGTAATTTACTTTGCATGGATATATCTTTAAATTTGTTGAGGTGTATGCAACAGGTCTCTGTCTTTTAAGAATGTGTGCAGTCAAAGGTGTATTTTTCTGGCGCACAAAATTAATTAGCTCGCGTTTGGGTTATTGGAATAAAAGCATATATTATAAGAAAAGGAGAGAACGCTTTTGACACTGTTAGGATTTATGATTGGTATTTGGCAGTGCAAACACAGGATGACATGATGGATACCTGAAAGTGCTGAGAAAGAGATGAGGAAATAAAAAACATGAAAAGAAAGTTCTACAGAACTTTACATAACGACAAGGATCTCAACTCAAGTGGCCTGCAACATGCAGGCCTCATGTACGATATTTTATGATTGGGCTGCGCCTCAAGCTGCTGTGCTGCCCTACGTCAAAAGAAAAGGGCAAGAATGTGCCCTATCTAAAAGATCTGATGCTTTCCTGTCCTCTTTTACTGCGCTGGCACTCACAGGGCTGCCTAGCGCCAACGCAGGCACCCTTGCACCATGGTGCACGGTTGTCTGCATTGTAGGGATGATTGTTTTTGTGCAGGAAGGGATACCTTCCTGCACCACTGGTAATGGCTCAAATGGTTGCATCTGCAATACCTTCAGCACCACCAATAAGTCCCAGTTTGCAATTGGAAGAGGAACTACCTTTTTGTTTTTATTTGAAACTCTTAAGGAGTTTTGATGCTAATGGAACTACTTTGGAAATGTTTGAACTTGACTCTCTAAAGGCTCCAATTGCTGTTCACTGAGCCGACAAAGTGGATGGAGATGGACCCAATATAAACCCATCCCTCAGAAAGCCCAAAATCTGAAATTGGGGACATGATTTTGCTTCCAGACCATTTCTCAAAATTAATCAAATGTTTGGAATAGGATTTGAGTGTCAATGTCATTCCTGCTGACTGAATACCTACTGCTCCCTAGAGCAACCTAAGCTCTGCAGGGCACACCTTTCAATTTCCATGCCATTCTATGTAAACAGGAGCTTTTATGATAACAGGAGCTTTTATGATAACAGGAGCTTTTATGATAACATTGGGAACTGAAGAGCTGGCGCATTTAAGAGAAATGGAACCATATCGCTACTAAAAGCTGGCTTGGCAGAGGGATCCAAGGTCTGTGTGGCCAAATTAGAGCTATCAAAATCATCTCCACCTCCTCCTCCTAAATTGTCTTCAATACTCTTGACGAAAAGACACACAGAATTCCATGCAGCCAATGGATCAACCGTGCATTTACTGCCCATGTATAACTTATCTGAAGAGAATTGGGGGAAGAGGAAATTGTTTGAAGGCACAAATAAATCCAAATATGGATTCCACAATCACTTTGTTACTGTTGTAAACACCCCTGGACTTAAAAAGATATCGACATTGGTAGTTTGAGAGTGAGCCTTGTTTAGATGCTCACTGTTTGTGTCACTTGTATATACTTTTCGAAATTCTGAGTTAAATGAGCCCAAAACCTCTGCAGGTGACATATCTGAGGTTTGAGGTTGTGTTTTGCCCAGGGGACTATCATAGTTGTAGCAGACATCAAATCCTGGATCCACAACCATGCTCTAGCTGAGGCTTGAGACAGAGCTATTAGTTGTAATAATTGAACCTGGAAATTCTCCCTTAATTCCTCTGGAACAAATACCTGTCCCAAGGCCATGTTCAGGAGAGCCCCTATGAAGATTGTCTGTGTGGCAGCCTGTAAGCTGGCCCTCTGGTAATTAATGAGGAATCCTAGAGATTTGAGGATTCCACAAACCATCTTGACATTGATCTGAATCTTCAAAAAAAAGATGAATCAGAAATTAATCAGTTATCTAAGTACGGAAAAATCTCTACATTTCGTCATTGTAAAAATGCTACACTGGTGCTATTAGCTTTGAGAATATCCTTTGTGACTAGGATAGGTCAGATTTGGCAAATCTGAGATGCTTTTAAGTTTCTGTATGAATCGGTATGTGACATAGGGATCATGCAGGTCTGTTGGTGCAAGGAAACGCCCAACCAATAATAATAGGATCATGGACTCCAGGGTTAACATTCTGAACACTGTGTAGCAAACAAACATATATATACCACTTTGAAGTCGAATTAAAAATGATGGAAGGACAATCACACACTGTCTCCAAAACTGGTACTGATATTACTGGTCCTTTCTGAATTAGAGTTTGAACTCCATCCAAAATAGCTTTTTTATTTGTCTGTGTTCTGGGTATGGGCATCGACACAAATCGAGGTTATGGGAGTGGTTCTACAAAATCAAGCATATCCATTTTTTACAATTTGAAGAGCTCTTTTTTCCTTGTCCATAGTCTCTTTTGCTGATGGAAATGCGCTAAGCTAACTGTGATTACGATTTGTCAAAGAGAGCGGCCCCCACAGCCTCGGGCCTTACCTCAAAAGGATGTTTGGACTCTTGGGGGTTTTTGGGGTGGCGCATTTTGTAAAAAATATTTCTTTACTGATGGTACCCTAAATGGGTGCAGTATTTTTCTTTCTTCCTCCGAATTTTGCACCATATCATTCAGCTGTGTGGCAAATAAGTTTGCTCCCAAGAATGAAAGTCTATGAATTAGAGTTCTTTGACTTTGACCAATCTTCCAAGGTTTGAGCCATAAAACCCTCTCCCCTGCTACTGATCCTTCTGCCTCTGTAGCTGAGGGCCGCAAGAGACCAAGGGGAATATTTATGAAGGGGTTTGCATTGCGCTTGCACCACACAACATGGTGAAAGCGACGCGCAAACCCAAAATGCGATTTATGAAGCCATACAAGGCCATCTTGCGTGGTCTGAGTGACTTCATAAATCTGGAGTAGTGCAGCGCAAATTGCTGCGTTGCATTACTCTGCCCTGAGAAGGCATTCCATGGGCATTGCGTCGGTGTTCCCATGCAACTTCCATGGTTTGTGATGCATTTCCAGATTTACCAAAAGTCGGAGACCTGTGCATGCCCAAAAAGATAGGCTTTCCTAGGTGAGGTGTAACAACATTCTTCCTCTAAGGATTATTTTTGTGCAGGAAGGTGCCCTTTTCTGAACAAAAGCAATCCTGCATGCAACACAGGCACCCTTCCACCAAGGTGCAAGGGTGCCTGCGTTGGTGCTAGGCAGCCAAAATGGCACCAGCGCAGGGAGAAAGGCAGGTATGCGCTGAATTCTTTTAAATACTGCACATTCCTGCCCTTTCCCTGTCAGGCAGCGCAGCAAGGTGCCTCACTGCGCTGCATGACTATTTTATAAATATGCCCCCCAAATTTGGTATCAGAAAGAAAATGCACCAATAGGTCAATTTTCCCTAGAATTGCCAGTCATTTCCTTCTCATATACATTTTAAATTGTGCCTGAAAGTCTTTTAACAATGCTTGATATTCAAATGCCACCTAAGTCTCAGTTCTCATTCCCAAATATGAGGCAGCTTAAGAACTTTTGAATGACCTCCCCATCTTCCTTTCGCCAGTATCTGGCAGGGAGGCTCTTTCCGAAGCCGATGAAGAAGATGCCATACTGTCAAGATTGAATTGACATTTAGGGTTTGCAGCAATTCCTCCTCAAACCCTGTTAGAGGGCATCTTTTGACAAAAACTTTTTAAAATTGAGATTTGTCATATGGGACCCTGTCTATTGAGCAACAAAATTATCATCTTGCTATTGAGGTTTTGCTTCAAACTTTAACATATGTCTATTTAGAGACAAAAAGGTCTTGTAAAGTGACCATGTACATTTTGGCCCCTTGGTCCTTCCTATGAATCGTCATCAGGATCCCCACTCAATGTATTCCGAATGTCTGGAGATTCCTGAATAGCAGCATTTACATCCTCCTTGATTAAAAATTCTAGAGGACTTTTTGAGATGTTTTGAAGCGCCTCTAATTCAACTTCTGCCTATTGCTTTGTGTTTCCGGGTCTCAGTGATGCCAAAGTTACTTAGTTGTTTATATACTTACTGGCTCTCAGCAACAGCTCACGTGTTGCGAGATGAGACCTGTTAAAAAGCCAGTTCCCCATTCCATCTCAGGACATGAGCAGTAAGTGCACCCATGACCGTGGCATAATAAATGCTGCCGGCCGCCCAGCACAACAAAGAAGTAAGGAAATATTCATTTACCTTCAATTTTATTCTCTACCTGAAGTGCTTCAAAAGAGACATCTTCATGTTAGGAACTAGCAGGTTACTATTAGGGAAGTGGGGCTTCTTATACAGGGGTACTAAAAATAAAGAAAGGACACATAATTCGGAGTGGAGCTATAGTGGAAAAGGCTATCTGGGGCATAGGTGCCTCAAGATGTAAATACTGAGACAAGGGGCACTGACAAAGAGGCAATGATCTTTGAGCAGGTTATCCTATTCCGAGGTATGTCCTGTTTGACTGCACAGTCTGAGCTTGATTTAACCTGATGAACATTGTGCAGACAAATGCCCCCTAGGAGTTCAAATTGTTCACCACCGTCGAGGGTGCTAATTTGCCATTTCAAGCCAAGGCTGCGGTCACACTATTTCAAGTGAGTTGATCAAATTCTTTGCTGAACTCCATGCAGCCACCAACATCACACAGGCAGCATCGCTACATCTCAGTACAGAACACCACCACCATACATGGCAGTCCCCATGCCATTCCTGCTGGGCTGCTTTCATAGTGTAGAGAGTACTGGCAGCCTCTACATCATGTGACATGGAGTGCAATACCCACACTGCCTGAATTCCCTGCACAATTACACTTTTTGGAATTCTGAGAGTAGTGTTCAAAGGTCATTGAAGCTGTGGGTTCTGAGACACCGATGCAGCTTGAGATCAGAGTGCAGATATCATTGAAGCTCTGGGGTTGTAGACAGCAATATTTCCCTGCATGGATGTGTTTGGAGCAACAGCCTAGGTGCTTCCATCAGTGAAAGCAATATGAGACCTCAGAAATTAAGTAGCTGCCAAAATTCACAACCAAATCCAGTCATTGGTTCACAGGGGTTGCTACTTTCTCACCAAAGGGATACTTCAAGCAGGGAAAAAGAATAATAGAAAGAGTTCTCCAAGTCTCTTGTAACAACAACATGAGGCGGGCGGGGGAGGGGCAGGGTGGGGGGGTAGTGGAGTCGGACATATGACGGCCAGGAGTAAAGTAAGTAAATAAATAAATAAAACGATTTACCTTGCGCTCGCTGCATCGCCGAGTTGGCGATGCAGCGAGCGCAAGGTAAATAGTTTAATTTATTTATTTACTTACTTTACTCCTGGCCGTCGTATGTCCAACTCCACTACCCCCCACCCTGCCCCTCCACCGCCCCACCCACTGCTCCGCAGCACTCCTTCTGCGAGCTGCCACTGGTGAGTCGGAAAGCCTCCGGCCTCAGGTCGGAGGCTTTCCAATTCACATCATAGGCTTTACGTTTGACTGCCCCATTACGATGCCTGTGGTCGAAAGTGAAAACTGCCGGTCATTCCTGCTGGATTCTGACATACTCAAGGAGCTCGTTGGTCAGTCGGAGGCCCCACCTTAATCCCTGAGGACGGCATTTCTGCCATCTGGATTACAATGTTGGTTTCCGACAGGCTTTCCATGTCGGGCTTTCTGACATGGAAAGCATGTTGGAAAGTGACTTTTGGGGCCCTTAGCAGGGCCTCGTTCTCCCTGCAGCCTCTGAATTGTAATATCGGTGTGGGGACCACCGACCAGGGGTTGGTTGGTCCCGAGACCGCAACATTGACATCGTACTCAGGCCCCTTGTATGAAGGTAAAACTTCCAACTGGGTTGAGTGTGGTCTCTCTATCTGATCCACTCTCCTCTGGAATCAGCCTTTAATTGCACCTCGGTATTGGTCAAGTGTAGCCAGATGACTGTAGTCACGCTTATGTTCACATCCCTGGTTTCCCTGTATGGATTTTTGTTGTTTTGGTGTCATTCTGTTCATTAACCTATTCTCTATTTTTATCATTTGTGCTGTATCTTCATCTTTTTTAAAACGTTTAGCACATCTAGATGCTTTATATATTTTCTTAAATTGCGTCTGTCTGCTCTGTGCCGTAGCTATCAGGGGTTGAGCTCAGGTTTAAAGCAGTGAAAACTTCACTGCCCTAACAATATAGAACCATTTTTACTAGATAGAGGTGACTCCCATCCACCTCAGCTAATATTCAGATTCAGAAGTTCCATTTATGATGACTTCCTTGAACAAACGTGATGAAATGAAAAAGTTCAATTAATGTTAACCACTAGAAATTGTTCTTGGCATATTCCAATTCATAGCAAACGCAAGGAGATGATTGGCGGAGCACTGAAACTTTTCAGACACTCACCCCCAGTCACAGATCTGGGTTAAATCCATCATCGTTCTTTAGCTCACTTTGCCACCCCAGTTCAGACCCAGCTATATGCAAATCAGTCTTGACCCTGTGCCTCATGGGAACAGTCTAGCCCGAACTGCCAAGCCAGGTATTCCCTTTCTGGAAACAAGCATCCTGGGAACGATTTCAGGGTAACACCCCTCATTAGCCAAGCTAGCTTGAATCCAGTGGCAAAATGAGCAAGGGACTCACGTCTGGGCATACCCTACCAACTTAGGGTGAACAAAGCAAACAGAAGGAGATGATAGACAGAGCACTGAAACATTGCAGACACTCACCCTCAGTCACAGATCTGGGTTGAATCCATCATCGTTCTTTAGCTCACTTTGCCACCCCAGTTCAGACCCAGCTATATGCAAATCAGTCTTGACCTTGTGCCTCATGGGAACAGTCCTGCCTGAACTGCCAAGCCAGGTCTTCCCTGGACTGGAAACAAGCATCCTGGGACCGATTTCGGGGTAACACTCCTCATCAGCCAGGCTAGTTTGAATCCAGTGGCAAAGTGAGCAAGGGACCCTCTCATCACTGTGACATTACGGAAAGGGACCAGCCATATATAAATCTTGGCTCACGTCAAATGAGGAATAATGAAATGATCACTCAATGAATGTCACCATGGGCTCATATAAATTGTATTGTGCACTCCACCAACAGTTAACCACAGCATTAACAAACATATCTTGGATAACAACTTCAAGTCCAAGGATATCAGGTAATGTCTGCCCTTTCCCCCAATTTGGGCCCCTTTATACTTTTTATCAGAACTAGCTGACCAATCTGACTGGTTTTAAAGTTAGTCATGCAATACTTCAGAAACTGACTCAGTTTTTTGTGCATGTGGCTCCGGATTTGCCCAATACCGGAGTCTAAACTGCTCCCTCCGGTGAAGATGGGACTAAAGAAAATTCTTAGGAGAAAATCAAGCTATCACTCTAGGTTAGCAGCAGCCTGTGGTTGAATGACATGCAAATAACAAACCAGTAAGTTTGAGATCTGACACAACTCGTCTCCAGCAGAGTAGCATGAATGGAATGAAGCAGAAAAAATGAATAAGAGCTTCTTCATGTAAGAAAAAAATAGAAAATGCACTGTAGAGTTTACAAAGTCTAAAGGCGCTAAGAACATAAAAAGCTAGACTTTTGACTCCTTCTGCTGCTATTGGTAATGTAAAAAATAGAAAAATGTCACAATCTGTTTATTAACACTTTATTGAAATTTAGAGTTGCTGTTAACAAGTTATGGCCCAATTTACAAAGACTTCAGGAAATATTCTCAAGAACGTGCGATAAACATCGCCAAAATAGGTTAACGCAAGTTTACACATTGCCGTCTATCGCGGGAAAATAACCCTGTGTTAACGTGGCATTCACAACACGGCGGTAACATTCGATAGTACCCCGATAACGCGGCAAATGTCCGCGATAAAACTACCGGGACGGCGATTAAAATCCAAACCTGAACGCGAAAAAAGGTGCAATGGGCCCAACCGCGAAAAGACAATCAGCGAAAAGCAGCGCCAGGCCTGCAAATCACACACGTCAGGCGGGAAAAATCACTACAAAAGCAGTGCACACCCACAATGACTCTGGATCATGTCCCTGATCTCCTTGGCATACCCCAGCACACATAGAAACAGCAAGTAGGCCCCCGTCGACAATGTGCACAGAGGGGGTTCTCCCTACACATCACTAATATCACAACAAACCCATGCACATGTGCTGAACCCTGCAAAGCGGCGTGTCTGTGAGCCACACTGACAATTCAAGTGACACTGCATGACAAATAGCATGGCTGCAGTCAATATATCATGACATGTTGCATGCCACGACACTGAGGTGGCTGAGTGTGGACCAGATTCGTAAAGGAGCAGGTCAAACTCTGACACATCCACGTGCACAAACAACCCCTGACCTCATCAACACAACTACGGACAAACCATGCCCCAGAGTCCCAAGTTCCACCAAGAGCCCAATTTCCCTAAGAATGCAACATCTCAGCACTGTAGAAGCACAGAAGTCAAAGGCACACCGCCTGAAAGGGATAAGGGCCAGCCAAATCAGTGCTGCAGGGGCGACTCTCCCAAAACGCAGCACACACACATAATATTCAGAGCACATCAACATTGACAACAATGTGGAATAAACTGCAACACTTTCACAACAGAACAGAGGACACAACTGGTGCCGCTTGTGTGTAGAAACTGGTCAATCACATTTGGCATAGCAGGGAAACGTGAGATGATAATGTACAAGTACAAACACACATCCGTGATGTCGTCGAAATGTCCACTGTCACGCATCAAATAGGCAGCTCCTCCAAAACAGTCACAATGTACATTCTCATGCAGTTTGTATGTAAACCTGTACAATGCGTCAACATACATGTGAACGAAATGTTAAACTGCATCTCCCCTTCACATTGCAGAGGGAGAACCAACACCTCCTGCAGAGCAGACCCAAAAGCTCTTCACTGATGACGAAGAGGACCTCCACACCTTTGACACCGACGCCCTCCAAGAGTTCATGGTCAGCTACAGCACCACCTCCAGGAGCAGGGCAGCCCAGCTGCATCGAGGAGACCCCACCCCCTGCATAGACCACACAGCAGGAAGCACCTACCACCCCGGCTGTCTCCCAGGACCCCCACAGACAACACATGTCCTTCCAATGCCGTGTGTTAGAGGGCCAGGAGAAGATGGCTGATCAGGTGCGGGTGGGGTTCGACCTCATGGCAGCCAAACTTGATGCCATACATGGGTGTCTGATTCCCATCAGGGACCACTTACAGTTCCTAACGGACACCCACAGTCCGCTCCATGCTCTCCAACGATCCACGGCTGACATCGCTGGAGTCATGATACTGAGACAAGGACAACTGTCCAGTAGGAGTGGCTCCAGCGATGTCAGCCGGGAGTTGGGACACATGCGGGGGCTCATGGAGAACATGGAGCAGATGATGGCGGAAAGAATGGCTGCCACGGCTGCACACCAGCGAGATGTGGCTGGGACCTTCCATGCCCTGCAGCACATCGTCATGGCATTGCTGCCTCAAGGCCTTGCGCAGATGAATGCTGCTGCTGCTTCTACATCCACATCTCTGCCCCCTGATGTGTCAGTGCCTCACAGTGTGGCAGGCAATCCACCACCACCCACGTGTGAGGCACATGTGACATCAGAGGGCGAAGATGCGGGTGAACCAACCTTACTGGTAAGGAGGAGGCAGTAGCATTCATCTCCGCCATATGGCCTGTTTCTGCTTGGTTCTGCCCTTTGCATCATCACCTTCCACTGTCCCCCGAGACACTCTACGACACTCACTTTGGACCTCGACATGGACTGCCATTTTCTGTTTGGTTACCAATGACACAGCGATCAGACTGCGGACTGAACTCTTCCTCTTCCGATTTACTTGTCATTCCTTGAAGTGGGCTTTGCATGGCCCTGTACTGCTCCAGCTGCAACACTCCACTGGATGTGAATTAAACATTCAGAATCGCACAGATGTATCATGTCTTTGATCATTCAAGTATGAGAGTATGGATGAATGTAGGGTCAGTGATTCCCCCTTACGTCGATGTTGCTCATGTCGTGGGACTTGAGTCACAGGGTGCAACAGTGCCGATTGCGGTCTGGGTGGCGTAGACACTACAACAGAGACACAAGCATCAGTTACTTCCATGTCCAGCCCAGAACTGAAGCACGCCCAGAGCCCCGGGCTCATTGTTCCCACCCCTACGCTGGTCTGCCATACACCAGGCCAGTCCACTCCGCTTACGCTCAGCGGGGGACGACAAAGCTACATGTCCCAGGTCTTCCCTATAGTGATCTGCTGAGCACTGGTCTAGTCGTCAGCATGCCACAGCCACTCCCTGAGGGCTGGTTCACACCCACACCACACCCATCCAGCACAGGCGCCAGAGGACATGTAACCCTGCCAATAAAAGGGGCCTAGCACGTCACATACCCCACTGCCAGAGATGACATGATGGCGTCCGCACCACGTGACCCAATCATGAAGGGGCCATGACTTGTGGCGCACTGAGTTGGTGGTATCCGCTGCACTGCAGCCCGCACCGGCCTACCGCCACGTGACGATGACTTGCGTTGCACAGGGTTAGTGGCACCTGCTGCACTGTGGCTGGCAGGGGCCTACCGCCACGTGACGATGACTTGCGTTGCACAGGGTTAGTGGCACCTGAAGAGCTGAGCAGGTGTGCAGCCTGCGATGATGCGTTGGCCTCGATACGGCGTCCAGCGAATCAAGACTCAAATTGAACAGTGTGCCCTGCTGGACCGCAGTGTACGCGCAGGCAGCAGTCAGCACACACATGACTCCACGGTGCAGTGCCGCAGGGTGCGCTGGGGGCCTGTGGCGCGGAATCCAGCGATCAGCTGAGGAGGATGCACCGGCACGTGGTGGGCCCTCTTGGGGACACGCCGGTGGTGGCAGGTGAGCATTGAGGCCTGGGTGTGCAGGGGCGGCCAGTCATCGCTGGGTGGAGGACCGGTCTGGGGACCTGGGCTGGGGTGCATCAGGCGCACAGGATCGCTCAGGCACCACCGGTCACGGCGGCGGACTCGTGGCTGGGTGGGGGGCGCCACCCTTGCTGACACGGCCCTGCATGCGATGTTCGTGAGGTGTGCAGGTTGGTTTGTGACGTAGCCACCTCGTCTCCAGTGTGAATGTGCCCGTTGGGGGTGGTCGGCCACGTGTGTGTAGGCCTATGGGCAGTACTCACTTTGGTGGTGGATTGGTGACGTGCGCATTCCCACAGTTGTGGGTTGGGGGATTGTGGAGTTGAGGTGTGTGGTGTGTTCAGTTGGTACTTGCCAATGGGCAGTGCATTTCCATGGGGGGCATCCTCAAAGCGCTGGTTGGTGGTGCACTTGTGGACATGTGGGGATCATGCACACTGCCTGGGGTATTTGCGCCAACATTGGTGGACAGGCCACGGTGGTCCACTTTTGTATGCACAGTGATGGCATGCGTGTGGTTGCGGTGATTGTGTGCAGTGTCGGCAGGGGGCACAAGTCATACACGTGTGCTGTGAATTGCCCCCAACACGTGCGTGATGCCAGCTATGGCGTAGTTCACTTGCGTGGTCTCAAGATGTTCCTGCGCAGTGTGGGGGGTGTGAGGGGCAGGGGTATCGAGCTGACACACACCATGATGCTTTCAGGTGTGATGATTCCTGCATGATGTGACCGTAGCAGCAGTTTGTGTGGTTGTTACCTTCCTCTTCATTCCTACGACGGTTACGGCCACACACGTAGTTCTGTTACGGTCTTCTCATGCATTGTTTATCTGGCCTGTGAGCATTCCTGTTTGTCTGAGTGCAGTACACTGTACCAGATTAGGCATGTGACTATATGGAAGTTTGACCATTGTCACCATTTCTCCCACAGGTTTCTGAAGACACCTTGCCCTGTTGGAGTTCCCCGTTGGGAATGGAATGCGTTGGCTAAGCTTTTCGTTTTGTTGATTTATGTATTTGTAATAAAGTTCTGTTTTTCCACTACCGTTGACTACTGGACTTCATGACTTTGGGGGGAGGGTCGGGGGGGGGTGGTCCTGGGGGTGGTGACGGTGGGTGTTGTGGCCCTCTTGGGTCTCCGAGCTGCATGATCAGTGTCTCCATGGCATCTGTTGGTCTTCAGATGTGGCTCTGGGCTGGGCTACCTTTCTACTGCAGTTGGTCGTCCTGCTTAACACCAGTAAAAGGCAGGTGTTAAATCCCTGCTGCTAACGCGCCTTATCGCCTGTTCTTGGTTCGCATCGCAGATCTGACTGGTCATTGTGAATATCGCGAAGTGGTGTTTTCGTGTGTTTTTGCACGGGAACGCCTACTCTGCATATCATTAGCGTTAGTTGTCGCACTCATCCGTAGCGATGTTTTTTGCAGCAGCTATCGCTGGTAAACTGGCGATATCGGCAGGTGGACCAGCTTGAGAATAGGGCGATAAATCTATCGCCACTTTTGCGGCGCTAAAGTGCCGATAAATCGGCGATGAGTCCTTGAGAATATGCCCCTTCGTGTTTGCGTTACTTTTTTAAAACAAAGGGTTACGTTGGTATTTACAATCCAACACAAACTGCATTCTACAGCCCACTATGCTTACCACAATGCAGACAACCTTGTGCTACGGTCAGGGGTGTCTGCATTTGCTCAAGACAGCTAGAAGTGAGCCAGTGGAGGGAGAGAGCAGAATAGCACCACATCTTAGTAGATATGGTGCTGTTCTACTCTAGCCCATAGACAGTGCAGCAGCTTTACTTGCCGCATTGCATGATTTCTTAGTAAATCAGGGCTTAATGTCTGAGAGAACTTTCAAGTGCTAGACTATGTCAGGAACCCATGCAAGAATTTGCAGTACCTAGAGACATCAAACTTGGTTAAAGGTAAGATGAGATTCTTCACATAGATAAAAAGAAATCCTTGCTCAGAATGAACATAAAAATACATCTAGACAGTAAATGATATCCTGTCATTGGATGTACTTCTTCCTGAACAATGTGCTGAGAAGACATATTTTACCTGCAAAATTGTCTCTTGCTGAGGAAAAATCATTTTCTTCAGCAAGTAATCACTAAACTTTGGCTAAGATTTAAAAAGGTGTCATGCAATGCAGCACAGCAACCAAAGTTGATGTGCTGTGTGAGGGGCATAGGGCAGGACAGCACCATATCTACTCAGATATGGCACAGTGCTTCTCTCTCCCTAGTGCTGGACTACAATCAAGCTGCCTTGCACTAGACACACACCTTTGCACCATAGTCAAAGTTGTCTGCATCATGTCTAACAATTCTTTTGCATTGGTAGGGTACCCTTCCAGTACAAAATACTTTGTTTGGGCAAACATAAACATTTTTCCAATTTTGCATGTGTGCTATACAGTGCAGCACAAATGGCAAATCTGAAAGGTTAGGTGAAATGCACACATTTCTCCTTTTTACAACTGCCTCAAAAAGGCATAATGTTTTGGTGCAAAACCATGTCTACTTTTGTTAATAGATTGGGGATTGCATTTGAACAACCATGTACCTCCCATGAGGTGCCCCCCTTGATGTAGAGTAAAGCAAAGCAGTGCATAGAGATGCTTTGCATTATTTTCGGACAAATTTACAGCACACAACACATTGTGTGCCGGAAAGTAAATTCCAAATAAATATTTTGCACTGCTTTGTGTCACGTTTGTGATGCAAACCTAGTGCAAAATATGGTAAATCTGCCCCTTTGTTTCAAATTTTGCCATCAAAAGACTGCACCCCCCTTCCCAATGTCTTAGACATTTGCAGTTAATACACACTGCTCCACATTTGACAGTGCATTGACTTGCATTTGGCTTAATATAATCCTCCTACTGGAAATCCCAAATAAAGTTGAAAATGTTCTGTTTGTGTGAAGGGTTTTGTAATGAATCATTCTGAAAAGGCAGATTCACTATTTATGTAGTTATTTATTTTCAAGCTCTACACAGTGCTTCATTCACACTGAGGAATTAGAGCACTTTATACAGTAGCCAGGAAGTACATTATCATAAATCCAGAACTGTTGTCAACATGGAGGAAAATAACAGGCTAATCAAGTACTTAGAGTCACACCTACCCACAGGAAAGTACAACATTTTAAGGAGAAATTCGCCTAGTAGTCACAATAAACTGCGGTGGCTTAGACCTGTTTTCTAGTGTTTGCCTGCAATTACACACACAACATAGATTTTAAGGGCTTACCATGCCTGTTGAATACAGCCATTAGGGTTAGCAGCCTGAAATCTTATGGCAATGTCGATACTGGAAATGTCTGTATAAATTGTATCCCCGATTCCTGGACGCAGAAACACATTTTCAACTGAACATACCTTAATTTATGCCTGATAGGATCTCTTGAGAGGATTTCTGTCAAATGATGTGCCATAGCTAATGAGATATCTGCAGTAGTAAATCCCTCATAAGGGTTAGAAGTGGGCTTTACACATTGTGGTAAGTTTGTGAACACCCACAAGCATACATTAATGGGCATTTACACACACCGATATTGTTCCTTAAACACCCTGGAAATTATCGGACATTGATTTCAACCAAGGGCTGGAGTGATTCCTCTTTCATGATTGGAAGAGGAATGGCTCACCCTAAAATTTGAGAGGGACATAGGAGAAGGGGTGTCTCTATAATGGAAAATGGTTTCCTTGTAAAGAAAAAAAGGACATCCCCACAACAGTTTATTTTCCAGGCTTGCCACCTGGAGTGCTTAGGAATTGAAAAAAATAAACTGAAAAGTACATCCAGGTGGAAATGTAAATCTGGACTTGTCATATTAGTTTTTTAATGAAGCGAGCCCATTGTAGCACGTTTTCAACATGACAAAGATTAGCATCATATTGCAGGTCTTAGGGCGGTTCTCCATCTGAGACATGTATTGCTGCTGTAGCATTGTAAAATTATATGTTAGTCACCTGTGTAGCATCCTCCCCAGCCTGGGTTCCTGCAAAGGACTATGCCACACACAGAGCTTAGTAATACACGCCCTTATTCTTCTGCATGTAACCGCGAACTCCACATTCTAAAACAGTCTTCAGTGCACTCCGCTCTAAATTTTACGTCACAGTTCTACGGAGTCCATCTGGAGCCAAAAGGCTTCCATCATTTCTAATTCACAAGGCTCTACATCTCCCCGTCTGTTAAATATAAAAATTACATTTTTTACAAGATATTTATATAGATAGGCAATCCATCTTCTTGGTACTTGAATTGTACAACCTGATCTTGTTCCGGGAAACCGGTGTCCAGGATCTGCATCAATGGTGTTGAAGCAACAGCAATTGCTGATGTTTCAGACCCAGTCTCTCTTTCAACTATTAGATCTGATGAACGATTGGTCAAGTGCCTGAAATGAGAAGAGTCTAGAGTAATAGACTTCCTAGTGCGTTGGGCAGTCACTATGTGTCCCTTCGTAGACACCACTTAGAAAGGTTCTGCATCCAAAGGAGTATCAGATTTTCTTGAATGCATTTGTCGTATGAGTACTGGATCTCCTTTCTTAAAGACGATGTTCTTTGCATGTCATCTTTTGTCAGCATCCACTTTAATCTTGTTAACCAAGTCCTTCTCATGAGTTGTTGTATCATCTTTCTTCCTCTGATTGGTCCATTGAGGCAACTTGGTATTCCCGAACATCAACATCTCAGGACCTTTATCTATGATTGAGTAGGGAGTTGAATGATAAGCTCTCAAGGTAGACTTCAATACAGTTTTCAAATTGAGGTTTCCAAGGGTGGCACGCTGCACTGCTTTCTTTAGCGTACTCATAAAACATTCAACAAGTCAGTTGGCTTGAGGCCATATAGGTGTGCTCTTTTGGTGCTTTATTTTCAAATGCACTTAGAAATCTCTGAACTCTCGACTATTGAAAGGCGGGCCATTGTCAGACTTCACTATGGCTGGAACACCCAATGTTGCAAAGATGCCATCTAGTCTTTCAATGACTAGCTATAGATGAAAGATCTAAAATTAGTGAAATTCATGAGCATGCA
Source organism: Calotriton arnoldi (assembly GCA_963921515.1). Lineage (NCBI taxonomy): Eukaryota > Metazoa > Chordata > Amphibia > Caudata > Salamandridae > Calotriton > Calotriton arnoldi. The sequence goes on from CAWUFW010008560.1 coordinate 837,696, forward strand.
TTATCACCAATAGATGATGTCCATTGTCAAGTGGACCGAAAAGGTCAATGGCTATTCTCTCCCATGCATGCTTCTGGAGTCCTGGCATGTTCAATGTGTGAAGAATAGTTTTTGTAGAAAGGCAGTTGCATAAATGACAGGCCTTTAATTCCTTTTCAACCCTATCATCAAGTTAAGGAAACCAAACTCGGTCCCGGAAAGCACGTTTTGTGGCAACAATTCCACGATGTCCTTCATGGGCTACCTCAATTATTTTCTGTCTCAGACTCTCCGGAATCAGGATTATCGACCCTTGTGATATATCTCCTTTCTGAGTTATAGGTAGTTCATCCTTAACATTTTTGTACTTTTGATATTCTCCATTACTGGTGAGCGGGTGAGTGTGTTGATTCCATGACTGATGTGTAATTATATCCTTCACTTTTAACATATCACTAGGATGGCTTGTGGCAGTGATAATCTGGGCCAAGAAATTGGCTGCTGTTGTGTTTGATTTTACAATGATGCTGATATAGGCCTCAGCCGTCTTAGATGGAGTACTGTGTCCTTGTACAGGCACTATGGAAAAGTAGTCATCAGGGTCCTGATCCTTCCCTGGATGATGCATAATGGTATAATACTCTTGTAACTATAGCCCCCATCGTGAATTGTAAGGAGGCATTTTTGCCTTTGGATTTTCAAATATAGTGAGTAAAACTTGATGATCAGTTACCATGATAAAAGGTTTTCCATACAAGAATACATGGAAATGTTCACAAGCCCATACTACAGATAAACTTTCATTCTCAGATTGTGAGTAAGCACGTTCTATTTGGGACAAACTTCTATTTGTATAGGTCACAAAATGCACCCAAGCATTCGGGTGTCCAAGGTGCGGCAAGGATAGCGTCTAACCCAACTCGGATTTTGTCAACAACAACCTCTTTATGAAGCTTCGGATTGAAATAGGCCATTTCAGTAGCATTCTCAAAGGCTTGTTTAATGTTCTTGAAGCTTTTCTCACATTCATGTGCCCAATGAAATGAAACATTCTTTCTCGTCAAGTTTCTCAATAGAGCACTTATACTAGCAAAGTCTTGTATGTATCAGGAACAGTAACTGGCCATACCAAGAAATGAACGTACCATGGAAACATCTTGCAGGGGATCACCATTTGACAGTGCTTGTACTTTAGCAGGATCTGATGTCATACTCCCGTCAGAAAAGATATGGACAAAGAGTTTTAACTTTGTTTTATGGAACCCACACTTGTCTGTATTCAGAGTCAAACTTGCTTCGGCAAGCAAATTACATACTTGTGTAAGAGCTTTATTGTGTTCTTTTCCAATGTCATGACTGTAATTGAATGCATTTATGACAGGCTCTATGATATGTTGAATGACGTCTTGAAACAGTTCTGCAGCGGATGACACACCAAAACCTAGGGCCTGATTTAGATCATGGAGGATAGGTTACTCCGTCACAAAGGTGACGGATATTTAGTTCGCAAAATATAAATCCCATAGGAAATAATGGGATTTATATTTTGGCGGCAGCATATCCCCCGCCATTGTGATGGAGTAACCTGTCCGCCTAGATCTAAATCAGGCCCTTAGTCTTTTGTATCGAAACAGACTGACGTGTAGAAAAGGTGGTAATGTACCTGCAATCTTCTTCAAGTTCTAACTGATCATAACCTTTATTTAAATCAAGACGAGAGAAGACCTTTGCACCATTTAATTGTGTTATCATGTCAGCAATGTGTGGACCTGGATGTCGCTCTCGTTCAATCGCCCTGTTAGCTTGTCGCATATCAACACATACTAGCACAGCTCCTTCACTGTCTTTTTTGAGCACTACTACTTAAAGAGAAACCCAGGGCATTGGACCAGTGGAATGCTCAATAATGTCATGCTTAAGTAATGATTCAAGCTGTTCCTCAACAGCTTCTTGCAAATGAAAAGCAATTCATCTATGTCTTTGAGCAACAGGATGGACGTCCTTATTAATATGAAACTTCACTTTCATAGTCTTAAGTTTTCCCAAACCATGAAATAACGAAGGAGAGTGACTTACTATTTTGTGGTGAGTATTCATGTTGTAATTCACAGAAATCAGTCCCATATCAGCAGTTGTGCTGAAACTGAGTAGACAGGCACAGGGCACTGTGCCTTGAAGCACATTAGGTGCTTGTACCTTCGTTTATTTGTGCTTGGTTGTCACTACAAATGAACCTTGAGTTTTTAAGGGTGTCGATGCAGCCCATGGATACACTTTGGTTTTCAGTGGCATAAATTGTGGTAATAAAGATAATTCATTGTATTTCTCCTCAGGCATAATGTTTATCAATGCACCACTGTCAATAATGAAAGGTATTGAAAAACCATTTGCTTTCAGTCTAATATTAGAACAACGTTTGAATGACTATGGTGCTTTAGCAGATGGATCTATTTTTGACTGACATTTTTCTTCACAAGTGGCCAGCCCAATATGCACACACTTTTCCGAGGTAAACATTGACATGGCACAATCATTTCCTTCACTCTCATTTGACACGTTTGGTGTTGATTTGTTTTAACTGATGTCACCACTTGGACTTGTGGGTGCGTGTCAAACGTTGCTTCGGGAACGTTTCTCTGGCCATTATGTTTTCACGTCGTGACACACCTGCCTTTCTCTTGGCTGTGCAAACTGTCCCAAAATGGTTCTCCTTCCCACAGCCTTTACAAATCTGTCCAAGAGCAGGACATTTACCTTCGTGTGGAAACGAAAATCCACATCTAAAAAACAAGATCTTTTTATGGGTAGACATCACCTTATGTCCTTCAGTCTTTGGCTTCATCTTACTTTTCACATTCATGACTGATTCACACTGGACACCTCAGGCCTCCATGTAGGTAGCTTGTCTATCGATATGCTCTTCAGCTCACTCACTCTAGAATAAGGGCCAGATGTACGACCATTTTTGCATGCGCAAACGGGTTTGCGAACCCGTTTGCTCATGCAAAAACAGCATGGGGAATGTACAAACCCTATTTTGCGAGTCGCAATTTTTTGCGCCTCGCAAAATAGGGTTTTGCGACTCCCTATTAGGAAGGGGCGTTCCCTTCCTAATAGCGAGCGCAACCCTATGTAAGAATGTTTTTCGTCCGCAATTGCGGGCGCAAAACACTTGCAAATTACCACCCTCTTCAAGAGGGTGGTAATGCACTCGCAAAAGGGAAGGGGTCCCCAGGGGACCCCTTCTCCTTTGCAAATGCAGGGGGAAATATTTTTTAAGGGCAGGCAGTGTTCCCAGGGACCACTGCTTGCCCTTAAAAAATGAAACAAAAGCGTTTCAATTTTTTTTTTTTAAATGCATCCCGTTTTTTTTAAGGAAAACGGGCTGCATAAAAAAAAACTGCTTTATTTAAAAGCAGTCCCAGACATGAAGGTCTGCTGAGCCCAGCAAGCCACCATATCTGAGAGGGCCTGCCATTCCCAATGGGGTCGCAAATTGCGAAAGGCTCATTAATATTCATGAGCCTTTCAATTTGCGACCCCATTGGGAATCGCTAACAGTGTGAAATACACTGTTGTACATTGGAAAAAGCGCCTCGCAAATTGTGAGTCGCAAAAAACTCGCAAGTTGCGAGGCACTATTTCCACGGTCGTACATCTGGCCCTCTGAGTTTCTCTCAGCATTCATCATCTGAATGAATCTGACATGCATCTATCAATAACTCTCAGATGCATAGCTTCTTCATCATTAAATTCATTGAACATACAATGTCTGATGAGTGTGTTGAGTCTCAACACAAATTCATCAATGGTTTCGCCAGCTGTCTGTTGTTCCTGGTTGAAGATGCATCTTTCGTAATCAACATTTGGCATTGGACAAAACTTGAGATTTAACACTTCTTTAATTTGACAATATGTGACTTCTTCATCGGTTTGTGGCATTCTCTTTATGACTTCTTTTACACCATCACCAGCACGATTTTCGAGAAACTTGATAATCTTTTTGTTATCAGTCTCTTCAAATGCATCAAATGTCTCTATCCAAGAAGTCCATCTATCACCAATATTTTGCTTTTTGGTGGTATTGAATGGTGGTGGTGGTTTCAGGAAAGCCGCAGCATTGTAGCCATTTCTGAAAATGGCTGACATTAAGAGTGGAGCTCTCTCCAGCTCCCTTGCCTGCTCATCTTGAACCTGTTCATGTGAACCATCTCTAAGGCTTTGAAATGTGCTGGCCTCGGAATCATCCTTGATGACTTTTGGGAAAATGGCCTCAATCTTCACCTCCATTCGCTCAGACTTCCACAGTTCCGAAGTTGCTTCGGGTTGCCACCAGCTTCTTAAGCACAACCCCTGTGTTTTGCCTGGGCTGCAGCGCCTGGTGCTGAGGTTGTACCAGCTTGCTTTACTCAGGTTGTGGTGAGTAAATCACTGTTTTATTCTTAGGAGCCTCTTTGTGTGCTTTTTGTCTTCACCACATTGTAATTGTAACGTTATCTTGCACTTTGTGATTATCTGTAACTGCTCTTTGAAAGCCTGTTTGTATCTGCCGTTAGCGTTCATGCTCAGGATTACATATGACTGTATATTGTGTAGCAGCACCGTACCTTTACGCTTGATCTGACCAGCAGGTTCTCGGTCATCGATACAAAGATTTCTTTGCAATGCTTTTGAAATCTTTTACTTTTTTCGGTGGTTGCTGTTGCTGTTGCTCTTTGGCTCCACATGCACTAAGCATAGGATCCTCACTTCGACTGCAATGCACGCGGAGCGCACAACCAGTTTGCTTGGACCACAGCAAATTCTCTGGGAGAGCACTGTTGTACTTCGGGTTACTTATCCCCTAACTCATCACCAGTTGTAGCATCCTCTCCAGTTTGGGTACCCGCAAAGGACTACACCGCACATGGAGCTTAGTAACATGTCTTTATTCTGCTGCTTGTAACTCCACATTCTAAAACAGCCTTCAGTGCACTCCACTCTTACTTCACAGCCCTCCAGAGTCCATCTGGAGCAAAAAGGCTTCCATCATTTCGAATTCGCAAGACACTGCAACCTAACAGAAATGTAGTAAGTTTGACATCCTAAATTATTTAGTCAAATTCTCTTTTTTCCTGCTGCAACAGGCAGACAGGATCCACTGAGATAAATATAACAAAAGGCCTTGATATATTTTATATATCGCACTAAAACCCATTTTAATCAGGCCCCAATGGAAACTTTGGTTTACAGATGTGAAATCTCTTGGTCAACTCTATCTTTTACCATCAATGACACTTAATGGATTAATAAATGTTTTGACTGAGGCTATTTTTTGTTCTTTGGGGAAGGCTATGTCAGTGCTTGCTCTAAACACCTTCAAACTGGATTCTAGAGCTATGTTTGTATGTGTGTGTATATGGTATTTCTATAGTACGAACCTAGCCAAAAGGCAGTGGAGCATCGATGCAAAAACGTATGCTGTCTTGTTTATTCTTTTTATAGGTTCGTTAATATGTGACAAGAATGTTTCTGTACATTTATTGTGTGGGATTTTGTTGTTCTGTTGTTTTTTTGTGCTGCTTTATTACAATGTGAAGGTGTGTTTTATTGTGATTGTTGTGTTGCATTCCATGTTGAATGTGTGATGTTTTGTGCCCTGTTATGTTTTAATTGTACTGTTAATGTTGCTTTACATATGTTGCTGCATAATGTTCCGTTTTTTACTTTCGGTATGTGTTAAAATGCAGCCACATTTCCAGCCAAATGCAACACATGCATCGAAGTCCCTGTGATAGGCAATCCTTTACCACTGTTTAAGGTGATAAACAGTGCTGTTCCAGCTCTTCAACTACTTTAGACATCAGTCAGCCCAAAACTGTGGCAGGAAGTGAGTCTAAAGTTAGCGCTCACAGTGCTCTCTTTATTTGATACAGCCCAGAATCTCATGCTGATTACTCACCCACCACTAGATGTCTGCTATACCGCAGGTTACTATGTATGACTGTCAATAATTGACGTTTAATCTAGCAATATATTAAAAATCATGGTTGTTATTCTTTAGAATTTTTTTCATCAATGTATGATGCAACATCCTGATGATCTGCACGTGTATTCAGGGTATATGACGTCAATTGGGCCATGCAATTAGTAAATCAAATACAGAAAAAGAGTTATCTGGGAAAATACTCGATCTTTTTGTTTGCCCAAGGAAATACGAATTCCTCAAGTTGTGTTTTTTCACTATTGCACTATGACTTTCCCAGTCTGAGTTCCACAGTTCCTAGATGAAGATAATCTGATAATGCAGCATGCTTCTCTGTTTTGACCTAGTCTGGAAAAAACAGAAAAATCTAGTTTTTCCCTGCGCAAATTTTGCCAGGTCTTATTGGCCAAAAAAATGGTTCAGATGAAAATCACGTGAGTCAATGCAAAATGTGCACACAATCACCAATAATGAATCGGGCATAATACCTTGTTAGTGTTCAAGTAGGTTCACTGACAGAATATTGATGTAAAAAATATAGATGTAAAAAATATAGATGAAAAAATATAGTATGCAAATATATCGATTCCCTATACTTAAACAGGTAAGTACAAAAATATTGTAAAAAAATATAAATGTTAAAAATATAGTTGTACAAAATATCGATTTTTATATATATAAAATAAAATAATAAATATTAAATAATAAAATTAATAAAAAATAAAGTAGATTTAATATACATTTTAACAAATATAACACATAAACTTAATTTAAAAAAAATCAAACAAATACATAATAAATATATATATATATATATTTACTTTAAATTTTAAACCAAAAAGTGGCAGGGTCACTTGCGCAAACTTATTGCTTATTCCCTCCTGTACATGAAAGAACAATTTTAAAATAGGTGCTCCAAGGAAGTGGGCTGCACTATTGCCCACGGATATGGACGGGGTGCACCCAGTCCTGAAACAGTCAACACAGTTTCCCAAGCACCCCAAAATAAAGATATGTCCAAATCTTCTTATATCCAAAAAGTTTATTCCTTCAGGATTCTTCAATTCAAAAGAGTCTATACTCCTATTTGTACATCACATCATTCCTTCACCAAAAGACATCCCCTTTTTCGCCAATAGAAGGCAAACATATTTTCTCTCAAGTGATATATACACAAATGTGCTTTCGATTGTGAAGAATACTTCCCTATAAGAAGTACTTTTTGTTCTTTCAGCACACTGATGAATCCCTCTTTTTGAATAAGATCACATATTCAATGACTGTATTTCTTACATTTTCACTTAACAGGGTGTTGGTGAAGGAATGATGTGATGTACAAATAGGAGTATAGACTCTTTTGTTTGTTTACTTATAGCCCTGATGAAGTCAGAGATGTAAGAACATTGATTGACTGACGAAACACGTGTTGGCTATATCTGAAGGATATATTAGAAGATGAGAACATTTGGAAATTGAAGAATCCTGAAGGAATAAACTTTTTGGATATAAGAAGATTTGGACATATCTTTATTTTGGGGTGCTCGGGAAACTGTGTTGTATATTTACTTTAAAACAATTATTAAACTATTAATTTTAATTTATTTTATAATTTAAAAATTATATAAAAATGTACAAATATATATATATATAAATACAAAAAAAGATCACTTCACTAAAAAGTAACCGGAGGACACAGCGGGGACATTGGCAAGGTCCATTTATTGACAATAGGTGTGGCATGACGCGTTTCGGCGAGGTTTACCTGTTTCAAATGCCATGAATACCGGGATTTTGCCTCCTCCATCATTTTGAATGTGTTGAAATATTCCCATTGGTGAGAGTCCAGCTGGCCCCAGTTTTCCAATTGAGCATTCCTGCAGCCCTGGATGGTGGACTACAGTTCCCAGCAGGCAACAACACTGGGTGAGTATCTCCTGTGGGGCTTGAGTGGATTCACAATGAGCGCTGGTGTTTCTGCCAAAAAGAGTTAGTGTCTGTTTTTAAGTCCCGATGAAATCTTTGCCACGGACTTAGCCTGGGTCCCCAGGCGCCCTGCCACACTTCAAGCAACACTCAGAGCTGTGAAACTCTGATACAATGATCGCGATTCTCCGTGAAGTCACGGACTGCACATTGCAGCAGTACCATGCACAACTTGGTCGTGGCGGTCAAGAGGCTATCCACTCCCATGGGTCTACTCCTTTTCGTGCCAATGAGGCCTCTGACATTCTATTATAAATTAAAACATTAAACTATTTAAAAATCTTTAAACTTAAATTTACCACTCCAGTCAGTGCAAAAGGAGGGAAAGTGTTGGATAGCGGAGGGGTAAAAATTACTATTCCCACTCCAGCGAGTGTAACAGTAGGGGAAGTGTTGGATAGCAGACAGGTAAAAATTACTATTCCCACTCCAGTGAGTGCAACAGTAGGGAAAGTTTTGGATAGCGGAGGGGTAAAAATTACTATTCCCACTCCAGTGAGTGCAACAGTAGGGAAAGTTTTGGATAGCGGAGGGGTAAAAATTACTATTCCCACTCCAGCGAATGTAACAGTAGGGAAAGTGTTGGATAGCGGACAGGTAAAAATTACTATTCCCACTCCAATCAATCAATCAATCAATCAATCAATCAATCAATCAATCAATCAGGGGTTTATTAAGTGTGCTAATCACCCGTGTGGGTCTCAAGGCGCTGAGGGGCGGGGGGGTTTCAGATCCGTTAGCCAAAGAGCCAGGTCTTGAGGACCTTCCTGAAGTTGTTCAGGGAGGGGGCGAGTCTGATGTCTGCTGGGAGCTCGTTCCAGGTTTTGGCCACAATGTGAGAGAAGGACCTTCCACCTGCTCTGGCTCTGCGGATGCGCGGGGTTTTGGCCAGTGCGAGGTTGGAAGATCGGAGGTTTCTTTTGGATACGTGGAAGTTGATTCTGTCGTTGAGGTATTTGGGTCCGGTGTTGTGTAGGCATTTGTAGGCATGGGTGAGGATTTTGAAGGTGACTTTTTTCTCCACGGGGAGCCAATGGAGCGTTTGAAGGTGTTGGCTGATGTGTTCGTGCCGGGGGATGCCGAGGACGAGTCGGGCAGTGGTATTCTGTATCATCTGGAGTTTTCGGAGTAGGGACTTGTTTATGCCGGCATATAGTCTGTTTCCATAGTCCAGTCTGCTGGTGATGAGTGCGTGGGTGACTGTCTTCCTTGACTCCGTGGGGATCCAATTGAAGGTCTTGCAGAGGATGCGGAGGGTGTTGAAGCAGCTGGAGGTGACGGCATTGATCTGTCGGTTCATGGTGAGGATGAGTCGAGTAAGATGCAGAGGTTTTTGGCGTGGTTCGAGGGGGTCGGTGGGCTTCTGAGGGCTGTCGGCCACCAGGTGTTTTCCCATGCTGAAGGGGTGGTTACGAGGACAAGGACTTCTGTCTTCTCGGCGTTGAGCTTGAGGCAGCTGTTGGTCATTCAGACAGCGACCTCCTGCATTCCTTTCTGGAAGTTGAGTCTGGCGGTGGCGGGGTCTTTGGTGAGGGAGAGGATGAGCTGGGTGTCGTCAGAGTAGGAGACGATGTTGAGGCCGTGTTGTCTGACGATGGCGGTGAGGGGGGCCATGTAGATGTTGAAGAGGGTCGGGCTCAGCGATGATCCCTGTGGGACTCTGCAGCTGATTTCCGTGGGATCAGAGAGGAAGGGCGGCAGTCTGATTCTTTGGCTTCTTCCGGTGAGGAATGATCGGATCCAGTCTAGGGCTGTTCCTTGTATGCCAGCGTTGTGTAGTCTGGCGACGAGCGTGCGGTGGGAGAAGGTGTCGAAGGCTGCTGAGAGGTCGAGTAGGATGAAGGCTGTGGAGTGGCCTTGGTCCAGGAGGGTGCGGATGTCATCTGTGGCGGCGAGTAGGGCAGTCTCTGTGCTGTGGTTGCTTCGGAATCTGGATTGGGACGGGTCGAGGATGGCATTGTCTTCGATGAATCGTGTTAGTTCCCTGTTGACTGTTTTCTCTGCAACTTTGGCCGCAAAGGTGAGGAGCGAGATGGGCCGGTAGTTCTTGAGGTCAGGTGGGGTCAGCTGTCGACTTCTTGAGCAGGGGCCTGACTTCTGCGTGTTTCCAGTCATCTGGGAAGGTGCCTGTTTCGAGGGTTGTGTTGATGGTGCATTGTAGTTCGGGTGCGATGGCAGTGGCGGCTCTGTGGTAGATGTGTGGGGGGCAGGGGTCAGTGGGGGCCCCTGAGTGGATGTCTTTCATGGTTGAGGTGGTGTCTTCAGCTGTGATCAGAGTCCAGGTGGAGATGGTGGGCTGGCTGGTGCGTCTGGGGGGGGGGCGGCTGTAGCGTCAGGTGGGAGGTCGATGAAGTTGTCGTAGAGGTTTTTGATCTTGAGGTGGAAGTAGGTTTCAAGCTTGTCGCAGAGGTCTTGGGACGGGGTGATGTCTGTGGCTTCGCTGCGAGGGTTGGTGAATTCCTGGATGACAGTGAAAAGTTCCTTGGAGTTGGTGGAGTTGGCGAAGATTTTGGTGTGGATGAAGGTCCTCTTGGTGGTTCTGATTTGGTTGTGGTAGTCCGTCACGTCATGCTTGTGTAGGTGGCGTGGTTTTTGGGTGTCTTGGTGTTTCTCCAGTTCTTCTCCAGGTGCCTGAAGGTGCGCCTGGCTTCTTGGAGGTCGGTGGTGAACCAGGCGGCTTTCCTTGGGCGCTGTTTGTTGGAGTTGCGTAGCGGGGCGAGCTCGCCAACGCATTTTGAGATCCAGGTGTGGAGTTCTCTGGCTGCGATGTTGGTGTCGGATGCCGAGGTGTGGTTGTTTCGGGTGAGGGCGGAGTTGAGTTGGTCATCGGTGACTTTGCTCCAGTTCCTTCGTGGTGGGCGTGGGGCTGGTGTGGGTGCCCTGGGTTTGTCGACAGTGAAATGTACGCAGTAGTGGTCGGCCCATGGGGGTTGCGTTGTGCGGCTGAAGTAAACGCTGTTACCTGCTGCGAAGATGGGGTCGAGGGTGTGTCATGCCCTGTGGGTCGGTGTAGAGATGAGTTGTTTGAGTCTGATGTTGGCGAGGTTGTCACGAAGGGTAGTGGAGTTGGGGTCGCTGGCGTTGTCGAGGTGGAAGTTTAGGTCTCCAATGAGTATGTAGTTCATTGTGGCGATGGCGTGGGGTGCGATGAGGTCGGTGATGGTGGAGGCAAAGGGAGCCCGGGGGGTCTGTAGATGAGGGTTCCCCGGAGCGTGGAGTTGGGGCTGGTCTGGATCTGGAAGTGCAGGTGTTCGGCGGAGGGGAAGGTTTCACTGGAGGTGGTGAGCCGGAGGGTGTTCTTCTTGGTAATGGTGAGGCCTCCTCCCTGCTGGTTGGGGCAGTCCTTCCTCTGGATCTTGTATCCGTCCGGGATGGCGGTGTTGATGTCGGGGGTGGAGGAGGCGCTGGTCCAGGTCTCAATGAAGAAGGCGATGTCGGGCAAGAGGGAGTCGAGCAGATTCCAGATCTCCACAGCGTGTTTGTGTACGGAGCGTACGTTGAGGAGGATGCATCTCAGGGTGTCGCCGGTGTTGGTTTCTGCGGTGTTGGAGGTCGGGGTGGTGGTGAAGGTCTGGCGGCAGCGGAGGCAGGAGAACTGTCCGTGGGTCGTGTTAGGCATGGCCTGTTGGCAGTCGCTGAATCATCCAGGGTTCAGTGCGTGGAGGGCGGCTGTGTTGTAGCGGGGGGTGGGATGAGATGCAGGGCCCCTGGTGCTGGTTGCGGTCGGGTCGTGGATGGGCGCAGACGGGCTTGCCTTAGGCGCACCTTCAGCGCGCCAATGGTGCGACCGCGCGGGAGCCGCCATTAAGTAGGGGAGGGGGGAGGGACGAGAGGCTGGGAGGCGGGAGCATGGACTGTCCGGGGGGGAGGGGCCGCAGGGGCAGCAGCAGCGGAGCGGCAGATGGAGGCAGGCACCAGAAGAAAACAGAGGGGAAGAATAAAATTAACACACAGGTGGCACAACAGTAAAAAAAGTTACACAAGTGAAGAGCGGATTAAATAATTACGGTGGCGGCTGGAGGCAGGCTGGTTCTTGGGTGGAGCAGGAAGCAAGAGCGGGCAGCAGCCTCGAACCTCCCAAGGAGGAGGTCGGGGTCTTGAGGGCAGGAGACGGCACCGCAGCACTGCGGGGAGAGAGTGGACCTCGACCGAGTGCAACAGCAGGGAAAGTGTTGGATAGCGGAAGGGTAAAACTTACTATTCCCACTCCAGTGAGTGCAACAGTAGGGAAAGTGTTAGATAGCGGAGGGGTAAAAACTACTATTCCCACTCAGGTCAGTACAACAATAGGGAAAGTATTGGATAGCGGAGGGGTAAAAATTACTATTCTCACTCCAGTGAGTGCAACAATAGGGAAAGTGTTGGATAGCGGAGGGATAAAATGTACTATTCCCACTCCAGTCAGTACAACCGTAGGGAAAGTGTTGGAAAGTGGAGGGATCAAATTTACTATTCCCACGTCAGTCTGTGCAACCGTAGGGAAAGTGTTAGATAGTGGAGGGGTAAAAATTACTATTTCCACTCCAGTGAGTGCAACAATAGGGAAAGTGTTGGATAGCGGATGGGTAAAAATTATTATTCCCACTCCATAAGTGTAACAGTAGGGAAAGTGTTGGATAGCGGAGGGGTAAAAATTTCTATTCCCACTCCAGTCAGTGCAACAGTAGGGAAATTGTTGGATTGCGGAGGGATAACATTTTCTATTCCCACTCCAATAATTGCAACAGTAGGGAAAGTGTTGGATAGCAGAGGGGTAAAAATTACCATTCCCACTCCAATAAGTGCAACAGTAGAAAAGTGTTGAATAGCGGAGGGGTAAAATTACTAATCCCACTCCAATCGGTGCAACAGTAGGGAAAGTGCTGGTGTGCGGAGGGGTAAGAATTATTATTCTCACTCCAGTCAGTTCAAAATTAAAAACAAACAAAATATTAACAACAAAAATATTTAAAAAACAAAATATATAAATATGATAAAAATTAATATACAAATATATTTATTACAAATTTAAAAAAACATATTATAATGTTAAATGCATATGACTAATACCTACAAATATATTAAATAAAATAAAAAATTATATTCATACAAATAAATATTTTTAATTAGAAATTATTTAGAAACAAAAAGATTAATAAATACATCAATTTACTTTTTTTATTTCCTACCGTATAAAACCACACACTTCATAACCCACATCAAAATTTAAAAAAATGTATTTACATAATTAACATAATTAACTACCAATTAAAAAATATTATTAATTAAAAAACAAATTAAAACTCATAAAAATTAATAAACGTCCCACACTTTACCCCAATAACCCCCACAAACCACATCTCAAATTAAACTGTAAAACAATTGATAACACAATTAAAACTTATTTTCAATTAAAAAACTAATAGTATTTAAAAACTAATTATAAAGTAAGTACAATTAATTTACTCCCCACCCTTTACCCCTATAAAAGTAAAACCCACACACAAAAAATATAAATAATTACCCTAATTCAAAATTAATTAATTAGTTACTATTAGTGATCAACTAATTATTAATTAATTAAACATAAATTACTTCACACCCTTGACCCCTATAAATCCCACAACCCGCACCTAAAATTAATTACCCGATTTCCATAATTAATTTTCAATCATTTAATTAATATCAATTAACAACTAATTATTAATTAATCAAAAATAAATACCTTCCCACCCATTACCCCATAATCCCCACAACCCGCATCTAAAATTAATCACACAATTTCCATACTTAATTTTCAATTAATTAATTAATGCTAATTAACAACTTATTATTAATTAATTAAAAATAAACTACTTCCCACCCTTTACCCCTATAGACCCCACAATCTGCACCTAAAAAAAGTACACAATTACCATAACTATTTAGCAATTAATTAATTAATATTAATTAACAACCAATTAATAAATTACTTCCCACAATTAACACTATAAAATCTAAATAAATAAATAATAATAAATACAAAATAATCATTAATTTATTATAATTAAATTACTTCCCACCTTATTCCCTATAAACCCACAACCCGCTACAGACCTAAAAACGCAAAATTTGACTAAAATATAATTGATAACTACTAATAATTTAACACATTATTAAAAAACATAAACAATTCTTATGCAAAAAAATACATCACATACGTTTAAAATATATACTAAAATACATAACTCTAATTAAAACATCGATATTTTAAACAACTATATTTTTGCAAATGATATTAATGACTTCTATATTTTTAAAAACAATATTTCTTACCTTAAAATCGATATTCTTGACCACGATTTTCTTGCTGTCGATATTTCTGACCCACGATATTTAGGACTCAATATTTCTGTAGTTCGACATTTCCAACTCGATATTCTGTCTGCACACCTTCAAGTAAGCCTTAAAGGCCCGCTAAGAATGAGGAATTATACTTGGTTTTCAGAGAGTTTATGCAATTCTTTGACAACTATGCTGAAGTCTTCAGACTCAAAAGTGTTCATGTTTCCCAGATCTCAAAGTTTGTCAGCCCATTGGATTCCCCATTTTATAGCACATTTTTACACATAGGGGTCGATTCCGATTTCGGCTGGAAAACGTTGTTCCCGACACGGACCCGTCATATTTCCCGACCGAACCGTACACACGCCTTCCAAATGGCTGAGTACGATGCGATGCTTGAAATATACAACTGACTCGGCCGGAATTTTTTTTTACGGCCGAGTTGGAAGGAAAGGAGCCTTACGCGATAGACTCGTACGCGCAAGATTCGAGATAGCCAAGCGTCAACCCGACGCAACAGACACGTGCATGTACGACTCCATGTAGCCAAGCATTAACACGACACGACAATCTCGGACACGAACGATGCCACATAGTCCAGCATCAACACAACCCAATAGACACGTACGCGAACGATTCTACACAGCAAAGCACATACACGACGCGACAGACTCGTACGCGAACGATGCCACATAGCCTAGTATGTATGGAACAGACTTGGACAAAACAAATAACACAAGAACAAGGATCATGTGCCATCAAAACGACTTACATAATCCTGAAAAAATAATACAATAGAAACAGAAAAAAGACTACCAAAAAATGCATTGTCATCTACAAAAAAAACTAAATTTAAATATTGAGACACACCCACAACTCAACCTATATAAAGGGAGCAAAAACTTCCCAACACCATTTCCTACTTCGACAGACATGCAAGCAGACCACACTGCTACACAGACAAATCATCTACCCACTACAAACACACACAACTCATCCACCACACAACCTCCACACAACTAGCACCACTGAAACACACCTCCACTCACACTCACTCACCCTCACCTTCACACACACATACACCTACACCACCACCCATCACCATGCCCCCAAAGAAGAATCCAAAGTTCTTAGATGCTGAGTTGGAAGTCATGATAGATGAAATCATCCGAGTTGAGCCACAGTTATTTGGCACCTTGGCCCAACAGACCTCCCAGTCCCAGAGAACCAAGATGTGGGAGAGGATTATCAACAAGGTGAATGCCCATTCACCTACCTTGGGCACAAAGGAGGATATCCGGAACCGGTACTATGATGTACGCAGGAGGGTTAAGAAGCTGATTGCCAGAGAACATGCCCTGAGCAACAAGACTGGCGGTGGCCGTCATAAACCGGTGCGTTTCACCACCTGGGAGGTGAAGGTGCGGGTCCTCCTCCCACCAGAGGCCATAACTGGATTAGCTGAAATACCGGAAACTGGTGAGTACACCACATAACACAAACCACACACACTAAAAACACACATCAGGGACAATGCCCATCTGACAGTAGATGTGAGGTGCAATGCAAGATGGCTGACACTCTTGGGTTGTGTCATGTGCACAAGGCATTGTTGTGTTTTGCATTGTACTTCAACATCAGTCAGCGGTGTCAGCATCCTTGAACTACACTACCCTCACTGTCATTGATCCTCTGTCAATGCTGAGTAAGCTGGTCTGTTTGCCATTGGGAAGAGGGGTAGAAGTCAACGCAGCCTAACTCAAGCACTAAACACACTGTACCTCACATCCCTGACCATGAAAAGGCAACTGATCATCCTTGGGAAACTCCTCTGTCCATGGAGAACAAGTAGATTGTACATGAAGTGATCATGCGCAAAAGTAAGCTGCGACAAAATGTACTACAGAAAGATATTCACATGTGTGCAAAGTGATGAGAAATATCAACACAAATATGTCTTTCCACATTGCATATGTTTACAAACCCTGCAAAAACAACACAGGCATAACAACGACCGTGTTGTTACATTGCAGAACATCACAACGCAAAATATCACACAAACTTGCTGTAGGTACTGCGCAGGATTACGAACTGATACAATTTACCATTACAAGTCCAGTGTGTGCAACAGCAGGGAATGTTAGATCATACAAATATCTGATTATACAACCACTCATGTTAGCGAATACCCTACTGCATGTCAATGTAATGACTTGTGTTTCAATGGACTGCCATGTAACAATGCATTTGTCATAACAAACTATTGCATTCGATGTCACACATGTGATGTCATTGATGATTCACATCAACACGTTCATCCAAGCTAAATTAGTAAATGCTGACACAGATTCAGGATAGTGAGTATGTATATCACCTCAGCAATGTGACAGTTACAAACATGCACAAAGGCAAGCACAGATGCACAAATCTTGCTAAACATCAGAATTGTTACAGTATGTAAGTCATAGTGAAAACACTGATGTGTGAAATAACAACACACCTGGGCCATGCACAGAGTGTCACTTGACAATCAATTTCTTCGTACAGTCAAGGATAAAAATACATGCACATTGATGCACAGAGCTGGACATGCACAGTAAAGCACATCTTTACTAAATCCCAATGTCCCATGAACAAATATCCCAGTGTCTGTGACGATTGATGAGAATAAATTTGAAGGAAACGCTACATTATCCACAACATCTTCACATTTGTCCGTATATGTTACCATAACATGTGAAAATACACAACTAACATTGTGTCCCTCTTCTACCCACAGGCACTCCTGAACTGAGTTCAGCATCTGGACATGATTCTGAGTCCACTAGCATACCCAGCACTACGTCGGACACTGAGACCTCCAGTGGGGATGACTCTCACACCTTCTCGGGCGATGTGGACCAAACTGGCACCTCCGGTGTGGGTCAGCATGCGGCACCAGTACGATCACCAGCCCCAGCGACCACTCCGGCAACATCTGTGAATGCCCAGGATCCCCACGGACACACCCAGACAACAAAACACTGGGAGCACAGCAACACAGGCCACTCTGGAGTTGGCAGGAAACACCAGCCCTGTCAACAATGAAGGAGGACAGGAGCTGTCAGTGCATGCAACGCCAGGCAATGTCCGTGTGGGTAGGGTTAGGAGTGGTGTGAGGGTGCGCGGCGGGAGGACACGTCCCACAGCTGGTGTCGGAGATCAAGCTGACCCCGAGTTGCAACGCATGTATGATGTATATCGCGAATGCACCGGAGACTTTGCCCAGGTTGTTGGGAACCTCAGGGACATCAAACATCAGCAGGCTGCACATTTTGACCAGATGGACCTCCATATGGACCGTATGGACCAACACATGGACCGTATGGACTAACACATGGACTGTATGGAGTCCAACTGGTCAAAAATAGACGATCTCACAGCGGTGCATAGGGACATACTCACATGCCTACGCCAGATAACTACCAACATTACCCCACCACCCCATGTGCACTCCACATCTGTTGAGTCAACATCTGCAACTGCCACAGTGAGGGATGAGGAGTATGGCGTAGAGTCCCCTCCACCGCAGCAGCCTGATACTGAGGGTCCCCCCTCCGAAGAAGAGGGGCCGTCCAAGGAAGACTGGCAAGTGGGAGACTGATGGCCATGCATCCCCCCCAGAAGTAAAGAAATGCTCAGGATATCCTCCATTGTGTGCAAAGAATTCACTTTGTTGACAGTCCCTGGACTCTCTCACATGGGATGGAGTGTTTAAGTTGGACTACTTGCTAAAATTACTGTGGACTTTGCTTGGAAGATTTTCATCTAACAACACTTCCAACTCCTCCATGAACTTTGGATTTAAAACTTTGGAATGCAATTACCCTTAACTGTTAGATTCATCATATGCACATTAATAAAATCATATTCACACAATCCCTGTGTCATCTGTGAATTATACACTGTACCCACAATTGAAATTATGATCAGCACAACCTGGCACTGTCTCCAAATGATGTGCATGAGTTCTGTGGTAGGGATTCTGCACATACAGAACCACGCACAATAAAATAGGCCGTTATTGAAAGATGGTTGGACATTCCTTGCACATCAGAACCCACAATCCAAAGAGCCACTACCTCTAGTGTCCCATTAGCTCAACAAGACATACAGAAGATACACAATGATTCTACCACCCAGAACACAGTACTATCAACCTCTCAGAGTCACGGAAGCAATGCACACCTTCTCGCTCACTCACCCATGCTTGGCCACAAAAATATAATGCATAGTCTAAGTAAAGTTTAAAATGTCACGTTTAAGAAAGAACAATCTCTGTCCGTTGTCTTACACTGCAGTATACGAGCTCGCACCAGCAGCAGAATACATGATAATCAAACAATATTCATCTCCACATTTCCATAGAAGACAAAAGGTGAAATGTGTATCTATGAACAGTGTGGAAATCACCACCCTCTGTGATGGTGACGTATTTATCATACTAATGAAGATCTCTGTGCCAAATCGGGTGACCCGCTCACCTTAGAAACTATGAGTACTGGTTAAAGCATATGCACAGCAAAGCTCGTGTTCATAGAAGGTAATCTTCCATCTGTGTAGATGAATCCCCTGTGCGTCAATGTAATGCTAGTATTTCTCATTTGTGTCAAAAAGTGTACCATTTCATGGATAAACAATACGTGCTGACTAGATCGTCCATTACAAAGAGTCTTGAATTTCAACCTTGTGGTGCAGCGCTTGAACAGTACCAAAATGATCTCATGTGGACTCAAAGGCATCTTGTACAACAAGCAGAGATAGAATGTGCACAAAAATGTAAGACACAATGCTAAAATGTAAGCTTGGATTAGGGTAATTTAGCATAATCCAGCATGATCCTAGGGACCAGCTGACAAATCATCTACCGTCTTGTGAATAAATGTCACATGACACATACCAGAGATAGATACGCAAGGTCACCACAACACACATAGCACATGCAACATTAAAATATTGCACACACTGTTGTCAAATTAGACCATTGAACCGCACAAACAATGACCATTGTCTAATGAAATGAACACCATGGCATAAATACAGGATATAAACGATTGTAGCATGTGTGGAAACAGACAAGGCAAACATCAATGTGTGTAACAGGTTTATTACACAGGCACAAGCTCTGCTCAACACAAAAGCAAACTGATTACAGTTCCAAGTATTCAAATAAACTAAAGAAATGAAAGATCTGACCGAAAACATTGTCTGTCAGAGAGTACTGTTCCAAATTGAAATTCCATTATGGAACAGCATTGTGTGTACCCACACAACAGCCAAAGGAGCCTGTGAAGGAGATACATAGTAAAGTCTTAAATACAACTTGCTATGATGACATATCCAATAATTGACTCACTATTGTCCATTGTAACTTCTGAACCCAAGCTAGGAGTAAGTTCAACAATGTAGTGGTGACCATCATAACTTAACATACACTATACAACAACAATGACCCTGTAAATTAGCATACACACACACGTATCACAACATATTGTTCTACATAAACACATCCCGCTTAGGAAAGGCATTATCAAACATCTTTGCATACTTACACTCATGTAAAAAAGTTGTTAATGAGCTGTCTCCTGACATCCACCTCCTCCTCCTCACCTCACTGGCAACGTGCCCGAGGCCTGGATCCTCCCTTGATGGAGGCCGTTGGTCCCTGTCATCCTGGATGAGCGGGAGCTCATTCCTCACAGCCAAGTTGTGAAGCATGCAGCACACGATTATGATCTTGCACACCTTAGCCGGGGAATATTGAAGGGCACCTCCTGTCCGGTCCAGGCAACGAAATCTGGTTTTCAGCAGCCCAAATGTGCGCTCTGTCACTCGTCTGGTCTGCCCATGTGCTTCGTTGTAACGGACATCAGCTGGGGTGACCGGGTTCCTGAGTGGTGTCAGCAACCAGGGCATGTTGGGGTATCCAGAGTTTCCTACATTTATCAAATATAAAAGATCATTTGAGCAAAAACAGGGTACAACATGACAGACAATGAACACACAACTGATACTGACACCATGACTCACCAACAAGCCAGGCACGCTCATTCCTGAGCTGGGACATCAGCTGGGGTATCCGACTCATCCTCATTATGTATGTGTTGTGGGCAGATCCCGGGAAACGCACACATACATGGGAGATGATCTGGTCCGCCAGACATACCACAAGGGCATTGATCGAATGGAAGTGTTTACGATTTCTGTAAACCTGTTCATGGGCTCGTGGTGCGATCAAACCCACATGTGTCCCATCAATCGATCCAATCACATGTGGCATGTGTCCCAGGGCATAAAAGTCATCTTTAATGGCACGGAACTGTGGCGGTGTAGGAAACTGTATGTACATGTTGAGGAACCTCAACATGGCCTCACACACATCCCGGAGCACTCGACTAAACATCATCTGCGACATCCCACCAGCATCAGCCACAGTAAATTGGAACGATCCTGTCGCAAAATAATGTAGTGCCGCCATCACCTTCACCTTGGGGGTCAGGGCAAAGGGATATGTGCGTCCAGGTTGCAAGTGTGGTGACAACTGGTCTGTCAATTCAGAAATTAATTGCCTCGTGAACCTGTATTTCCTCATGCACTCACGTTCCACCATGGTCGCAAGGTCAGGGAAGGGTCTGTGGACATTTGGTCCCCTGCGTAACATATGACAAAGTATGCACACATATTACTAGTACTAATAAAAATAACGTAATCTAGATTCAACATATCGCATTACACTTTCAATTAAGACACAGTGAAGTCAGAGGTGTGAGGTTGAGCTAATACACAACTGACAGCTATGTGATCCTGAACATACACTCAATTTTGTCATGGATATTCAAGTGATACAGAGTTGTACTGTGACTATTCACTGTTGTCTGTCACTCTCCATGTGATCAATCGTAACATACACGACACACACCTAATTAAGTATCAAACATAGATGTCAAGGTCAACTAGCACATGTTCTAAAGGTACACAGACATGGATCATGTATTGCAACCTAGCAACAACACTAGATACAGACAGCTTGTCACCATGCACACCACTGTCATGGTGTGGACATTGTCATGATGTGATGTCAGACCTACATGTCCTATCACATACACAAAAAATTGATGATGTGTAGCACAGGAGGATGATCTGTGAAGTGGTCACTCACACTTGTCCTGTTCCTCACAAACAATGCAATTTTTGCACTGTAAGCTAGGAACATCATGGGAGTAGTCTTGTATATGTCTGTGTCTCATTTGACATGTGCTTCACTCCATCCACACAGGGCATACAGCATGACATGAATCTTACATATACTGTCTGACATGATGAGTGAGCATTGCATGGACGCGTGAGCCAACTCCTGGCTGAGCCGGACTGACAGATTGCATGCTTAAGACAATGCTGTTCGACGCGGGTGAGCATTGCATGGATGCGTGAGCCAACTCCTGGCCGAGCCGGACTGACAGATTGCATGCTTAAGACAATGCTGTTCGATGCGGGTGAGCATTGCATGGATGAGTGAGCCAACTCCTGGCCGAGCCAGACTGACAGATTGCATGCTTAAGACAATGCTGTTCGACGTGGGTGAGTTCTCAAAATACGCGTCTGCCACATCCTGACCGATCCGGACCCACAGATTGCATGCTTGATTAAATGCTGTTCGACGCGGGTGAGTTTTCAAAATACACGTCGGACACCTAGGGTCCAAGGCGTGCGCACGCCTTGGTCCCTAGGTGTCCGACGCGTATTTTGAAAACTCTGAATTTAATGGTGACATACGCGGGTGAGTTTTCAAAAGAAGCGTCGGACACTTAGAGACCAAGGCGTGCGCATGCCTTGGACCCTGAATGTAATGGTGACATACGGGGGTGGGTTTTCAAAAGACGCGTCGGACACCTAGGGACCAAGGCGCGTGCACGCCTTGGACCCTGAATGTAATGGTGACATATGCGGGTGGGTTTTCAAAAGACGCGTAGGACACTTAGGGACCAAGGCGCGCGCACGCCTTGGACCCTGAATGTAATGGTGACATACGCGGGTGGGTTTTCAAAAGACGCGTCGGACACCTAGGGACCAAGGCGTGCGCACGCCTTGGACCCCGAATGTAATGGTGACATACGCGGGTGGGTTTTCAAAAGACGCGTCGGACACCTAGGGACCAAGGCGTGCGCACGCCTTGGACCCTGAATGTAATGGTGACATACACGGGTGGGTTTTCAAAAGATGCGTCGGACACCTAGGGACCAAGGCGTGCGCATGCCTTGGACCCTGAATGTAATGGTGACATACACGGGTGGGTTTTCAAAAGACGCGTCGGACACCTAGGGACCAAGGCAGGCGCACGCATTGGCTATTGACTGCCATGGAGACTGACGCGGATTTGATACTTGTACGATTCGTGTGCTGAAAAATCCGTTGGCTCCCTACAACAATGTATCAAACTCATTGGTGTCATGAAGTTGAACTTTTTAAATGATGCGGAAGGCGTGTACGAGGCGTGCAATGCGATGGATTGGCCAGATTCATAGGATGCAAACGTGTCGGACCTATCGCTTTGGACGCATGGTTCATAATCTGCCTCTGCAGCACAGATATAAGGCTGTCTGTTCCCCTGATAGCTCACTTGCCTGCACTACATGCTCCAGATTGACATCTCTGCTACCACTGCTGCTGTCTCTGCATCCTCTGGCTTCAAGAATGGCACGTACTGTGGAGAGGGCCCCAGCCTTCACAGAGGAGGAGAACCAGGCCCTGCTGGACAGCCTCCTTCCACAGTACAGCAAGCTGTATGGGAAACCAGGGGAGCAGGTGAGTGTGCAGTCCACGTCCTTTCTCATTGTGCATGTTATCTGTCTAGCACTAATGGCATTGTGTACACCAGTGGCTAGCATGCTCACTGAGTAGTTGTAACCCCCAAAGTGTGTAGGTACCTGTAGGGAACAGGTACTGTGCTGAAAAAGTGCATTTTTACACGGTCATAAGACCCAGGCAATGTTTCCATGTTGTTAATGCAGGACAACTGTCCATTACCATAGTTGCACTACCTGTGTACATCATATGCCCTTGTGATAACGACATGTATATCCAACTGTGTGATGCACAAACATGTTGCATGTGTAGTAATGGTCTTTTAACTTTGTCATCCTCACAGGTTGATGCCCATCAGAAACAGGAGATCTGGAAGACCATCGTCCGGGCAGTTCGATCTGTGGGGGTCTACAAGCGCTGCATCCGCAACTGCCAGAAGAGGTGGCAGGACCTTCGTGGCTGGACCCGGAGGATCGCAAGAGTCCAGCTGAAGCTGTCGCCTCCTCGCAGAAGGGGCGGACGATGGATCCTGACCCCCCACATGCTCCGGATTCTGACGGTGGTCTTCCCTGACCTGGATGGGCAGTTAAAGGCCAGACAGCAGCATGGAGGGGGTAAGTGCATGCCTTTTCTGTGAACTATGTCTCACATGCTATTTGCACTGCTTCAGTCTGGTTACACCCCCACAGTTCGTCTGTCTGCTTGAACAAGAGTCATGTGCCTAAATTAGGTGATGGCCCATCCTCATCTGATACACAGGTGTGGCCCTTTCAGTCTGTGACTTGTGTCACTTGGGTTGTGTGTCCCTGCTGTTGTCTAAGGATAAGGTTTGAAACAGCATCTGCTACTGGTGCATTGTTTTGGGCTTCATGAGTGAGGCAATTGATTGACATGTGTCTGCACATTGCCAGAAAGCTGACATGTACTCTATGTGGGCCATTAATATGTGTACTAATTGCTGCTCTGGCTCACCATATGTGTCTGGGGTATTTACCACACACTCATGCAGCAGGTGAGACAATGTTGGGGCCTCAGAAGAATGTGCATCATGTGTGTCACACATGCATAGACACATGCCTAGTGTTCAGGGTTATCCCATGTTGCACATGGACCAGGACAGGTATGCCTACTCCGGACATGAAAGTACACTCTGTTCTCCTACTCCTATGTGCCAGCCTACATTTTGTGCATTGTGAAATGTGCAAACAGGTGTCTGCCTCTGTTTCATTGTGGAGTGGCCTAGCTTTTTAGACTCCTGGGGTGTTAAACAGTTTGGGGTGGGCAGCCCGCTGAGATGTGGCTGTTGGATCAGCACAATGGGGTGAAACATAGGTATGTAATCACTTGACTGTGCCTAATGGTGTATTCTACATTAAAGTGCAGGCAGCTTTAATTCGTTCTCATCAGACTGTGATGTGATCATGTTTACAGATTTGTGCTTGCAGTCACTCAACTGTAGCATTTGTATTACGTGGGATCATCAGATGGCTTAAGATGTGGGTAGCAGTGGGTGGACATGTGCACTTGACAGTGCAGACTGTTTGTTTTTGGATGCACTGCCCCTGTGACTGAAGCCAGTAATGACTGATTAGCCAGACTGGCCTGTAGCATGGTATACCACTTGCAAATGTGTATCCTGCATTAATGTCAGTTGTCCTGCATGCACTCAATTGTGGCATTGACCATCAATACATGAGCACATCATGGTGTCTGGTGAAGGGAGCATATCCATATTGCTGACAATGACTTTGGCCATCCCTTATCCTGACACATGTACTGAGTCAGTGGCAGGAGATGGGATATGTGTGTACTGACACATTTCAATCACAAATCCTGCAGTTCAGACAACTGTCTATGTGGTGCATGTGTGCACATATGAGTAATGGCATACTACATGCACCAGACAGATGGGTCCATGGACGGAAAGGATATGAGGGGCATGGTTGACTGGCAGACTGACAAGTGTCTTGTTCAAATATGTGTCAGCTCTTTTTGCAATATTTTGCAAATGATGCAAAGGCGTGCTCTGTAATGTGCTGTACTGACTGTGATGTGTCAGGTCAATACAGGTGGCTGATGTGGATCTGTTTATCCTGTTTGTTTGCAGATACATCTACGGCTACTGGAGGAGACAGCTCCACGGACCAAGAGGAGCCGCAGTGCCAGACTGGGTCCTCTGCAGAGGAGTCGGAGGGACCCAGTGGCACGGAGGGTGAGGGGAGCCACACTGAGGAGACCTCAGCTACAACCACCTCGGCTGAGGAACACAGCAGCTCGAGTGATGACTCCCTTGTGGAGGCGGGTGTCAGCAGACCCCAGACAACACCTAGTGAGTCTGTCCCCGCCACCACCACCATCTCCACCTTCCCATCTGCTCCCATCCCAGATGTCCGTGGAGGCTCCCGTGTAAGGGAGCATGTCTCCTTCGTGCCAGGCACCGCACCCCTGCCTCTGTCTCCCCTGCTGCCCTGAGTGTGGAGGCTGTGGACTTACTTAAGCAGATCCATGTAGGGCAGACAGCAATGCTGAGTGTCCTCCATTCTCACACCAGTCTGTTGACACAACTGGTGTCCTTCATGGAGGGCATTTCATCAAACATGTCTACCCTACAGCAGACCATTCAGTCCATGGCCTCCTCACAGACGGCAACAGTGTCCCTCCTCCAACAGTCCCTCACCCCTCCTACCTCTGCCCCATCCACAATCCCCACTACCCTACCTGTCCAAGGCACACACACACCGGCACAGGCACGCACCACAACAGACACAAGCAGCACACAGCCACGCAAGACAAAATCCAGACACACAAGCACGCACACTCCGGGGACTGATGGCACACACACAGGGGATGGGTTACAGACACACAAACAGCCATCCACGAGCACTCCACAGTCCTCAGATGCCTCTTCCTCCAAAACCCCTTCCCTTGCCTCACCTGCAGCCCCCCCTTCCCAGCAGCTCTTCCTCTGTGACCTTGGCCTCTTCCCCACCGATCCAACTTACAAGGGGAAGAGGAAGTCACCACGCACAGAGGGGAGTTCCCCTGCCACACGGACACCCTCCCCCAGGCGCAGGAACACTGAGGCCCCCATCCGCAAATCCCCCCGGACCAGGAAGGGCAAGACCCCACCACAATCCCGCACTTCCATCACACAGTCTCCGTCCTCCAGCCCCCAGGCCACCACTCCACAGGTCCCCCCACTACACCCTGCCCCAGGTTCCCCCACACACCGATACCGCATCCCCAAAATGCTTAGGCCCTCCCCCTACCACATGCACTTCCACCCCCACCTCACACGCTCAGCCTGTTCCTGCCACTGGTGTGGAGACCGTGTCTCCCCCCTCTGTCCTGCCCACCTCATCTGAACCCCATTACACTCCTTTGGAGATTGGCACTGCAGTAGAGAGCACATCCACCCCCGTCTGACTTGGGCACTGCAGTGGAGACCCCGTCCACACCATCTGACCTGACCACTGCAGTGGTGCCGGCAACCACCCCATCTGACTTGAGCCCTGCAGTGGTGACGGCGCCCACTGTGTCAGACACCTCCACTGCAGTTGCCAGCAACATTCCTGCACCCACCACCACACCCCTGCCCCATTCTGCTGTCCTCTGATCCTGTCCCTGCGGTGCCTGGCCTGCCCCTATGTATGCCCCTCCAAGGGGAGATGTCCCTTGGCCGTAGCAGTGCAGGCAAGCAATGGGTGTCAAGTTTCCACATGTCACCCTGTTGGGACTCCTGGAAGGACTGGCCATTGGCCTTTTGACATTGTTGAGTTCACAGTTACATGGATATCATTGCTGAATAAAGCAAATTGTTGTTATCCAGTGGTGTTGCATCTAATGTACATGATGTTGATGATGTGTATCATGAACTTGCAGTTGTAATGGTGTTTTAAAGGTATAAGAGACTGATTTGTTGATGTGATGGACTCCATGTGGTCCATGGGATATGTGTACTTTCCTGGTATGTATTCATGACATAATTTGCTGCTATTTCAGGGTGTTATGTTTGCAGAATTTGTGGACCAGGTATTACTCCTTCTGTTTGCTACTTCACATCTTTGCCATGCACTGTTGCACATATGTTGGGCTTACATTTCGGCACATTGTAAGATTCCCTGACTGGGCCAATCTCTCTCCACTGGACAGGCAGGTTTGTGCATCAATGGTACACAAATCATCTGTGTCATCAGTGCAACTAGCTCTACATGTGTATTGCGTATGTGCAGATGACTGAAGGGACACTCCCGTACGCAGGCTGATGTGACCAGAGCTTTCATTGTGTTGTAATTGTTGGCTCACTGAGCAAGTGTTATGCTGACATGACAGAGCCCTGCACAGACAACGTTTGGCACAGCTAACCTTCCCCAGGAGTGGAGTCCCCTCATGGCAGTGTGTCATACTGTGACATTGCCTGAGCCCATGGTGTGTGTAGTGTGAGCATGTCTGTGTGTGTTCCATTCACTTTTTCTACACAGCCTGTGTTCCCTACAGATGTTCCTGTTCGTGGCGCTTGCTGAGTTGTCCTGTGTTCATCCAACATCTTTGTCCTGGGTTTCCTGGGATGTAGGTGCATGGCACACTACTGGTCATTAGGGTGTCATCCCTAGGTGTTTTATTTGTAAAGCCCGGGGATGTTGTCAGACGCACGTGGGACACATTCAGGATTCCCCTTGGCACTTCTGTGTTGCCAACATGATGTAGTTTTCCCTATGTGGTATCTGTCAGTGAGTGGGTCACTTGTATGTGTGTGTGACTACTCCCACTCATCAGGGTCATAGTTGCAATGTTGGAAGGTGTCGACATGTGTTCTTTGTGGCTCTGCTTTGGTTCATCATTGTTGTGGGAGTGTGGCAGTGATCCCAATGATTCTGGTAGATTTCACGTCATGCCCAGGTACCGCATACTGTGCAGTGTGGCGGACATTCACAAGGGTTGTTGACTGGCCATGTGTGTGTATTTTTGGGAACCTTAGATCTCCCCACCACCCCTGGGATTGTCATGGGTGCATGAGCAATTTCACCAGTCCATGTGTGCTTAGCTGATGCACATTGTTGCAGATCAAGGTGTGTTGTGTTGAGGGTGGCCAAATGTGAGTTGTCTCATGGCTAGGCCCCTACCTACTTTGTGTTCATTGATGACAGGCCCTGGCCAGTGATTTGTTTGTGTAGGTGTGATGGAAGTTTGTTGGACAGGACGCATGCCCCAGTGCGTGCAGGTGACTGTACTCCACAGTATGGGCAACATCTACCTTTGTCATCACAGTGGGATTGTACAGGCTACTGTCACCCCAATGTAGGGTCCCTGAGGGTAGTGCTGTGTTGGGCTGTCTCTTGCTGTGTTGTTTGCTGTGCCGCCCAGCTTGTGTTACATGAATGATTTGGGATCCCACTCACCTGACAATGCCTGCTTGCCCACCAAGGGATGCTCAGTTCATGAGTTACTTTTGTATGGCACTGTGTACACATCTGTGTCATTGGAGTTCTGCCCACTGTCATGTGTTGTGTACTTGCCTGGGGACACTGAGACACACACACATGTTGTGTATGATATGCAGTGTGGGGCTGCCTGTCTGTGTTTGTGCATCTGCCCCACTGCATTGGTATGGCTTTTGCGGTCTATTGGCTTATGTTGTTTGGAGGTTTTTCCCTAGTGTCCCTGCGTCTCCTGGCTCATCAGTCTGCACATTCATCATGTTTGGTGTGTTCCATTGCTGCCATGGTATGGGACTTGGTAACCTGACATCTACAGTCTCCACAGGATTCCTTAGTTTGTGTATCTGTTTGTATAGATTTGTGTGTATGCATCATGGTGCTCACTTGTCGCATTGTCTAATTGTACACTGGAGTAATTGTCAGGGATCATGGCCATAGCTTGTCTGCACATGGCAGAGGGTGTTCTTGTGATACACAGCAATCTTTGCCTCACCAAATCTATGTTTGTATGTGACACAACCACTACATTGCCACAACATTGCTTGTGGTGTGGGGACCAGGAATCATGCATTTTGGTTTGGAGATGCTGCTATTTTCATGTCCACACTCACCTTATGGTCACTGTAGTAATGGGGGTTTAGGACACATTACCACATTGGTCCTAAGATGCTGGATTTTTTTAACCCCACTATCACCTTTTGGTCACTGTAGTGATGGGGGTTTAGACCCCATTACCACATTGGTCCTGAGATGCTGGATTTTTGAACCCCACTAACACCTTTTAGTCACTGTGGTGATGGGAGGTTTAGACCACATAAACACATTGCTCCAGAGATGCTGGATTTTTGAACACCACTGACACCTTTTGGTCACTGTGGTGATGGGGGGTTTAGACCACATTACCACATTGCTCCAGAGATGCTGGATTTTTGATCCATACTATCACCTTTTGGGCACACATGTGTTGGGAGTCACATTGTATGTTCACTGTCAGGATCTGTGTTGTGAGCATTTTACACACACATACATTAAATCTTGCAAAGATGGTAGGGGGGGTTTGCTTACTCATCCTATGTGTGTGAATCCTGGTAGTGCTAGGCAACCAGCCCCCTATGAGTGGGGATGGTAATAGTGATGGGCATCCAGCCTCCTATGGGTGGGGGTACTGGTGGTGATGGGCATACAGCCCCCTATGAGTAGGGGGTACTGGTGGTGATGGGCATTCTACCCCCTATGAGTGGGGATGGTAATAGTGATGGGCATCCAGCCTCCTATGGGTGGGGGTACTGGTGGTGATGGGCATACAGCCCCCTATGAGTAGGGGGTACTGGTGGTGATGGACATTCTACCCCCTATGAGTGGGGATGGTAATAGTGATGGGCATCCAGACTCCTATGGGGTGGACTCTGCTGGTAGTGCTAGGCATCCACCCCCCTATGTGGTGGACAATGCTGGGATAGGCATCCACCCCCCTATGGGGTGGACTCTGCTGGGAGTGATAGGCATCCACCCCCCTATGGGGTGGACAATGCAGGGATAGGCATCCACCCCCCTATGGGGTGGACTCTGCTGGGTGTGATAGGCATCCACCCCCCTATGGGGTGGACAATGCTGGGATAGGCTTCCACCCCCCTATGGGGTGGACAATGCTGGGATAGGCATCCATCCCCCTATGGGGTGGACTATGCTGGGATAGGCATCCACCCCCCTATGGGGTGGACAATGCTGGGAGTCATAGGCATCCGCCCCCCTATGGTGGTGTTTCCTTTCATGTCATTTTGGTGTGTGGTAGGTGTCTGACTTACCTTCTGTGTCGTGCACGTCGGTAACGGTAGGCATACAGTATAGGGAAGACATGCGCGATTGGATACATGTCTGTTCCGTCTCGTCCCCGTTGTTCGTGTTCTGGCGCGAATCGGAGCTTCAATACGCCTCGTCCGAATGCTGTGACGTGCTGGAAGCGGCACCCTGTACGACGCGTAGTGAAGACACATCGTACTTGCGTGTCTGAAAACTGGTTGGGAAAAGCCTCCATACGACTCGATTTCCATGTTTCCTGAGCCTGTTCGGTCGTGAAATAGAGCACGAATCGGAGCGGACGAATCGGTCGGACATTTGCCTGTAATATGCATCCTACTTGCTCGTTTGTAGATGGAAGCTCCGGATACGAGTCGGTCGTGAGGTAAGCCTACGAATGGCATTGGGAAGGCATTTTTAGCGACATCGGAATCGGGCCCTTAGAAGCTTGCAACGGCTTGGGTGAACTCTTTAATGATTCTGTAGTTAATGTTTGGTAACATATTTCATCTTCACCTAATGAAGAGTTTGCCTTTTGCCTCCACATAAGTTAGTCAATTTAAGCATTGCTGTCACGTAGTTTGCTTCTCTTTTGCCTCAATATTTTTTTTTATATAATTTAGTAAACGTAGGACCAGTAAAGTAGTACTGTTTCACTACATGCGACTCGCCATGAGGATTAGGGCAGCTATATAATTGATTTTCAAGCCACTCTTACTTAGCCATGTTTGTGTGTACGAAGAATGACATTGGCTACATGGGGCAAACGCATCACTTTCTTTAAACTTAATTTCGAAAGCATTCATGTGGAAGGATACCACGTAGCCAAAATATAGTTACTCGGAGGATTATTCCTGCTCTTGAGAATAAAGGTATAACATTGCACCCTTCCATTTGACAGGGATTTAGACAATACTCTAAATATGCTTCAAAAGCACAGAACAGGTTGAAGCACCTTGTAGGAAATCTCTCCAAATGGTAGTTTAAGCCACCTTCCATGCCACGGGCTCCTAACAATATAAATCTGACTGCTTCCTCATACTGGACAGAAATATTGACTTTATGCCGCTCGTAAGATATTTCTCCTCGTTACGCCTCACCTCGGGAGGCATAAAATGTTGATGCATTCCCAGGTTTGCAAGTTCTTGTAAATATGGAAATGCATCAAAAACCATGGGAGTTGCATGGGATCACCCAACGCAATGCCCATGGAACATCTCCCTTGCACAGAGTAAGGCAACACAGTGATTTGCGATGCCTTAACTTACTCCATATCTATCAACCATTCAAAGCCACACATGGTGGCTTTGCATGGCCTTATAAATATGATTTGGTGGTTTGCACTGCTGTTGTGTTACAAAAAGTGATGCTACTGCAGCGCAATGGGCTCATAAACATGCCCTCAAGATCGTTGGGAGGAACAAACTGAAAAAAAACATATTATGGAAGATAAAACAGATGATACCAGTGGAGATTTCTTGATGGCGGTCGACAATTACTGTTTTTAA
Organism: Calotriton arnoldi; assembly: GCA_963921515.1. NCBI lineage: Eukaryota > Metazoa > Chordata > Amphibia > Caudata > Salamandridae > Calotriton > Calotriton arnoldi. Next base: position 869,510 of record CAWUFW010008560.1, read on the forward strand.
AAAAGTCACAAACAATTAGTGTTGGAAAGTGGGTTATTAGTAGGGGCAAATGTATATCTGCCCCTGGCAATAAGGCCACTACCACAATATAGAGCTCAGTACAGGTCTTAGAAAATTATTCCCATGCTCAACACCTTGTAGCTTGGCTGCAAGAGGGCAGGCTTAACTTCAAAGACAGGTATGTAAAGCATTTAAAAACACCAATTCACTAAATAATTAAGACCCAACACAGAATAAAAATCCAACACCAATGTATAAAAATAGGAAATATTTTTATCTTTAAAATGACACAAAAACGAAAAAGATCCAATGTAGGAAACTGGATATAAGAATTTTAAAGATTTAGCACTATATAGCACATAGAAACCTATAGCGCCTATTGGGACATCTGGTCACACTAGATCGGGTCAAAGTCAAAGTTTCAGGCCCACCGTGGTAGAGGCCTACGCGGCTACCCCTCGCGTATGTCTCGGTCAAAGTTTTTACTTCTGACTTGGAAACTTTTATGGAGCTTTTCTTCCTGAGGTCCCTCAAAGCTCTCAGCCAGGCCGGATTCGGTGAGGGTTCACCGGCTTGCCTTGCAACTAGCTCCCGGTCAAACCTTTGGAAGTCCGACCTCCGGAGCCTTCCAGTGGGATGCACCAGGGATCCAGGCCGGCTCGTTGTTGAAGGTGAGTGGGTTGGCTCTCGCGGTTGCTCCCGGTCATCTTTTCTACGTTCGGACTTGGAAACTTTTACGGAGCTTTTGTTTTAGTGGTACCTCGCTACTCTTCACTAGGCCAGCTTCGGTGAGGGTTTGCCGGCTTGGGTTTCCAACTACTCCCGGTCGAACTCTGGTAGTCAGACCTCTGGAGCTTTTCAGCGGTACGAACCTGGCCAGCAGACAGGCTTGCAGTTGAGGGTCTCCGGCTTGGCTGGCCAGGTTGAGTTGGTCAACTTATGGAGCTTTTTTCTAAAGTTGCTTGTAACTTCTGGAACTTCTTCCTGAAGTTCCCCAAAGGCTCCCAAGGTGTCCAAAACTTATTTGAAGGGTCTAGAATCTCCAAGATGGTCCTTGAAATTTTGGGAATTCAGTTCCCACAATCCACTTGGACAAAACCATTGCAAATCCACTGGTAATTCTCCAGGCTGGGGATTCTTGGTGGTGATGGTCCAGGTGATCTCTGTTAACGTGTAGCTTGCAGGGAGTCCACTCTTTAATCCTTATGAAGCAAGGTAGTCCACATGGCTGCAGTTCCAGATTGTTCAACAGGTGCAATCTTCAGAGTGCAGGGCCAGGTTGGTACAAATCAAACTTCTCAGCAGGGACCCCTCTTCACTCAAGTTTTAAGCAGCAGATCTGAGAGGCTCTGTCCCTCTCAGATACTTATTCCAAGTTGTCTGGGTCAAGCAGGAGGTCACTCCTGTCTAATGAGATGCAGGGCAGAAACCCAGGATATGACAACATCCTCCAAAGTGTGGCATTCGTTTCTCCCAGAGAGCACCATTTCTCCACAGTCCATCATGGCTGATTTTCCAGCAGAGGGTTCAGAACTAGCTAAACCAGCCTACAGGATAGCTTCAGCTGCATAGGTCCACTCTCCTTACATCTGGGAATTCCTCCTTAATCCCCCCATCTGGCTGTGGGGCAGAGGGGAGAGGGGTAAATGAAACTGATTTCTCCAGCTTGTCTCTTCCTTCCATTGAAAAACATTATTTACTACCCCTCCCCTGGCTCTGGCATTCCTGTGCCCAGCAACTTCTTCTCCCAGAAAGGCTTCCTAACCCCAGGGGTCATTTATCACCCCTTCAAAGCAGACAGGCTGATCCACTTATCAAGGCAAAGCACTAGAGGGCTGAATTTTGGCTTACAGACAAGAAAGTCTTACAACTTCTTGTCTGTACATTTTAGAATAAATTCAACAATACTATATTGTTGGATTTATCATTACCATTTTACTGAGCCCTTTAATCCTAGTTTTCTGGCTTTCCTTTCTCCAGTTATTAATTAATAACCTCTTGCAATGTTAACCTAGGGCTGGGGATCTGCAATGCACACATAAACTGGGCAATTTCTCCAATACCAGGGCCTATAAAACATGTTTTATAAGGACCCTGCTTATACCTACAGGACCCCCCAACCCTGGCACACCTAAGAAAGACTTTAGGGGTTCTAAATAAATCAAAATATTGCAGATCCTCAATTCACAGTGCTCCTAACACAAACGTCGATTTTGGGAAGCACTTTACAACAATGTGGGGAGTGAAATATACAATTTCACTAAACCCAGGGCATATAAAACTAATTTTATAAGGGTCCTCCTTATTAATACTTGACTCCCCACCCCTGGGACACCTTGGGAGACCCTGGGGATACCTAATATGCATAGCACAAAAAATGTAGGGGGGTCCTAGGGAAGATTTTAAAGACCTGCAAGGAACGTATCCCCAAACAATTAGGAATTTCCTCAAAATAAATCCTTGGGTCTATAATTATAAAATGGGCATGCTGAATGACAAACACAAACCTCTCACATCAACTAACTGTGGGAGAAATCCCTTTCAGGATGAAATCCCTCACCCACCAAAGGTGGCATGCGTCATCCTCTGGGATTCTCCTCTTGGTGGGAATACCTAGTCCCACCAAGGGCTACAACTTTTTCTCTGAGAGGAAGGAGCTCAGGGATGTTTTTAATAATCCTACTCTACTCAGGATATACTAAATCCAACAGATGAGAGATGCTAGGGAAATAGTGGTGAGGGTGCAGTGCAACAGAAATGTTAAACTGTGAAGGTAGTGAAGTTAAAACTGCCTAGAAGGAGCAACAAAATACTTTTAATGACTTGCTCCTGCTGACAGGATTAAAAGACAGTGCAAAAGCAGTATGGATTTAAACTGCATGTATCAGACGAAGAGGTCTACATGTTTCAGCCAAGTCGACCCAAAAGGTGTCAAGGCTTTCGTCAGGACCTAAAGATTGCTGCTGCCAATAGGTAAGTGCAATAATAAGTGTTCGGATATCAAACCAGTAATCCTGCCATTTTCATTTTTCAGATTTACTGATTGTACCTAGTAGATGTGAGACAAAAAAAATAAGGGGAAAAGATAAGACAATCTGTCACTCTAAACAAGCTCATAGTTTAGCAATTCAAAAGATAGTGGGATTTTTCTTTAATTCCCTTCTCTGTAAAGCAGTTCGCATACATTATAGTTGATAAATTCACTTACCCAAAGTGTATGGATAAGTAGCCTCACCTCAACCTGGCAACAGCTCAGGGAAGGGGCCCCGCTCTGTAAAAAAGGATGTAACGGTGTCAAACATACCCATCATTATGTTGACACTGCTCCTAACACAAAAACTTAACCAGGTAAGTGCAGATCACTAAAAACCAAGTGTATGGAAGCGGCCACTCAATAAAAAAGTGTAGAGTTACTGTCCAACAACACATACCTCTAGTGTAAATTAATTAGGCAGTGTCTTAGGACCAGAGTACTAATGTGGGAAGGTCATCAGATGGTTTGACCTGACCTTATATAAATACTAAACTCAGTGTGTATGTCTAATCATTGTGTATCAATGGGTAAGATCTCCCTTGCATCATTGATGAAACATACCTTTAAATGTAGGTATGACTAAGTCTTATGACAAGAGTGTGATTTAAGTATTAATATCATATCTTCCAACGAATCCCTCTAGGAATGTTAGCTGGACATGTTTGATATTCAACTCCTATCACCCCTCTTGGCAGGTGACAGCTTACGAAAACTCACTGGTGATAAGGAATAATGGCAACAATTGATAGCACTTAACCTATAAGATCAAAGTTACACCGTGCAATTTAAAGCGAGGAGAAAGGAAACGTGCTCTCACTCTCCTCTTTGTTATGTGAATCAGCTGGCCAGTTATTAAGTAGCTGTAAGTAAGCCGCGACTCTATCTGACAGAGGAAAGATGTCAAACCAAAATCAAAGGAGTCATCCTAAGAGCGCGCAATGAGGGCAACGCGCAGCTTAGCACTCACCTATCCGTCGGTACCTCGTCGCGGTACGTGAGCTGTTACCGGAGGTGCCGACTGGAGTGCCCCAAGTAAGTTTAAATAACCCTGGGAACACGCGTAAAATTCGTGCAATCTCTTCTGCGCATGCGTGCATCTAAGGAGATCATTCACGGTTCGTCTAACAGGCGCCTGTGGGGCTTCATGGCTTGGCAGGTGTCTATGTTTACTGTGCATGTCTAATACTGGAACGCTCACCTATTCAGTACTAACTGCGAAGGTCAAGTGTGATCCCCTAATAAGGTAGTAGTTAGACCTAAACGCATAGTGGTAGAGACATATGGCTCCAATATGGGATCACACTCAACCTTCTCAGTTAGTACTTATGAGCGTATGCATACATTAGTGGTCTTTCTGCATTCGTTTGATCTTGAAGGCAGTTACAATAAAGCTTGCAATGATCAACTTCTTTGAATAGGTGAGCGTTCCAGTATTAAACATGCGCAGTAAACATAGACACTTGCCGAGCCTTGAAGCCCCACAGGCGCCTGTTAGATGAACCGTGAATGATCTCCGTAGATGCACGCATGCGCAGAAGAGATTGCACAAATTTTACACGCGTTCCCAGGGTTATTCAATCTTACTTGGGGCACTCTAGTCGGCACCTCTGGTCACAGCTCGCGTACCGCAACGAGGTACCGACGGATAGGTGAGTGCTAAGCTGCGCGTTGCCCTCATTGCCCGCTCTTAGATGACTCCTTTGATTTTGGTTTGACATCTTTCCCTCTGTCAGATAGGGTCGCGGCTTACTTACAGCTACTTAATAACTGGCCAGCTGATTCACATAACAAAGAGGAGAGTGAGGGCACGTTTCCTTTCTCCTCCTTTAAATTGCACGGTGTAACCTTGATCTTATAGGTTAAGTGATATCAATTGTTGCCATTATTCCTTATCACCAGTGAGTTTTCTTGTAGGCTTGTCACCTGCCAAGAGGGGTGATAGGGAGTTGAGATATCAAACATGTCCAGCTAACATTCCTAGAGGGATTCGTTGGAAGATATGATATTAATACTTAAATCACACTCTTGTCAAAAGACTTAGGGGCATATTATCAAGCCATTTATCGCCGCGTTAGCGGCATCTTCGTGTCGCTAACGCGCTTTTTTACCGCCCTAGTTACCAAGCTGTCGCTAACAGACATTAGCGACAGCTTTCCGGCGATAGCAGC